>OY787665.1:32527338-33018770 GCA_963678985.1 Spisula subtruncata
TACTGGTACTCTACTGTATTCTACTCTACCCTGTTGGTATTCTACTCTACTGGTACTCTATTCTATTAGTACTCTTCTCTACTGGTACTCTAATCTACTGGTACTATACTCTACTGGTACTTTACTCTACTCTACTCTACTCTACTGGTACTCTACTCTTCTCTACTCTACTCAACTCTACTCTACTCTACTCTACTCTACTCTACTCTACTCTACTCTACTCTACTGGTACTCCTCTCTACTGTTACTCTTAGAGCAACATCCTTTGGGGCACGTTATGTAACGTTATTTCATATACCAAACATAACCGTTACTTTAAAGTGATAATTTCTCAATACAATATTACGGTGCCCCTAAAGTGACATCCGCGATACTTTTTTTATTTCGTTTTAACGAAAGAGTACATTTTTTGTATTTTGTTTATACGAATTATTATTTATTTCGTAATTATGAAATAACATTTCATAAAAACGAAATATTATTCGTTAAAACGAATTATAATTTCGTAAAAACGAATTATTATTTCGTAAAAACGAAATATTATTTCGTAATAAAACCGAATTATTATTTCGCATTTACGAAATATTATTTTGTAAAAACGAAATAGTATGTCATTTTGAATATAGAGATAAATTATTGTATAATACACGTTTGAAGTGTAATTGAAGCCGGTAACATTTTTATGATACAATAGTATAAATCCCATATCATACAATGTAGGTGTAAAAAATCGATATTAAAAACTTTCAAATTTTCACGATAGTAACAATTTGATGTAATTATAAGCTTTAAGACATAATGCACCCTGGGCTGTATGAGCTATATCGCTGGCTTAGAATGAGGAGATCGTAACTACTTCTTATGCCCTTATAAGATTCATACAAATCTGCATCATAACGCGCTTTTTGAGCCTATTTTCATGAAAATCGGAGCTTGTTATGTGGACCAAAATGTAGTTAAAGAGGTGAATTTCAGACATGTTTTTATTGTTTTCTCAAAATATCGATCTTCTCATTCTAAGCCAGCGATATGTATTGTAGTTTACGTAAGACGCGTGTGTTTCAATGATGTATGTTTCTCTATTTTCAGGACGAAACATGCAGAGTACGAATATGTATAATACGTCATACAATGTTCAACCATATCCTGGTCAAGGTCTTCCAGCTCCACCAGCGTACAGTCAAGTAGCGGCACCTGGTCAAGCCTACATACCCCCACCACCTTATCCAGGGACACCACTACCGCCACAATATAGTACTGTAACAGCACACAATAATAACTACACAACTTTGGGAACCACAACCAGCGATCCAGCCTACCCACCACCCCCTGTCTCATGATCATACAAAAAACTATGTAAAAAATGTAATATTCCACTGATGTATTTTCCATTCGCATTTTTAAAATCAAAGGTTTAACCTTTACTTTTGATTAACATAATTAATTAATTAGAATATGTATAACAATTGTTATACTTCAAACGAAATTTCTTTATGAAACGGATCTATGTAATTACTCTTCTGATGACGATAAACTTTACTTATTTGAGACATTGTATGCATTCACAATACACAATTATTGCATATCATTACCAATACCATATGTAATAGCATCCAAACTTCCAATGAAGATTCTTAATTTCAGTATGTCTTCCATGTACGTTGTCTAGTTGCGCTTCTTGATTTTACAAAATTTTAAGCAACTACGGTGTCATATAGAGGATACAGAGCATATACATCGTTAGTATCACGACGTGTGTGCGTAATAATTTTCATTAGTCCGTGTGATACTACTAGTACTAACATGAGCTCATGTGATAACTTATTGCGTGTATCATAATTTATTATTATAAATTATTATGTATGCTATGCCAACAGGCGTACATGTGACGGACAAAATAGTTTCAATGTCCTCTTTATCATCAACGGGGCTTGATCCATGCCAGATAGTTGTGATCATGTGGGTTGGGCTACATGTGATTGGTGCATTTATTTTCAAAAGTAATTGATAAATTTATACATATGTTTAGAGAGATTGTTTTTGAAGATGCCAGTATGTTGGCTCTGGAGAGGTCGCTGTTTTATTGGGCACTCTGGAGAGGTCGCTGTTTTATTGGACTCTCTGGAGAGGTCGATGTACTATTGGGCTCTCTGGAATGGTCGATGTTTTATTGGGCTCTCTGGAAAGGTCGATGTTTTATTTGGCTGTCTGGAGAGGTCGATGTTTTATTGGGCTCTCTGGAGTGGTCGTTGTTTTATTGGGCTCTCTGGAGTGGCCGCTGTTTTATTGAATTCTCTGGAGAGATCGCTGTTTTATTGGGTTCTCTGGAGAGATCGATGTTTTATTGAATTCTCTGGAGAGGTCGCTGTTTTATTTGGCTGTCTGGAGAGGTCGATGTTTTATTGGGCTCTCTGGAGTGGTCGTTGTTTTATTGGGCTCTCTGGAGTGGCCGCTGTTTTATTGAATTCTCTGGAGAGATCGCTGTTTTATTGGGTTCTCTGGAGAGATCGATGTTTTATTGGGTTCTCTGGTGAGATCGCTGTTTTATTGGGCTCTATGGAGAGATCGATGTTTTATTGGGCTCTCTGGAGTGGTCGATGTTTTATTGGGCTCTCTGGAGAGGTCGCTGTTTTATTGGGCTCTATGGAGAGATCGATGTTTTATTGGGCTCTCTGGAGTGGTCGATGTTTTATTGGGCTCTCTGGAGAGGTCGCTGTTTTATTGGGTTCTCTGGAGAGGTCGCTGTTTTATTGGGTTCTATGGAGAGATCGATGTTTTATTGAATTCTCTGGAGAGATCGCTGTTTTATTGGGTTCTCTGGAGAGATCGATGTTTTATTGGGTTCTCTGGAGAGGTCGCTGTTTTATTTGGCACTCTGGAGAGGTCTATGTTTTATTGGGCACTCTGGAGTGGTCGCTGTTTTATTGGGCTCTCTGGAGTGGTCGCTGTCTTATTGGGCACTCTGCAGAGGTTGCTGTCTTATAGGGCTGTCTGGAGAGGTCGCTGTCTTATTGGGCTCTCTGGAGAGGACCCTGTCTTATTGGACACTCTGAATAAATCGCTGTCTTATTGGACACTCTGAAGAGGTCGCTGTCTTATTGGAGTTTCTAAGGAAGTTGAAAAATGATACTGGTGTCTTACTCTCTCGTTTAGTATTTATGTTCACAAGTCAGTATGTGAGTCGCCAATTATTCATTATTATTATTATTATTGTGTGTGAAAATAACGCTTGTTCTTGTGCACCTGTCAATAGTTTTCGCTAGAGGGAATGGCCGGCATACTTTATAGGGTTTGCTCTTTTTACGGTCCTACAATAATTGTCCTTGAAGTTTTATCTGAACCCATTTTGTTGCAGTATTACGCATGTAACTTGCATTTAATACGAGCGGTATGGTGATAGACGTAGCTCTATGCATTTTTGTGTGTGCGGGCGCGTGCGTGTGCGGGCGTGTGCGATAGTTGATCAAATGTTTGTCAGTTATCCATAGCATTCACGTGGTACATTGTAGAGTCGTAGCCAGTTCAAAACAAGTGTTGCTATTGTTAATATGCGAGGTCTTGAGTTTTATGCCAATTGAAACCACTTCCACACAACACCGGGGATGGGCGGGGAATAACGGGGGGGGGGGGGCGGCTGTCCGTTTTTTATTTTTGTGATATCCAATGGTTTTAAATTGAACTATTGAAATTGGGGGGGGGTATCATCTGAATAACCAAGTATATTTCCAGGGGTTTGAAAACCCAAACGCAAATAGTCCCCGCTATATTATACGGGGATGTGGGTGTGGTTCATTTACTGGTGCATTACTAACACTGTTTTCGATTCATCTTGAACATGAGAAAACATACATGTACGTTATTTTAAACAAATTTAAGATTGTACGCATGGTGTACTTCTTAATGGCAGAATGGTTAGCATTTTATTTGCAGAGTCGTAACCAGAGACAAAATAAGTCCGAGGCAAATCTTGTCTAGCATCTATTTGAGCTTTTTGAAGCATCTTTTTTTTTTAATGCTTGTTTTCGTAATTTCCCAAATTTTCACCGAGTTTGTGTCTCAGTATGGCTACATGTCTGATTTCAAACGCAAACTCTAATGTTTTATACAAAACGTATCGTCGAGTTTCTAATATTGTTGAATATTTTGTTCACGAAGAATATCACGAGCATACTTAACGTCATTGTTGCTATGGCGGTGATGACAAATGTCGTCTGATGACTGATCGGTGCAAACATACATGATTGTGATACCCGCTTTTATTTAAAACATAGTAAATATATCGATGGCTTAGTATTACAAGGTCGTAACTACCAAATCGATATTTTGAGAAAACACGGAAAAACTGTCTGACATTCACTCTTTACTTTTGGTAAAAACAAACTTTTACAACTTTATTTTGGTCAACATGACAAGTTCAGATTTTTATGAAAATGGGCTCATCAGAAGCGCCTTGTGATGTTTATTCTAAATATGTATGAATAAAAAAATTAATAATTCTAAGCCATCGATATGATATCCATCATTCCATATTTAAAAAGTTCATCATTGTTGTCATTGTAAACATACTGTAAGTAATACATGCAATTATATGTATATTATATTCACATAAATTAACGAAATCATTTTTAAAGTTATATATCATTCGCTTCTGTGATAATTTCATATAAAATATGAACACTGATATTTTTTTATTCATATGTTATAACATTTTATTCCTGTTCTGGCTAATATTTTAAATAAATTAAAACAGAAATGAAACATGTACTAGTTTGTCATTCTTTACCAAGTCTGATCATGCATGCTTCCGCCCCAATACCTGAGTACAATTGCGATATATTGCGGCTGCCTACCCTGTCCGATTTTGTCATGTATATTTTTTCACGTGGAGCAAGGAATGGTTATTTTAGGTCCAATTTTCCACAGGTAGGTATTCCAAACAAACTGTATTTCTCAAAGGGTGCCCCGTGAGCCACTTGACAATGAGGATGATCGACTGCTGTCTTTAGCAGACTCTGTGCGCTGATAAATCATAGTAGTGTTGATATATAGGAGAACTAGTAGAGTAAAGCCACCTTTCCAGCATGCTATTATTACAGAAAAGCATGTCGTATTTGGTCAGCAAATTTGATAATGATGATACGTGACATATGTTTAGATAACACGTGTACATTATCATTGTGTGGTAGCACTGTACTGCCGTAAAGCACGCATAATTCAAGATGGAGTACGTCAATGACGATAAAAGTAAGCATGTTTTGTTTTCGACCCGATCGTTTTACATGTCCAACCTTTTTGACAATAGCCACCCAACCATATATTTATCGATCCGTAGCTGGGCAGTTCTTTTGCAAACACCTTCTGGATGGGTATAAATGCAATGGTGTATACAAAGCAATATTTCCATCTATCATAAGCTAATTATGCATTTAAACATAAATGACTAAGTTCACATTAATTTGCTGGTCACATTGGAATACACAGTGACATGGGTGCAATAATTGATAATTAACCAATGCTAGATGCAAACACAGTGGCGAAGCTGGGCATATTTTCAGTGTACGCACATAATAAATGCAGAATTGCTAGGGGGTACGGGGGCATGCTCCCCCGGAGATTTTTTATTTCTACGAAGCCGTACGTGCATTCTGGAGTAGTTTCAGACAAGACTATAGCGTAATATATGGCATGATAAACTCTGATTTTATTTTTTAAATTTAAACATGATTTCGTTTCATACTCTTATAGGCCTAGTTTAGAATTATGATTTGATGAAGCGAGCGAAGAAAATAATACAATGTAAATAATTTTCCTCCTAAGAAAAACTACTTTGACTACGTTCGCATCCGACGCACCCCCTAGATACGACAACGATTATTAATTGTCAAGGTTATTTGGCGAGCGAAGCGAGCCAGAAAAAAGAGCATGTTATAAAGTAAAAATATATTTCACCCCGAAAAAGGCTACTTCGGCGTTCGCAACCAACGCACCCCCTAGTTACGGCCATGAGAAACCGTGATACTGCTTGGCATTGAATAGGACACTAATGGATTAAAGTGGCTCAAGCTTCATTGTTACGTTAAAATGAAAATAAACGATACGTTGTAAGGCACCAGCCAGTTGCATCCACGGCACCCACATCCCCGGGATTTTTACTTCCACGGCCTATGGGGATAGCCGATGTAAATTCTCCGGTATTTCCCGGCACCTTACAAATTAATATTGTCCCCGGGTATTGGTTCGCAATCCCAACTTGTCCCCGGCCCTGCGGGAAGCTGGAAGGTAAAACACGACCGTATCCCCGACAATCGCCGGGGATAGGTTCGTGGATGCAACTGACTTCTATATAAATTAAACGTGGGTATCTTCTCATCACAGCGATATTTACAGCAACAAAACTCCGGGCACTAATATGAACATCTCGAACGTTAGATACGAACAATTTTGCGACATATGTGTACATTAAGTTCATTGGTATATTTGCATTGACTGACTGGAGCCGTCCGTACCTTGTCGTGCCATCTCGATAGTCCGGGGACATACGTCAAACCCCGGTATATCAACGAGCATGACGACAGAGGTACAATTGTCACCAGACCTCGCACGGCGGTTACACTGAATACACGGGCACATACTGTGTTGATGACTCGCGTCCGAGTTATTCCGTATTCTCTGAAGTGCATATCCGGGACGTTCCTTGGTCAGCCCAATGTGAGCCTTGTAGATTGTTTGTTGTTATCTTTTTTGCGGCACAAGCTCACTCGTGTTGCCTTGTCACCACCGCATCGATGGTTGCAAACGTGAAGGAGATGAAACGGTTAAGTGGAGGGGATATTTAGAGCTATCCATTCTTCTAACGGAGGATGTGACTCAATGCTCATAAGAGTATGGTAAAAACACAATATACCTGATCGACTTAGCACACACAAACGTTAATACGTTAAGACTAAATACAGTGTCATGTGTTGGGAAACTAGACACATGTGAGGAACTAGACACATGCACGTATGTATGTTTATGATTTATCACATAAAAATAATCTCTACTTGATACTATACAGCAATAAATACATTGTGCGAGCGAAGCGAGCTAGAAAAAATGCCTTATTTACCGAAGATGCTTTTAATAGTTTTCTATATAAATTACATTTTATCATAAAATATGCCTCACCCGGGTTAGGCATTAAATTTTATTGCATTTTTATATCACTTAAATTTTGTCAGTTTTTCAAACAGCGTACGCACGTGCGTATTTGCGTATAGCCAGCTACGTCCCTGAAACAAACAACACCTGTAGTGGCTTACTACTGGAATAATCGATTTACAATGTATATAGGCATGCATATTATAAAATTATATATCGTCCGAACAGTATACAAAAAATGAAACTAAAGATATTACATAATGTAAGACTGTTGGTACATGTCATGCGCACAGATAACTGTATCATTGATAAAGACTAAAACGAAATGTGTTTTTTTTTTGTAAAAAAAAAATTTTCTGTAAAGGTATTTTTGTTTTAAAGTAGCCACTATTTCAAGGTATCAAAAACAAGAATTGGCTTTCGATATCTTCATAAATCGACCACATAGATTACGTTCATACAACGCATTGCAAAATCTACCTGCATGCCATATTCTATTGAAATTGATCCATTAGTTTAAAAGTTACACTATGATATATACGTAGATACCGTTTCGAAACCGGTCACTGCACATGGTGCATTCAATACAACCCGAAAATGGCCGTCCTCTCAGCCTTGTACATCATTGAAAGTGAAATTGTTTAAGCAGTGGATTTTATAATATGAAGTTAGATTTAGGCTTACATTCATATCGCATAACATTTTTGTGTAAACAAACATCCTTTTATAAATGCTTGATATGCATAAAGCCGTTTCTTTGAAAACCAAAATGCACCACAGTGACTGTCTCGTCAAAATATGTACAAGAAAAAAAGAAGATTTTTTTATCAATGATACAGTTTCCTCTGGTCATGCACGTGTGAGATATCAAAATATTTATGAAAGATGATTTTTATCAGTTTAACCAGATAATGAGTTATTTACTGGTTTTACTTATCACATCATCATCAAAGCGCATACAGATACTGGACCGTGGACACACTGATAACTGAGTCACTCCTGGCAGTACACACATATAAAATTTAATGCAATTAGGGACGTGGAAATGTTAGCTTCAGTTGTCTCAATCACAGGTAACTATATAATAGTCGGTATGCCAGTGGCAAAACCCAAAAAATAGTACGCACAAAATGTTTTTGCATAAAATGGTCCTTTGACATGTACCTACGAAGAAACTGAATGATGCAACTTTGTCATCATTGAGCATTTTGAAATATTCAAGATTATAACGGAAAAAACGAAAACATGTTTTGTTGTTTTTTTTCGTTTCGTTTTTATCACTGATACAGTTAACTGTGATCTCAGTATGAATATGCTGCTTGCATCAATGATGTATGGCCATTAAAAATGAAGGTATTTAACAAATTTTAAAGTTAAAATGTAGGCTTACCTTGTATATTTACAGTTCATTTTTGTACTTTAAACATTAGACTCAATTTATAATCTGGTCAATTATTTGAACTCATGTAGGAAACGTTTGCAAAGTTGAAACATCACCCTAAAAATAAAATGTCATTACGTAATGCTTGAAAAAATGGATAGTTTTGTACAGTTCATACAAATACCTAAATTGAGATCTTTGGTTCGTTCGTGTATCTATACATGCGTGGTTCATATTAATATGTTTTCGAGCCGTTCTTCAAGAGAACCGGGCTTAATGACATTGCATTGTAATTATGCAATAAGGTTTAGAAAAATGTCTAAAATGAGAAAAAACTAATGTCCTTTGATTTTATATCTAAGTAATTGGATAGTATAGCACTATCCATTAGCTTCAAGTTTTCTTTTTAATTGTGTTAAAATAACCTCTGTCGTTGCTATGGTGATAGGTTTCTAAAACGTACTCATATCAAGGAAAACAAGGGTAAGATGGCTAAAACACTGGCTATTTCTTCCTGTAAACAAACACTCACAACTTGGACACGTTTTATTAAAAGAAGAATATGATCCTGGAATGTGCCACAAATTTAAAAGTTGACGTCAAAAATTGAGCAGATAATGGATCTTTGACATGCCAGTTGACGTTACGTCAAAAACGTAGAGAATGACGTTCGCGACGTCACTCAAAAAGTAGGCGGTAGTGGTTGGTTTACAATGTATTAATTTTGTAAGTGTAATGAATAACTTGTTCAAATAATCAGAAACTGTTTGCAAGAGTCTCCTTTTTCTAGCCGCATATTATCAACATTTTCCTTTCACACTTTCGTCACTGTAAGCCCGGTTTTTCTGGAGAACGGCTCATTTCAAATCTGTTAATTTGATTTGGATGCACGATCATCAGCGTCGTTGTTATTCATGAAGTATCTATTAGCTATATTATGTACATAGTTCAACAAATTACATAAACTGTTAACAGGATGTGGACTTCGTCCGAGGAGTATCATTCGTGAGTAGAGTGTAATATACAGAAAGGATGTACTTGATTTTGACTGGTGCGGTACCGTACGGACGTTATACTCAACTTGTCACGGGAACAACAACAACAACTAAAACTGTTTTGGGAAACTTTTCCAGCGATGAATCGAAAGTTATGTAGCCTAGGAGTTGTTTTTGTTGTCGGATTGGTGTTAGTTATTGCTGGGGTCGTTTTTGTACCCGTTTCCAAGAATCTTATCAACAATGAAATAAAAGAGGTTAGTGATAATAACTTCTAAATTGGATGTGTTTCGGATACTGTTATTTCGGACATAAACTGTTTTCGTTTCTTTAACAAGTTCTTTTCCAAAAATCGTTTGCAGGGCATGTCCATTTTTAAGAAATGTTTCAAGATATAGCATATCAATGTAGACTGCAGAGTCAAATCGTTCTTCTCAGTCTAGATATAGTTAGTTCTGGGTACCATTTATATAACTAAGAACATGAACTTGGACTCTTTCCAACTACCATCTTCAAGAACAACCTTACGGAAAGAGTAATTCTACCCCAGAACAATTAGAGACTGGAATGCATTACCAGCCACTGTAACCTCGGCTACCATCCTTGATTCATGTTAGAGTCTCCAGGGTTCGAATTTAAGCTCGCATACTCGCTAATAGCTTGTAGAAATTTAGATGTGGGGCAATCTGCTTGGAGATTTTTTAATTTCTGACCTTTATCTCCAGTGCAGATGTGCACTAAAGTGTCATATATATGGGGGGGTTTGCGGTCAAATTTTTGGCGCAACTTGAAAAGATGAATGAAAAGTTGTAAATACCATGAAATATATAGCATGTCCACGAAGATCAACCCTTTTTCTCGTTATCTGCACCAAAAACATCCATAAAACACTCAGGGGTTCGTTTGTCCGACAATTTTAACACGACGATGTTGCACTTTTAAATTCCACTACACAGCTATTTGTTGTTGATATGCAAATCGCATTCCCCTATCGACCAATCAGAATACTCGATGGAATGAGTTTCTAGAACAATGGAGGATGCTGGGAGATCTTCGGCACTATTTGGTTTTCACTGTGATGTACAGTCAGGTACGCGTGAAACCAATTACACTGAGCTCGCTCGGGTGAAACTAAAAACTAAAAATTAACGAAGATTTGTTGACAAATCGAGCTGATTTTTCTTGTAAACTGATAGTTAATGACTTATGAACAGAATACGATAAGTTAAATGAATTTTTAATGACTTATGAACAGAATACGATAAGTTAAATGAATTTTACTGCTTGCTTAGCGATTCGCACAACGTTAGCATATGAATTACACACGTGTTGCGCTCATCTATACGGGCGGTATACGCGTACCGGATACTCACAGTTATGTTTACATTGGATTTTCGGAAATTACACATGCTGATTTATTGATCGATTTATTGATTATAAGGACCAATATTAACAGGTATTCTGTGCCATTCGTTTATTTTTATTATATTTTACATGTTCAATGCTGAAAATGGCTCTAATTTGGCGTAAAAGACAGAATTCATGAAACTCAAAAACTGATCAGTAAAGCGCATAATGGGTCGATTGGTCGATAGGGGAATGCGATTTGCATATCAACAACAAATAGCTGTGTAGTGGAATTTAAAAGTGCGACATCGTCGTGTTAAAATTGTCGGACAAACGAACCGCTGAATGTTTTATGGATGTTTTTGGTGCAAATAACGAGAAAAAGGGTTGATCTTCGTGGACATGCTATATAGTTCATGGTATTTACAACTTTTCATTCACCTTTTCAAGTGCCGATAAAAATTTGATCAGAGCTACTTCCACATATAAGACTATTTAGTCCACATCTGCACTGGAGATAAAGGTCAGAAATTAAAAAATCTCCTAGCAGATTGCCCCACATCTATTGCTTGATATACTATGACCGAGATATTGCAATTTTTCATGCCTAAAATTTGCTTTATCGGATCGCGGATATCCGCTAAAATACACCAACAATCATCAAGAACAAGTTTGTTACAGTTAGTAACAAATTCAATGAATCGATTTACAACAAATTCAATGAATCGATTTACGACGAAGAGGAGCATCAAATCATGCAATTATAGCAACAAACTGAAATGTCACCTGTTTCTGCGACACCGATGGAAAATCGACGTAACAGACTTACAATTTTCCTACCCGACATTCGCACCAAGCATAAATCGATGCATGAATGATGAAGCTTTAAGTTTTAAATGATTTAACACGTATGTGAACTGCAGTTTTCGTTTTAATGTATCTTGATTTTTTGTTTATCTGTTTCATGCTTCAGGCATAGTGATCAAGGCATAGCACTTTATAGCAGTTAACTTTTAATTAAATTGGTTAATAAATTTTAATAATTTTTTTTTTAGCTAGTAGCTTTTCCTTTAAGCTAGTGAACCCAAATGGCACAAGCTAATTTTAGCTAGTAGAAAATATCGCTAAATTCGACCCCTGGACTCCTGAAGGACCATTAATTGGTGAACTTTTGTTTATATCCGCACAGTGTAAAATAGTGTACAGCACAAACTGTTGATGCAGTGAACTTAGTTCTTGTTTTTTTGGACAATTTTAACCAGTGTTTTTATATACATGCGCACACCAAAGTGACAGAATAGTCAATCTGATGACGGTGGTCACCAATTGGTAGAAGTAGAAGTAAGTACAGTATCCTAGAGTGACCATATATCGCCTACTTCAGCGTTAAACACGCAATAAACAATAGCAAACTTTATTTTTTTATCAAATTAAGCCACTTACTTGTAATATAATTCCTTCCATTTAATCTACCTCAAATGTAAACCAATAAAATAATAAAATACTCCAAGAATTGAATAAATCAAACGTCATGGTAAATAAAAGTCGCGCGATCAATTGGGCCAAAACTATTCACTTTAGCTAAACGTCCCAATTATGAAATAAAGCCTGAGCATTGTTGAATTGAATTAACAAAAAATCTAGGGCAAAAACAGCATATTTGTCATTGTTAAGTGATATTTACTTTTCATGTATTAAATTGGATTGATCATGTCATATGCCTGTCTCTAACGGCTAATAAATAGACTTTGGCTCCATTATAAACAAACTTTTTTAAATCGCCATTACGGGCGTGGATCACTTAATGAATTTTAAGATAATCGCCGAAAGTGATGTCTGATCTTCCGATGTACGGTCTGCAGAAATACAGAATTATATACATTTTTTGCTATTCTGACTGTAAGGACGGAAGCAACTTTGACCCAAGATATTTTGGTTTGACCTTAAAAATAATTATTCCGACCACATGACTTTCATTCACGAAACTGTAAACAATGCAGACGTGTGAAAAAATATTCGATTACATTGTGCATAGTGTTTACTTGGGTATTTCAACTACACGACTTTTTGCGAATAGTGAAAGTGGTATAGTTTTTAGCTCACCGGTCACAAGGTGAGCTTTTGTGATCACTCTTCGTCCGTCCGTCGTCGTCCGTCATCGTCCGTCGTCCGTCAACAATTGGCTTGTGTACACTCTAGAGGCAACAGTTTTGATCCAATCTTCATGAAACTTGATCAGAATGTTGTTCTCTATGAAATCTAGGCCAAGTTCGAAACTGGGTCATGTGGGGTCAAAAACTAGATCACAAGGTCAAATCTTAGAAATATCTTGTGTACACTCTAGATTTCACCAATTTGTTCCAATCTTCATGAAACTTGGTCAGAATGTTGCTCTCCATGAAATCTAGGACAATTTCGAAACTGGGTCATGTGGGGTCAAAAACTAGGTCACTATGTCAAATCTTATAAAAACCTTATGTACACCCTAATGGTCACCATTTTGATCACCATTTTGATCCAATCTTCATGAAACTTGGTCAGAATGTTGTTCTCTATGAAATCTTAGCCAAATTCGAAACTGGGTCATGCCGGGTCAAAAACTAGGTCACTAGGTCAAATCTTAGAAAAACCTTGTGTACACTCTAGAGGTCACCTTTTTTTATCCAATCTTCATGAAACTTGGTCAGAATGTTTTTTTTTCTATGAAATCTAGGCCAAGTTGGAAACTGGGTCATGTGAGGTCAACAACTAGGTCACTAGGTCAAATCTTAGAAAAACCTTGTTTCAATCTAGATGTCATCAATTTATCCAATCTTCATGCAAATTTGTCAGAATGTTGTTCTCCATAGACTCTTTGCCAAGTTTGAAACTGGGTCATGTGGGTTCTAAAACTAGGTCACTAGGTCAAATCTTTTATGAAACATGGTTGAAAATGTGTCTTGATTGAAACAAACCTCTAAATAGACATCTACATAAAATAAACACGTTATTTTCAAAAACAAACTTTAAATTCGCACTAAAAAATAATGCTATTTTCGCAGACGACAATAAGTGGTAACACCGGGAAACCCCGGGATTCCCCAAAATGAATCACATTGTTTGTTCCGGAACACTTTTGTTATTATCACTTTTCAAATAATGGCAATGAGAAAGAAACTGTCTAATCCATAGGCTGAAATAATCGACGGAATTGATGGTATTTCTTATGATAGATTTTGTTTTTTGGTGTATATAGGGAGACGAAATTTATTTTGTTGAAAACATGCGTTTTGTCTTAAAACGAACGCGACTCAATCTGAGTCGTACAGCTGTTAGGTTTTAAAGAAGAAAGTCAAGAAACGTCTTAGACGATGAATTGGAATAATCACTGAAATGGAATTATTATCATCTAAGAAGCTTTGACTATCTATAGCTGCAAAGATATATCCCAGAATCCAGTTGAATGAGTCAACCAGACGGAAGTCGTATTCAATCTAATTTTTATCGTTTGCAAGCAAACGATTATAAAAACAACCTACTTAATAATTTTAATTTGTTATTTTACTAAATGTGTTTGTACTTAGGGACCTCTCAAAAGCAATTTACAAATAAATAGATATAGATTCCTGGTTAACTGAAAAGAAAAAAAACACACTTCAACAGGGTTCCCCACACTCCGGATAATGGAACGCACCGGAACACTGTTCAGAACATATTCTATCTGTTCATGAGGAAGAGTTGGAAGAGATGTGTCATTTCGATCATCACGACTTTTATTATTCGATTATTTGCAATAGTATAAAACTGTTTATTAACAGAGAAAAACGGAAATAATTGACAAAGGGAAATTTGCTTGTGGCATATTTCTTCGACAGAAATTAATAAGGATTTGAACCCACAACACTGAGATCAGTAGTTACTACTAGTCTTGTGCTGTTCCGAGTCAGGTAAGCAAGCGAGCTCAGTTAGACTTTCACATCAATCTCTTATTTATAACATTTCTTGTGACTTTTATTATCTATTCTAGAAAATCAATCTAAACGATGAGGACACATTCAAGAACTGGAATCATAATCCAACTCCTGTCTACTTCCAAATTTGGGTATGGAACATAACAAATCCAGATGAAGTGAAACTTGGACAGACACCGAGTCTAGTACAGACTGGACCTTTCACATACAGGTTTGTTCACATATATATCGGTAATCTCTTGTAGTAACCTTCTTGAGAACAATTAATAGTTCAAACTATTATATTCAGTAGAACTGTGATGCCTCAGTGGCAGACTTCCAGAAAGTCAGAAGGAATTGATTTTATTCAAAAGAGAAAATTTGTTTTATCCGACTGTACCATTAGTTTGGTCTAAAAATGACGAGGGAAGCTTTTGTGATCATACTTCGTCCATCATCCTTCAATCCACTGTTCGCTTTTTTTTCTTTTTCTTTTTTTTCGGGCCCCAGAATCCACTGTCCTCTGTTTGTCAACAATTTGCTTGTATGCTTTAGACACAAGAGGTAAGATCTCAACAAAACCTAGGTCAAGTTCAATATTGGGTCGTCCATGGGTAAAAAACTACCGGTAGATAAATTCATAGAAACACCTTGTTTAGTCACTAGAAGTCACAATTTTGGCTTAGTCTTTCAGACTTTGTGAAGCTCGGTCATAATGATCATCTCATCAATGGCTAGGTCATGTTGATAATTGGGCTATCTGGGGTTAAACAAGGTCACTAGGTCAAAGCATAAAAAATCTTGAATATGGTACACTAATGGTCTCAAGTATGGCCTGATCGGACATTATGGATTATGTTATATAAATAACAAGGTCTCGGTGAGGTTAAGAAAATATGGAAAGCATTTTGCAAGCAATAGAGACTGCATTTTCTGAATTCTTTTAAGTTGTAAATGATTTCATAGGTGCTTTCTATGACAGGTGAGCCACCTAGGGTCATTTTATTACATTTGTATCTGAAGTTATATTGCATTTTGGTCATCTGTGGTTTACAGTGCATTGTTTTATTTGAAGGGGTTGTATGAAATAATTACAATTCGCTGAAAATTAAGACTTATTGATAGGCACATAATTTACTGCTTGTATAATGTGTATTGCAGTGAGAGAAGACAGAAAGTGGACATTAAGTTCCATGCTGAAAATGGTACAGTTACATATAGAGAAGATAAATTCTATCATTTTGTGAGAGAAAAGTCTGTAGCACCTGAGACAACCAAGTTCACTACAGTCAACATACCATTCATGGTAAGAATTCATCATACTTGATTCATACCAGTCCTGCCAAGCTAGTTAGATCCAAAATAGGAGTGATAAAGCAAAACATGTCACAAGATGGACTTAATTTTTTTATGCCCCCGTATCGATTGATCGGGAGGCATTTGGTGATGCACCTGTCCGTTCGTCCGTCCGGCCTGGTTAACCCAAATTGACCGTTTCTTTTAGCATTAATATGGCTTGCTTCAAAGCTTTCAAACTTGCATGGATGTTGTATATGACCAATCTCCACACGCCTGTATCACCTGACTCCATCTTGACCTTCACCTTGACCTAATTTTGGACTTATACTTATTGACATGGCTTTCACGGGGCATAAGCGTTTATTGAATGCAGTCTTGTTTAAATGTGAATTAAAAGGGATTAAGATGCATAAACAAGGAACGTATTAATTCTTGTTGTTGTAAATATTAGACAGAAGATCATAAAATTAATCAAATGTACCTTTGTTTAAAGTAAAGTGAACTTAGATAACCAGAAATTAACAATGAAAATAGGAGTTATTCGACTTTAATAGGAGTACGGTACTTGGAAGGTATGCTTTATTTGTACCTCTCTGATCATTTTGTAATTATCTACATTGTCATGTGTGTAAAATACTGTCTCATTTAATAATGTAACAGGAATTTTCCATCCAAGGTGCTGTTTTAAACTGACCTTTTCCCCTCAGTAAAATGCTTTAAAATCATGCAGTTTTATTTTAGAATTCAATTTAGATTATGTGTTTTCTGCAAAGATGTTGAGTTAGTTTTCTTCAAATTAAAAAAGGTCCGTTTTTCAACCTCTGGAAATAAATCCCTGTGAAATTTTAAATTATTATCAATAGAATGACTTATGAGCTTTGTTCATTTTCAGTATCAAAATCATTGAATAAAAAGCAGCCAACAATGTTTATGATCTCTATTCAACCGCCTGCACAATGGAAGTTTTAAGGGGTATACTGTTTTCAGCTTGTCTGTCTGTAGATGGTTTCTTGTGAACGCAACTCCTCCTACAGTTTTTGCATGCGTTTCTTCAAACTTTCACACATGAATAACCTTAACATTCAGATATGCGTGAAGGAAAGAATTATCGCTAAGATGTTTTTTGTCAAAATCATGGCCCTTTACTGGAGGGGGTATATTAGTCTGCTGAATGTGGACAGCTCTAGTTTGACATGTTTCTTATCATACAACCTTGATGGGCTATTAGTGTTCATGTTTACTTAGTGATTTGTGTTTTTCAGGTGATCTGTAACATCTTGAAGAAAGAATTTGCGATATTGAAGGATGTAGCTGAGGCGTTATTGGATTGGGCCAAAGAGGATGTCATCATGGACATTAGTGTTGGTGATATTGTTTGGGGCTATCATGAACCTCTCATCAACAAAACCATCACTCTTCTCAGTGGATTCGGATTGAAACTAAATATATCCGACAAGTTTGGTATCTTTGTCGGGGTAAGTTGGATTCTATTATAATCATGGATTCTATATATCCCTATGGGGAGTGTAGGCCTAGAGGTAGGGCACACACTTCAGGATCGAGAGGTCCCAGGTTCAACCCCCTTTTGGACCACTGGTTAATTTCTCTCACCAAGGTGTAAATTGATACCTGTGAGGGCAGTGTCTATTCCTGGGTGTCGCAGATCGATGTTGGCTGCCTCACCCACAGGCCTGGAGAGAAATAGTCTCCCCAGGGAGACACATACATAGGTTTCGATATGTAGCCCAATGACCAGGGGAAGTTGAAATGTCAAATGGTGCTTGAGATGAAAAGAGCCCTAGAAATTTGGTAACTTAACTTATAATTTGACACAGTGTTTATACTACATAACTGTGCTCTTTATAACTTGTCAAATACATGCAATTGAAATATGGATATATTCAAATATTTTGTATCATTGTTTAAAAACAGATTTGTACGCTAATTCAGGTTCGAAACCGTTTCTAAACAATGTTGCAGTTATATAATTATGGGGGATGATTTCTGGTACTGTTTCTGGACTGTATTCTAACGAGTTCTAACCAACCCTTCTATATGGAACAAGCAGCTTCTTCACATGTAGTGAAGTCAATTTTTCATGAAACGGTATTACCGGACACTATAGGGCAATCATATCCAGATCACTGGGTTATAAATCCATTGCAACAACATTTGCACCACTGCCATAGCTTTTGAGTCTTTTTCTTCCGCTGATCAGTGAATTTTTGTAGTTTTAGGTGTGACCAAATTATCAATGTTATTCATGGAACTCTTAATCTTTAATTCCTGATTAATTTAAGAGCTCTTTTGTCAAAACCAGACTACAAATAAGCAAGCTACAGCCATATTTAGACACCCTACAAGCAGGTATAGGCCACCATAAACATTCTTGATTGTCAGCCCTTTCAGGATTTCTCTGTTGACGTCACTGACTGCTCCTATTTTACTTATGACCACAGCTATTATTATATAAAGATATGACTGTCCATTGAGTATGTCTTTATAGAGTAATGGTACAGATGATGGTGTGTACAACATTAAGACTGGAGCTGGTGATACAAGTCAGTTTGGACATATTCAATACTGGAACTACATGAAGTAAGTATATAGCCTAAGAGCTGAGGGCGATTTTTTTCAAAACTTGAGCCCATCTCTTAAACTTGCACCAAAGTTGGTCATATGACCGAACATTAAGAAAATCCATTTCTTACAAATGTTCTCTTTCACAACCGCTGTGCATCTAAGATGGCGTCGAAGATGGCCACCGTTTTTTTGCGAAAATGATTCTGTGCACTTAAACGGACCCTTATTGTATAGTTTTTCGCAAATATGTTTTAAAATGTACTTTTAAGTTGAGAAACCGAACAGAGTGATATTTAAAACTGATCTTGAAAGAATTTTTGTCATTTCAGAAAAAATTCAGGCACATTTATGTTCAAAATATCGCGTTTTTTAGTGTATTTTTTTTGTATCAAGCAGTGTAAGGTATGTCTTAGACGGAGTTAAGGTTGTATCCGGCAGTGGCAGATAACTGGTGGGACCAGAAATATGTGTTTTAGGCAGATTAAGGTACTTATTAAAACCCGAAAAGATTTTATTCGGCATTGTAAGGTACCGTGCAGAGCTGGAATAGGCTGTATCTGTTAGTAATAGGTACATCATATAACTAGAAATTACTGCACATGACAGAAGTAGGTATCTCAGAAATTGCTTATATGGTTGGATAAAGTATCTAAGACGTCCGAAACATGGCTGTATCCAGCTATTATTTGGCTGTATCAGGCTTTAATAAGTAGATATACCTAAGAATTGACTGCATATTGCTGTGGATGGTACGTCAGAAATCAAGGATTGGCTCTGTTCGGCAGGGTTGGTACCACAGAAACCACACGATGGCTGTTATGGCCGGGGTAAGTACCTCAGAAACCCAGAAATGACTGTGTCTGACTGTTGAAGGTACCTTAGACACCCAGAAATGGCCGTCTTAGGTTGAGGTATGTACCTCAGAAACCAAGAACTGGCTATCTTAGGCTGTGGTAGGTACTACAGAAACCCAGAAATGACAATATCCAGCTGTGATAGTTACCTCATACACCAAGAAATGGCTGTATCTGGCTGTGATAGGTACCTCAGATACCCAGAAATGGTTGTATTTTGTTCTCCTTGAACCACAGAAAGTAAGAAATGGTTGTATCTCGCTGTGGTATGTATCTCAGAAACAGAAATTATAATATCCGGCTGTGATAGGTACCTTTAACAATCAGAAATTGCTGTATCTGGCTGTAATAGGTACCTCAGACCCCCAGAAATAGCAGTATCTGGCTGTGATAGTATCGCTCAAAGCAAGAAAGGGTTGTATCCCAGGCTCAAATATGGTTGGAGGCACTCATATATGAAAAAAGGCTCATCATTTAGGCATGTTATATTGTATATGTAATGTAAACATACCGTTTTCTCTTTTTACAGATCTCTGTCATTTTGGACAACTGATACATGCAACATGTTGAATGGAACAGGTATGATGTTTAATTTTGTTTGATCATTGATTGAGATTTTGGCAGGGGGGGCGGATGGGCGTCCATTTTTCGTTTCTCTTGCATTACTTGTTTAGGAATGAAATATCATGATAAATTTGCTTGTAGGTTGCTTATATAAAAAAGGCCTCTTCAGATATAAATTTGGCCCGTAGTGTCAAGTCAAGGTCACCATAACTAAAAATAGAAAAACTATTTCTGTTCAACAACTTTATCTTTTTCTTGCAATGATGTACAATTATAGCACTTGCTGTGTAGGTAGCTAATGTGAAAAGACCGCTGGGATTTAAATTAGGGCTAGTGGGGTCAAGGTCGCAATAATTAAAAAAAAAAGAAAAAAACAATTTTAGAAAACTTCAGTTTGCAAATTTTAAAAAACTTTAGTTTGCAAAGTGGTATGATAATGAAAATTACTGTGTAGGTTGCATGGCAGACACAAAATCTGGTTTCTGTGGAACTACCACGTCTTGTTTTATTTTTTCAGATGGCACAATATTTCATCCGTTTACGAAGAAATCTGACAAATTGTATGTGTTTTCATCGGATCTCTGCAGGTAATACATGTTAATTACAGATAATTTTGTATCACATTTTGTGTAATTTTGCACCCCAGGCTAAATGAAATAATTCTTTGTAATTATTATCACTGTATAACTTAATTATTTTAACTTAAGCTCTCTGAACTTTAAACTTTTATGAATTGTTCTTTTGTGTCACACTCTAGATCTAACCCCTTGCCTCTCTATGTTGGTATTCAACTCTCAAAAACTGGATGCTGTGTCTTCAGAAGCGATAATTAAACATATTGCTGGCTTAGAATCAGAAGGTCCTAACTACAAAATCAATATTTTGAGAAAATAAGAAAACTGTCTAAAATTTACTGTTTACTTTTACAACTTCATTTTGGTCAACATGGCCAGTTCTGATTTTCATGAAAACTTATTGCAATAGTAATAACAACTTAATTTGTACTGGCTGACATGTTCGGTTCAAGGCCAATTTACAGTATGGTTCAAATATGCTGATTTATGTCAAATAGCACAGCATTTATATAAGCATGGCCCTACTGTGTATTACTCATCAACTTCCATCGAAGTCAGAGGTCAATGGCAACCTGGTATGGAAAAATGCAAATTACCATTCACTTCAGAACTGTTAAAAATTTTAGTTACCAATTTTTCAGGGCTGTTTTCAACTGTTCAGCCTCTCAACCACCCTTTGACATTTTAACTTACCCTCGTCATGGGGCTACCTAAAGAGACCTACGTTGAAGGTTTCCTGGGGAGACTATTTCTCTCCTGTGAGTGTGTCAGCAGCCAACATCGATCTGCGGCGCCCCGGAATAGACACTGCCATCACCATTGCCAATATACACTTTTAGGTCACCGCTATCCACTGTCTAAGTAGATTGCAAACAAACTAACCAATTTTTCAACATTTTTCAGATCGATATATTTCACATATCTCAAGGATTACAAACATAAAGATATCCCAGTGTATAGGTTCTGGACACCGGCTGAAGTCTTCATGAATTATATAGACAATCCAGCAAACCGTGGATATTGTACACCATCTGATAACTGTCTACCATCTGGCCTCCTCAATGTCGAGAACTGTCATTTTGGTTTGTTTTATTTCACCTTAAATCTCTTGTCAAATTCTATACTTAATGATTAGTCTGTAATCTTTTTTGCATAGGTAAAAACTAGTCTTTGACAAATCATTTTAAGATATTGTGTATTTTAGAGGAAACTTATTCAAACAATCTAGTAAAATAATTTTTTGCTCGACTTTTCGAGGAAAAGAAGTTGAGCTATTGCCATGATGGTATTGTGTGCATCTGCGTCAGTGTATGAGTTGGTTAAGTTAATTGTCAGTGTCATTTTCTCAATGACTATCAAAGACATCCACTTGAAACTTAGCAAAGTTATCTACCATCACAAGAGGAACCCATACTGACAAGGCTGATAACCCTGTGACCTATATTTATTGAGTTATCTGCCCTTGTTACTATGAACATGTGAAAGTCGTACACATAGGCAGTGCTCCTGTTTTTTGTTTGCTTGGTAATTGTATAGTTTAATATTTTTATTGTTGTAATAAAAACTGTTTTATTTTTATCTAGGTGCTCCTATTATTTTCTCCCAGCCGCACTTTTTGAATGCTGACCCCAAAGTTTTACATGGTGTGACTGGTATGAATCCAGACCTGGAAGAACATAGTACATTTATTGATGTTGAACCAGTAAGTAGTCACAGCAAGTGTAGGTTCAATTAAATCATCTAATCACAACTGTAAAATTATTTCGTTTTTTTTAATGGGACAAAATTTCTGAGGGTTTTTTTGGTGAAAAAGACCATTTTTGGGGACCTAATTTCAAGGATATAGTATTCACCAATTCAGATACTATCGATTAGTTAGTATTAATAGGGGATTTAATTTCGTGGTTGAGGTCATCCACTAAATCTACGAAATTAAATCGCCCACAAATATTAATGATTTTACAGTAACAGTTGAACTATCTGTGTTGAGAAGACAATTACTGCTACGCCTGTCTCACACACACACACACACACACGACAATTGGTTCAATTTTAAGGTCCGCCAAAAAAATATACTCTAATGTATGCATAACTCAATGTACTTGATGGGAAACTGCTACACTAGACTTGCATATCAGGTTCGGGTATGATGATTGTTTACATCCAATGTGTTCTTTCAATAATCTTTGTTTCTTTGCCTAAAGAATGGCCTTGCTTTAATTTTTCTTAGTATATAACAGCGGTGGCCTAGTGGCAAGGTGCAGGCTTTGGGATCCAGAGATCCCGGGTTTAACCCCCGCCTCAACCACTGGTTAATTTCTCTGAGCAAGAATAATGCACATGCTTCACTTCTCCAAGGTGTACATTGTTACCTATGAGGGCAGTGTCTATTCCTGGACGCCACAGATCTATGATAGGCTGCCACACCCACAGAAGAGAAATATTCTCCCCAGGGAGATAGGAACCCAGCTTTTATTAGGTAATCCATTGACCTGGGAAGTTAAAATGTGTTAAAAGGGTAGTTGATAGGCTGAACAGCAGAAAATAGCCTTCAACAGTTTGTAACTTAACAGTTAACTGAATATACTGTATATAAGCCACTACTGTATAACTATGATTGTTTTATTGATTGTTTTGTAGCAAACTGGTGCAGCTTTTTATGCTGCCAAGAAACTACAGGTGAACATTCTCCTGGAGAAAGTTGACAATATCAAGTAAGTTTCAACAGTGCTTATTTTATTAGACATTTCGTTTATTCACATCATTGCTGCGAATCCACTAACATTTACATTTAAATACTTTGGATATTTTTGTATTCTCAAACGTGTGGTATTGGTAAGCCCCTAAGACCATCACCAACGAACGCCAAATGACTTCTATCAGCAGCTTATTGCTCCATTTTACCCCATGTCCACCCTTTCACTGTCGGTTCTCTGTTTTCTTTTTATAGGGCAAAGCAGTATTTTCTCTTTATTTCTTATTTTCTGATGGTATTATTTTAGATACACACATTTACTGCAATGTTATAAATGTATTAACTACAAATTAAAAAGCAACAATATAATTTTATGTCTATAACAGTTATTAAATTATTTCATGTATCATGGTTGGTTTTTGATTGCAGGCAAACAAGTAACTTCAAAAACACTGTTCTACCAGTATTGTGGCTAAATGAGGTTTGTTTCGTTTGTATTCCATGTCACCAAAGTATTAATTATTATGACTAATTTTTCATGGCCGCATTAACATGTATGCATTCCCTATAGGAGTTAGATAGGGCTTTTTATCCCTCATCTTTGATGAGGGGGTATATTGCTTTGCACATGTCAATCGGTTGGTCTTTTTGTCGTCAGTCCAACAGTCTGCTAGACTAAAATGGTTTTTGTTCCATAACTCAAGAATGCTTCTCCCTAGGATCTTTGAACTTTAAATGGTGGTTGGCTGGCAACAGTTTATGACCCCTATAGATTTTAGGGTCAGTAGGTCAAAGGTCAAGTTCCCTGTGACCTTTATCATTTCCTACAATTAGGCTACCACAAGGGCATAAGTGTTTTTCAGACATCTCTTGTCTAACATTATTTTTTAGTTTCATTTTATTCACTTAATATTATACATAAACTGTGTAGGAAAACTAGGTTTGGTTGAAGCATTTTTTTAAATGAATGTGGATTATCTAAATATTTGATGCAGCTGAGTCTATGCATGGTGCAATTCCTGCTGAGTAGTCATGTACAATTTAGATGGTTCACACTGTGTCTGAATTTTAAATTCTTAATTAATGAAAATATGTACCTTAATGTTGTTGAGTGCCCATGCACACTTAGGTTCATGATTTTGATTTGGTTTCCAAGTCTTAAACATTGTATGTGTGCTAAATATCATCAAAAAAGAGTTTTCTGGTGTCAAAAGTGATCAATTAGAAAAAAGTTTTTGTGTATCTTCCGCTGGTCCAACTTCCTGCCCCTTGACATGTTCAGTTACGTGAGTTATAAACTGGTACAGTGGGCCTGGGACAGGTTCAAATTTATTCACCTATTACAAGTAATTGTAAGTATGTTAGCCTAGTAAAATAAAGACTTTCTTTCTTACTTTCTTACTTGCAATTTCTGTGTTGTATTGTAAGATTGTGAGTGATGGTTGTATTTACTTACAGAGTTCCATGATCACCGATTCACTGGCTGATACATTCAAGACTCAGTTAGAAAAACCCATGGAGTTAATCCATGTCGGAATATGGGTGGCCATTGGTCTTGGAATTGCCTGCATCGTTTTGACATTTACAATTTTTGTGGCCAAGAAAATTATTGAAAAGGTGGGTGTAGATAGATGTTCTGGTCCCAATCACCTGAAGTATCTTAAGTAGACATCTCAGCTCAAAGATTTTGTTGAAATCACAGTCTGAATTTGAGATACTTTAAAATCATTAATTTTCGCGGGGAATTAAATTTGATGGATTTTGTGTTTCACTTTCAACCACAAAATTAAATTCCAATGAACAATAATTTTGAATCTTGTATTTATTACCTGAAATGCAAAAACCAAACCAAAATCACGAAATTTAATGGTCTTTTGTACCAAACCCACGAAATTTCGTCCCATTGAAATTAAATGATTTTGCAGTAATCTGAAGTTGTTGCTCAGGAAATATTACTGTAATAAACTCAGAATAATATTACAGTTTGTGATGCAAACAGCCTGGACTTTGATGGTTATTAACATAAAAGACTAGTGACATAATTTGAGATGAGATGTAGCTTAGGTTGAGATGATAAGGGAGTTTGGGGCCAGATGTTTGTGCTATTGCATGTTTGATTATTATCATGATATGCTGCATGTTTTGTGACTTCAGGGCCCTTATTTACCAATGTTGTAAGTCTATAATTAAGACTTAGACTTTATGTTTGTAAATGTACCCATGTTGATTTAAATGGGTACACATGTTCAGTTGATACTGATAAATAATCAGATTAAATTTCACATGGTTGAATCTGATTGCAAAGAAATGGTAGTGATTACAAAGTTGTCAATGTTAAGTCTAAGTCTGAGTTTCAGTCTTACAATGTTGATGAATAAGGCCCCTGATATTGTAAAGTAATGTGTAGTCAGAACCTTTATCATGTCTTTCTTTCATTGTTCAGTTTAAGCACCTTTAATTATCAGGGGTTTTTTTTGTTTTGTTTTAACAATAACATAAGTTTATTGATTTAAGGCCTCCGGCCCATAAACAATTAACAGTTACAATACATTATAATACAATGATGTACATATCAGTTCCTTGATTAAGTCTAGAAATTATCAGAAGCAGGGTTCTCAATAAGTTTTAATCTAGCAGGCCGAAATGCTTAATCAACAGGCTAGATATGGGCCTTGGTGCAACTATTTTATTGATATTGTGTATACATTTCACATTTTTAGCCGCCCAAAATGATTTTTTAGCAGTCAATTTAGCCTTCATCCTGCTGTTATAGAGAACCCTGCAGAAGAGTTTATAAAACCATTGCTTGTTTCATTTGACATCAAATTTATCTCTTTTTTATGCCCACCATCTTTGATAAGTGGTTTCTGTTCAATAAATCAAGAACGGTTTGCCCTTATATCTTCAAACTGTATATGGAGGTTGACTAGCTATAGTATACACTGTGACCTTTACCATTATCTGACCATTAGGCTGCATGTATGTTCTACAAACATCTTTTTAATTTAAACTACTGATTTTCCATGTAGACAGACACCTCACTTAGCTTTTTATGAATGCCCGTGACACTAGCTATCTATTAAATCTTAAAAAATAAATGTATTCAAAACCATGAACCCAACAACGACAGAACTTAGCACTGAAGTGGCTGCAACCGTACTGATTGTGCCACCAAAACAAAGTGGTTATAGGCGACTTATTGGGCAAAAATGGTTGACCGCAAATATGATTTTCCTGAATTTGAATTTGGCTCAGTTGACACTCCTGATTAGGCGGGAACAGTTGTTGCAGATGATGCATAGATTTGGCATTTTGCCAAATAAACATGTTCTAAATTATATTATTCTTGGTTAAATGTTTGTCTTGAGTACTGGTTCATCATGTTTAGAGTAGTCAGGTTTGGTAAAATTGTAAAACTGACATATTATTGAAATTAGATCTTAAATTTGAATCAGTACTCAAATCAGTACATTTATAACTCACACTTTGTATCACCATCAAGTGGTTAAAAAGGCAATTACTGTAAAATCATTTATATTCGTAGGGATTAAATTTTTGGATTTTGTGGTTCAACTTCAACCACGAAATCAAATCCAATCGAACAATAATTTTACCCCTGTATTTATTACCTGAATGGCTAAATCCACTAATTATGGCCCCTTTGAAATGGTCCTTTATACCAAAACCGCGAAAATCCGTCCCATCTAAATTAAATGATTTTACAGTATAGCCTGTTTGTTTTTTACTTTGACTTAAAATAAATTTAACCTGTTCAAACAGAGACGGTATTCACTCTTGGCTAGTGAAATGGAACTTCCCAAGTATTAACTTGAGGATTGTATGTATTGTTCTCTTAGTTGATGTGAAATAACATACACAAATGATTCTCACTATTTGTTTGTTTAGTTAAATGTTAAGAAAAATATATCCTCCGACTCTAAATGAATTCTTCAAAATATTTTCATTTTTCATCTGAGGATTTATTTTTCTTCATTTATTAATTTAACCTATCTAACTCCTCTTTAAAAGCTCAATAAAGGTCATTGTTTTTCTGTGGATATATAGTATAGTAGAAGTAAGGGAGTATGTGTGTTTGTCTGTCTGTCTGTCTGGTTATAAGAGAACACCTTAACCTACAGTCCTCAAAGTAATTTGGGAAGTTGGTCCTGACCTCAGTGCAGATAAACCTTAAAAATACCAATTTAAGCAGGCCAATCCTGTAAAATAACTAGCCCATGCTTAGCCTCAGCCATTATTTCTTCCCACCTGTTAAGCAAGATGGTCATGAATCTGCATATCCTCACAATTGCCTGCAAGTAAGAAGCATACATGTTTTACAAACATTTGTATGATTTTAAGATGGGTTGATATCCATTTTTGTCATGCGTAGAAAATGATGACTCATTGTTAATGATATTGGCAATTGGGGACCTCTTTCTGGATTGTTGCATAAAAAAGTTATTTGAGCGTAAAATAAATTTTATGAGTGGATAATGAAATTGAACAGCATATACTTTTCTGATATTTTGCATCCAGCTAATGAAAACTTTGAAAAAATCTTTTCCACTGAAACCATAAGTCCTCCAGCGTGATGGTTTGCATGGGTCCGTATTTGATGCCCTTTATATCAAGATGTTTGCCTATGTCCCTAGGTTTAAAAACAACTGTCTTGTGATTGCTTGATTTCTAGAGAGCTAAATAGGGAAAATTTATAAAATCTCCTCTGAATTATCAACATCTACAGCTTTGACATTTTGCATTGAACAACTTGAAGCTCTTGAGCAATGCTTGAGGGAGTTAGAATGGATATGTTTAGAATGTTGCCCAATGTCAACATTGACAATGCCTTTTGGCTCATATTCTCTTTATGCTTACATATACTATTTTTCTCATGTGAAGGATCTACAGCAATGACAGCCCTCTTAAGTAACCAGTAACCATCATTGAATGTATGAATAGCCTGAATTTATAAATGTATTTATATATTTAGAATATTTAAAGACCTTTATTGGGACTTTGATTATGTTTTATAACTTAATTTACTGTGTGGTTATATGTTATCACTTACAAATGTTGAACGCATGGCAGTTTTTCATTCTTATCTCTTACACTTTAACACTTTAATTTACTCATTTAAATAACACTTCAAGTTAGCAAATTTTCTGTTTATATTATATTTTCTAGTTATTATTAACATTTTGTCACATGTACACACCTAGCATAGATTGTTCGAGTTCCTTTACTTAAAGGGAGAGGGTATATAATTTGCAGTGCACTATTTGAAAAATGTACCAGTAAGTGAGCAATTGTGGATCCGTTCTTGTTATGCACATGCAACCTTGACACTTCAGTGGATTTTGGCAGCATGACCAAAGTGGTTAAGACACACTAGAAAAGCAATCACTACACACTATCTATTTGACAGGGCTTTTACTGACTGGCTGGCCTTGAAATACACAACTCAATATCATGTCCAATATTTTACATAAGTCAAATGCATTGTTACCCCTATAATGGCATTTTTGTCTTAAGACTGTATTTCAAGAAAGCGAAAACAACAACTGCTATGATATAGTATTTGAAAATTCATGCTTTGTATGTTCAACTGGATTATTATACATGTAGTTATATTTATATGAAAACTAATATATATAAAACAGGTGATTGTTATATGAAATAAATGCAGTGAATATTAATAAGTCCAGACTTCCATATTTACATTTCAAATACTTATTTACATTTCAAATACTTAGTTGATACTAGGTACATGTCTTTGATGATGATCTATAGAAGTTTTACCAGCTTAAAAGAAGACATTTACGTGATGTATTTTCTTTATTTCAGAGAAATATTGAGCTCCGAGAAATGTCATCGGACAGAAATACTTTGATCACCACATAGAACAACAAGTGCCTACTGTCAATATATGACTACCACATACACTAACAAGTTGCTGGTTTAAAATGAGAAGGTTCTTGTTAGGGCCTCTTACATACCACCTTATATTGAGACTCATATAAATTTGACATCTGCATCACTATATACGAGGGGTGTACCAGAATTACGTAGACTTTTGTCATAACTTTTTTATTTAGGCATGTATTATCACCAAATTTGCCGTAGAAAAACTTCAAACCCTTTTCAAGAGTATCGGTAAAAATATTTTCTAACAGAATGTTAGAAAGCCATTTAATCCGTCGCCATAGTAACCAATAGTTAGGTAGGCGGGGCAGCGAATTTTAAAAACATTTTTGTCATTATGCAACTGCTTATACCTCGCTGATATCAAGTCTAATTTTAACGCTACTTCGTGACATACAAGCACAATATCATTGGAACGTACGCCGTAAATTTCGACTTCATAAAGGTAACCGATGTTGATATATAGTACCAACAAGCAATAGCTGTCTCGCGTCACCAGTGAAAATATGACGTTAGCGAAATACGCTGGAAATCGCATTAACATGGAGTTTTGTGTGAACCTCTGGAAGACGCCAGAACACACGCTTTAACCTGCTTACTATAAACATGTTGTATCGAGTTACCTGATTTTCACACGACACTAGCGCATCAATCGTGGTCGAAATCGAATAAAACGACAAGGACCGACGGCGAAAACCAACGGCGAATGTGGCGTCACCAAGCATTTTCTATGACCACATAGACCTGGATCGACGCTCTATTATAAGGGTTATATGCGACATTACTGGTAATATATTGGAACTTTCATCACATTTAAGGTAGTAAATAAACATTGGTAAGTTTTGTGTACGGTTGTGCCCATATTTATAGCTATAATGTACACAGTTAGGAGCTTCACTTATCCTTGAAGTTCCGCCAACGTTGTGACGTTCCGTTGACGTGCCCCGCATACCGTACCCCTATATACCCCCGGAAGCTGCAGAATTTGATCCAAATAAGATAAGGCTTTGAAATTTCACATACTAACAGAGTAAATATTATTTGCACTCCACACAAAAGTATTTGTTTCTATGATGAATGGTATGGAACGTATGACAAAAGTCTACGTAATTCTGGTACAACCCTCGTATATGCTTCTATAGAGCCAACTTCTATTTGAAATTTGTCATGTTGACCATGAAGTTGAAAAAGTTTGTTTTTTTTCCATAAGAAAATAATAATGTTCAGACATTTTTGCTTGATTTATCAAAAAAGCTTTCTCGTACCTGCAACCATCTTGTCCTAACCCAGCAAAGTGCTCAATAACAATTAACTTAACTACTCCCTGTAACTTGGAAAAGTGCTATTTTCACTAGATGATTATTTTAGTGAGGAACTTTGTGCCTAGCAATGGAGACCTTAAATATATGAATTATACAATTTTACTATAAAACGAACACTCAGGTATACTCAGATATTGATGCAGATACTTGTGCTGGGATGTTTTGTTGAGTTATATACCGGTAGATCAAATACTGTTCTTCTTTCCACTGAAGTAGGTTTGGGATATTTGTGTTGATATATGGATCAAATATTGTTCTTCTTTCCACTGAAGTAGGTTTGGGATATTTGTGTTGATATATGGATCAAATATTGCTCTTGTTTGCGCTGATTCAGAAGTGGGTTTGGAATATAAGCCACTACCTGCCAAGTACTCCTATTTTCGTTGAATAATTCCTGGTTTTCCTAGTTCACCTATCTTTGAACACAAGTACATTTGGTTCTTTTTATGATTTTCTGTCCAATATTTATTACCACTTGAATTTATACATTCCTTGTTTATGTATTTAAATTCCTTTTAAATCACATTTGTGCATTTTGTGACATGTTTTGCTTTATCTCCTTTATTTTAGATTTAACTTAATCTTGGCAGGTATGGATATAAGTGTAATTATTTCGATTAAATGGTTCTATTAATTTAAAATAGGTTTATGATATATCAATCACTGTAGTTATATTGATCAAATGTATTTGTTGTTTCTACTCAAGTATGTAGGATAGGTATGTTGTGTTGTGCTTTGTTTATTTATTATGACAATGTTTAAGATTTTTACTGTGAAGGATTGTTGCTTTAGGATTTTATATATTTTCCATTCATGAATTTTTTGAAGTGCTATCATATTGGGTGAATATTCGATGTAAGAACTTGTTATGTTTTCATCATTGTTATTTCTTCCATTTAATACCAATTTGTTTATTATTCATTTTATTATTACCATTGACACCCTTATAAATACGCCCCCCCCCCCCTTAAAATGTAAAATGAAATTGGTATTTCTCAAACTAAGTTAACATGGTCACAATACTAAACTATATATGTACTAAATTTTGATATGAGTTTTTCATAAGCATTATTAATATGTATCAGGCTTACTTCATCTTGCAGAAGTTGATAGATTGTCACAGCCCTACTGTACATGCAATTTCATATTGAAATTCAATGTTCTGTACAAATATTAGGTGATGGTGCATTATCATATAACATACATCATGTTAAAATTGTGTGCCTTGATGCCTTGCTGCATTCACTATCATCATCTCTCATTATAAGCATGCTTGGAATGTCTTTTTTATTTCATGAGTTTAATGATTATGTACTTATGCCTATTCCTGTGATAACGCTCATCTTTGTAATTAATTTTCCATGTGGATAATTCATGTTTGGCATTAATCTTTTCTTGCTGTGTTTAATGTATGTCATCTTCTTGATTTTGCTTCATTGACAACAATTTACAAAACAATTGCTACAGTTGACCTGATTCTGTATAGCAATTGTTTCTCCTCTGAGTCAAAGGTTGCTCAGGCATGTAGCTTTTCTAAAGCACACAGGCATGCTTGCCCTGGTGAAAATTTAAGAAAATACCAAAATGAGCATGTTTTTGAAGAAACAAACAACCCAATAAGATCATAGTGACTATTTGCCTTGGTGCTTTTTTTGTCCCTGAATATAGCCCTGTGACTGATTTGATTTTGTTCCATGATTTTCCATACAATCTTGATCTTATTAGCAGTATTGGTCAAATTCGATCTTGCTTTGCATTTGACATTACACCAGTTGTCAATCATTATACCATTTAAATCAATTCTAACAGTTAATTATAATCACATGGTCCAATGGTTAACTTGAAAAACCTTCGCCAAGCAGCCTCCGACCCTCATTCAGGTCTCTAGAGCGATCTCTACTCTGGCATAATGTCAAATGGCATTACACCCGAGCAAAGATTGTACCACCTTATTGGGTGCCAAAGGTTTTCAAGAGAATTGATGGGACAATACACTTCTTTTAATTTACCATAAAGATTAGTTAAATAAAGATCATTTTCAAGAGGTCAAGCAGAGTAATGTAATTTGCCATACCCATTAGTTGAATTTGTTTAAAAAAATGATTCCATTTCGTTTTTTCCTTTCATCTGCTTAGTTGCATAAAGAGCTTTGTGTGATTAATACTCAAATTGTTGTTATTATGCCCTCACCCATTAGTGGATATAGATTTGCCCTACCTTTGTTTTGTTCTAATATTTTGGTTGTTTTTTCCTTCATATTGTGTGAATTGCTTTGGAACTCATTAATATTCTGTGCTTATAGCCACCATTCTATCAGGTTAGTGTTTTTAACTATTTATAAATTTATATTCTTACAGTGAACAGCATTTCAAAACAGATATAATGAGTTCTGAGAAAATGCTAATCGGACAATACTTGATGTATTTGTTCGGGAGAATGTTCAATATGTTAGTTATTGTTGTTTGTGTGTAACTTATATTTTATGCTTATCAGTCATAGGCTTCAAAGTGCTATTATATGTACCAGTAATATAGTATATCAATATAAGTGGTTAGGTAAGCAATGGGGTTTTATTTCACATGTGTAAATTAAGGAATACAAAGAACGCTTCAAAAGAAATAAAGTCATGAATCTTTGCTCAAGCTGAAGTTGCAAACATTTGGACCTGCGCAAATACCCTCTTATACATTATATTGATACATGTGCTAATAAATTTATTGCAAACCCCCCCACCATTTCAGGTTTTGGTAGGTATGAATGAGAGAATGTAATAGCTGATGCATTCAATTTTGGCCTATAACATTAATTCCTAGATAAGCCTCTCCCCTTATCCCTTATATTCATGCCCCCACCCCTCAAAACAATTGATATCCTAAGCAAGAACTCTGTCCAAACTTAATCCCCACAAATATATAATATTAAGGACGCTAGATATTTTTAGATGATCTAGCAATTAATTTATTTATGGCCGTACTTTGAGAAATTATTTGTTAATCTGTTTATTATATGATTTTAAACTCCGCTTAATGTAATTATTTTGTATGCATTATAATTGATATGAATGTTCATGAAGCATGAATTGTTATTTTGAAGTATTTGTTATTGACAGAACTAGAATCTGCTGATTACAATTTTCCTGATTTTTTATTTAGCCCTGTTGGCACCCCTGATGACTGGCCAAGTAAGGTATTCATAGAAATAAATTGAAAATCAAACCTGCATGTTTAATTTATTATCATATTGTGAGACTATATTTTTCAAATATTTTGTAAACCAGTGTATCGTCATTAACTCTATTAAAAGTGCTAAATATACAGTTTGTGTTGTTATATTATATATATTTTTTTACAAGACTGATACATATTTGAAATTTGCATCATAAGGTGCTTCTTATGCAACTATTTTCATGAAAATCAGAACTTGTCATGTTGACCAAAATGAACTTGTAAAAGCTTGTTTTTCCCGAAGAGTAGTTTTCAGATAGTTTTTGCTTAAAATATTGATTTTGTTCTTACGACCTCATTCTAAGCCAGTGATATATTGCATTAGTTTGAGTGGTCAGAATTCGAATTTGTATCTAATTGGTATTAGACAGTCTAAAAGACAGCTATATCTATATCACGGGCTTAGAATGATAAGGTCGCAAGTGCCACTCATACATGTTTGAAATCTACATCTTAAGGCGCTTCTCAAGAGCCTATTTTCATGAAATTTGAACTTGTCTTGTTGACCAAACTGAGGTTGAAAAAGCTTGTTTTACCATAAGTAAAGAGTAAGTCGCACAGTTTTTCTTGTTTTCTCAAAAAAAATTATTTTGTAGTTATGACTTTCTCATTCTAAGCCAGTGATATATCCCCAGGACACCAATGGATAATGAACAGTGATCGGATGGCACTGCATTTTTTATACAAATGGCATGTTGCACACATAGCTTGCCATCGAAAGATATCACCTCAGTCGATAGCATTGTTCTCTCTAAGTAACCTGGCCCTGATCTCCAGAAGCATCTCAGCGCAAAATCTCATCTTAAATAGTTACATGACACCATAAGTCTTTTTGTTAATTTCCTTGTGAGGCTGAGCTCCTATATTCTGACTATTACAGAAGAATTTCAAAAGCTGAAGCTTTAGGTGTATCTCTATTTCTGACTCTGATTTAAGCAAAATGTCGCTTTGATTTGAAGTTTCTACTGGAGATCGGGGCTTGAAATTCACAATATATATTACCTTGATCACTCTGCTATTATTGCAACCTCCAAAAAGGTTGCCTAATTATCCAGAAGTAATGTGCCATTCTAAAATCACACTAGTAATAGGTTGGTAAAGAAATATGGATAACAACGACAGAATAAATTGTTCATAGTATTTATTATGTTTTAAAGCATATTTAACAATTAATAAAACAATCATCAAATCTATCAGTTTTAGAAAATCAATATTTGATGAGTAAACTTATTATCCAATGGTTGAATTAACTGTTAGCACTTAATACACCTAAGGCAATGATTAACCAGCCTGACTCAATAAAACATCACTGAAACCAAGACTTGAGTGGGACAAAAAGTTACGTTCATATTACAAGTCTTAGGGAACGACAACCTGTAGAAAATTAAGATGTTCCCAAATACAACAGCCATGCGTTCAAGGTGGAATAACGTTATGTAACGCTTGTAACGTTTTCGTAATGTTTCATACTAGTTATTTGTTGAAAGATATGTAAACTTTTAACGTTAGCGAGTTGGCTAACTATAGATCTAGGTGTTGCACCTAAATTGCAAAATCGTAACAAAATGGCAGACTGGTGTGTTAATAATAAAACCTGTGCATATGTACATTTTCGACCAGATACCGTAAAAACAAGATTTTACACAATCAAAATTGTATGCCTTTTGCTAAATAGAGTTCAATATAGGATAATGTGTGAAAAAACAATAATTTTTAACATGTTTGCTGTTAGTATACCTTGAACGCATGTACATCTACATGATATTTAAATTACAGAATATTTGTGTCTACTATAAGATAAATCAAGGCTTTGGAAATGCACTGAGCAATTGATATAAGTTTAACCTGACATATACATGCATATTGAACACATTGAGAATAATAACATGATTTGTACCATTATCTTAAGACAGTCAAATGATCACATGATTTTGATTACAAATATAGCGTGGCGAATTTTACACAAACCTGACCTTTTGATTAGCATAATTTAACAGCCTTGGTTGTATGTTTTCATAGTCTGGGAGAATCACGAAGGTGCCAGAGATGTAATACATACATAAATTTGAAATACCGATATTGCATGATTGGCTTGCTGAAATTGATACATTCAAAGCAAGAACCTTGTAATATATTCATGCATAAAGGTCAGGTCATATTCATCAAGCTTTACAATCGAAACAGTACTAATGTAACGCATCCAGTAATAAACTTAAGTTACAATGACTCAGCTTATTAAATAAAGAAATAAAACGGTTATAGTATAAACTATGAATTTATGCATCAATGTTCTAATTTCGATAATCCACTAGATTGAGAATTATTTCATGAAACCTATTAGAAGTCCTTTTAGATCTCAGTAAGCACAAATACAAGCATTACCCTAGTACCATAACAACATATTACAAATATTACTGAATTTATGAAACCTTTCATCTTCATATTGTATACAGTTAACAAAGATAGGACAGTAACATGATATATAATACAGATATACAATGTATCACATAATCTTTAACAAAGTGGAACTGTTTGTTTAACTCTATGAGATCAGAAGGTAGCATCAAGTCTTCACTCAAAACATATAATACAGACTAATACAATACTGTAAAACTATTTAATTTCGACGGGATGAAATTTCATGGTTTTGGTAAAAATGACCATTTCAATGGGATGTTAACTAGTGTATTTTGCATTTCAGGTAATAAATACAAGGGTCAAAGTTATTATTTGTTGGGATTTGATTGAAATTCGTACTTGAAGGTGAACCACGAAATCCACAAAATTTACTCCCCCACGAAAATTAATGATTTAACAATATATGTACTTCCAAGTCAACATATACCAGGTTATTTGACATTTTCACCAATAAACAAATTCAACTTGCATCAATGTCTAGAAGATAAAGACTTAACAAAACATAAACAAGACTGTGTTCAATAAATGCTTATGCCAGTTAGCCAAGTCCATCAGAGGCCATAATTCTGTAGAAATATTGGATAGTGTTACATGGCATAGACACTGGTTAACATTTTCAATTGCGTTGACAATAAACATATAATATGTTTTCTTCAATTGGAATATTGAAGTTGAACAAGGAAGAGACAGACATTACAATTGCTATATGCCTCCCACATACGTAAATGCCGAGGCATAAAAAACAAACATTCACATTGAGAAAGTCACAAAATTTGAGATTGGTACACAGAAATCTCATTTATGAGGCAACATCTACCCGATACAAACTACAATCATTTCCACTCTTTATTCATGATTACATAACCATGGCAACCATTTAGAACATTACCAAAATCATTTTATCAAACATGATTAAAGTAGGATAAACAAGCCACACTTCACAGACAGTAACACTAAGCTAAATAATGTAAATAAAGAGCGCTTTGATTTTCATGAACACAGAATCATAAACATAACAATAAAACAGAATAAGAATGGTTTAAACACAAAAACATGTCTCTTGCATGGGGCCATAACTCTTTGACTATGCACAACTAGGCTTGGTACTAATTCTTCGATCAATATGTCTCCACTATTGTGTCGGAAACAATAAATTAGTGAGAATTCTCAGGTGGTAAAGGGGAATTTACTTAAAAGTGTGAAGGGCAGGTATCAGCATAGAAAAGACAATCGTTAATTCATAACAAGGTCTAATGCAATCTGTTCATGTTTGTTCATGCTAAACAACATTTTCAGCAGTTCAGAAATATACGATGACCGGTTCACCTGCCCAGTTTTCAGAGAATGTATCCTAACCTGGGGCCTTATTTACCAACATTATAAATCTAAAACTCAAGCTTTATATTGCTTAATGTTCTATTCGCTCACATGTTGTTATAAATAGGCCGATTTTGATATCAATAGGTATACATGGGTAATGACAATCAGATAAAATATCACATGAGTAAACCTCATTGTCAAGAAATTGGTATTTGGTGTCATTAAATATCACACAGTCAGGAATGAAGAGTCAGCACATATCACCGACATCATAATCCTCGTAGTCCTAATCGTAATGAAGAGTCAGCACATATCACCGACGTCGTAATCCTACACAGACAGGAATGAAGGGTCAGCACATATCACCGACATCATAATCCTCGTAGTCCTAATCGTAATGAAGAGTCAGCACATATCACCGACATCGTAATCCTCGTAGTCCTAATCGTAATGAAGAGTCAGCACATATCACCGACATCGTAATCCTCGTAGTCCTAATCGTAATGAAGAGTCAGCACATATCACCGACATCGTAATCCTCGTAGTCCTAATCGTAATGAAGAGTCAGCACATATCACCGACATCATAATCCTCGTAGTCCTAATCGTAATGAAGAGTCAGCACATATCACCGACATCGTAATCCTCGTAGTCCTAATCGTAATGAAGAGTCAGCACATATCACCGACATCATAATCCTCGTAGTCCTAATCTGATGAAGAGTCAGCACATATCACCGACATCGTAATCCTCGTAGTCCTAATCGTAATGAAGAGTCAGCACATATCACCTACATCATAATCCTCGTAGTCCTAATCTGATGAAGAGTCAGCACATATCACCGACATCGTAATCCTCGTAGTCCTAATCGTAATGAAGGGTCAGCACATATCACCGACATCATAATCCTCGTAGTCCTAATCGTAATGAAGAGTCAGCACATATCACCTACATCATAATCCTCGTAGTCCTAATCGTAATGAAGAGTCAGCACATATCACCTACATCATAATCCTCGTAGTCCTAATCTGATGAAGAGTCAGCACATATCACCGACATCGTAATCCTCGTAGTCCTAATCGTAATGAAGGGTCAGCACATATCACCGACATCGTAATCCTCGTAGTCCTAATCGTAATGAAGAGTCAGCACATATCACCGACATCATAATCCTCATAGTCGTAATCAGAATAATCTGGAATATAGTCCTCGGGATGATAATCCTCATCATCATAGTCTTCATCATCGAGAAGATAATCACCGGGATCAAAGTTTTCCATCATTCTCATCTCTAACTCATATCCTTCACTTGCTGCCGAGTCATAGAACCTGAAATCATAAACATGTATAAACTCTCATATCCTTCACTCGCTGCCGAGTCATATAACCTGAAATCAGATACATGTACAAATTTGTATCAGGTCTGGTAATTTTCAAGTCTTGTGTTTATGAATCCAGATATTTTCTTCTTAGTTTATATTGAAATGTGGAATTTCAGGCTTTCATACCAGACTTTTCAGGCTTGAGAATGATTGCTAATTACCAGGCCTGTTGTATATCCACACAGCCATGTATAAACTTGTATCAACATTGATAGGGAGAGATGTTTGAAAGGTTAATACATCCTATGGCAGTCAAATAATCATTTATGTTAAGCCATGGCACCAATGGGCTTTGACCTACAAACCTCAAAATTAATAGGGGTAATCTTCTCATGCTGATTAACCTCCATATACTATGTATAACCAGGGGTTCCATTCGACTCAGGAGTAGGAGTTTTGACACTTGAAATGTCCAAGAAAGCTTCCTTTCCAAGTATCAAAATGAGCCTTCAATTCAGAAGCTAGTGAAACAGAGTATCCTAGTGAAACCCCTGCATGTAACGTAGAAACAAGTAGTACAATGAATTATAGTCTTACAAATTCCAGTATTTGTCCTGAATGTCGTCAGTTTCATCTTCCATACATCCTGTATCTGTCAGCTTGATCACAACAGCTCCACAACATGCATCTGAATATGTATAAAACAATGCTTTATTTTAGTTTAAAATGCAGTTTCTAAATAACAGTCCAGTTAAAAGGTGGCTAACTCACCTTACCAGTTTATGTACAATACAAACATTTTCGCTTTTGCCAAAATGGCCAGTGGAAATGTAGCGTTACAACAAGCGGGAGATTATGACAACATTTGTATTATCCTGAGGTCATGGGTCGATCAAGAAATGGACCGGCTTATGTAATGTCAGGCTAATTTAAATATTTATTTCACAGTCAGGGAGTGTGGAACAATATTTTCAGCACGGCCTTAAGATATGACACTCCCAGAGCACAGGAGATAAATATAACTTTTAAAGTTACCCGTATGTCTCATTATGAATAGTGAATAAGATGATCAGGGGTTCTAATGAGGCATAGTATCCAATCCTGAAAATGAGTCACTAGTCTGTTTCGGGTGCCATGAGTACACATTCCTACACCATAACTAGGTTATTCAAACATTGTTTTATTGCTAAAATTCAGACTAGGGAACTTCAAATGACCATAATTTCGTCAATTCTTTGAAATTTTTCACCAAATAATTCTGGAATTATAGAACCCCTGGATGAACCACAACAGGCCAGAATTATCTGACTTTACATACTTTTCAATGGTCGAGGAAGTTCACCAAACACCTTCCAGACAGCTTCAGTATGGTTATATTCATGCATGTACTGAGTGATACGACCCGCAGAGTCTACTCCACCAAGGACAAGTATGTTACCATTAAACACTGAAATCATCAAACCACATAGATTATGTACAACATATATATAAATCTTGAATCATCACAACACATGACAAAACAGTTAATAACAGGGAATAATATTTCTCCAAATTTGCAAATTTGTTTTAAACAATATTTTCAGGCATATATTTAGTGATGACTAGTTTAACTAACAAGATTTACTGGGATAAATAATTAGCCAGTGTTACTGACTTGCTCTTTCACAAGCATAGCCAATAATTCTCCACATGTGGAAGACATCCACTACCTCGATAGCCTAGCAGTAGAACATTCCATTCGAATGGGGCAGGTTGCAGGTTCTATCCCTAGCCGTGTCATACCAAAGACGAAATAGAAATGGTACCAGTATTTCCCTTGCTTGACGCTCAGCATTAATGGGAATCTGGCTTCTCTTCTCTCATATCCTTGTGGTGATGAATAACATCAGGAATGAGGTGTCCAGAGTGATTGATATCAGTTAGGAAACTTTTCAAAGAATAAATTAGTATAAACTAAGGTATGACATAAATTGTAGACTTAAAAGCTTTTTGAGACCTACAACAAGGAAGACAAGTTTGATGCTTTTGCTTTGTTTGATAACCAATTCAATTTGTGTCATTTGGATCTGAAATTAGTTGAAACCATTAGTTTATACTCATTTATTTAAGGTCGATTGTGAAACAACTTTTTTTTATGACTTACAGTAAAAATCATTATTTATTTTTTGTGGGGATTAAATTTCATGGATTTTGAGGTTCACCTTCAACCATGAAATCAAATTCCATTGAACAATAGTTTGTGTATTTAAATATTACCTGCAATGCAAAATCCATGAATTATTGTCCCATCGAAATTAAAGGATTTTACAGTATATTAATCACTTAAGACACCCCATGTAATCCATCACCAAGAGGGTATGAGAAAAGAGAAGCCAGTTTCTCTTTTATGCCAAGCATCAAACAAGGGATTTTTAGGTACCAGGACTTATGTGATCATGGAAAAAATATATTTGCCTACTATACCTGTCATTTCAAAGAAAGCAATGCCAAGTTTCATGGCAGTGAGTTTTGTCCACTGGTTGGTAACATTAGAATATTGTTCCACGGAAACCAAACATCGGAGTTGAGATTCAACGTTACCATTGTAACCCCCGGCAACATACAGTGTGTCATCTATATTCACCATACCATGTCCAGCACGAGCTGTAAAATATGTGCAACATGGGGACATCATCACCCTACATCATGTCATACAAAATTTATCTTTTACTTGAAAACAAGATATTTACGAGGGACATACAAAAACTTTGTAGGTATCAATGATTGTTAAACAAGCTATCATCCGATTTTCTTCAAAATTGGTATAAATAAGTACATAAGGATTTACCGGTAGTGAATTCAGTCTGTATATTGATGGCGAAAAATATAAGTTATATTCTAAAAGATGGTAAATATGCGGGTTCCATTAGCCTCCTATTCTGTAGCGTCATTTTGGTACATTTGACTAAATCTTATCTTTTTATGGGCAAAATACTCTAGTTTTACGGAAAAAATGATTCCCTCAAGGTTTCAAACTTGGATATATTTAATTATGTTCAAAATGTGGCATTTTGAAAAATTCATGGGTCAAAACCTTTACTCCCAAGTCAATTGAAACCCCTGATTTAGTTAAACAATATGGTAGAATATTGTATCTGAGTACAGGTAACTCAATATAGCAAAGTTAAGACATACCACAGTTCATATCTTTCTTCTTACACCAGTTATTGATGTGGGGATTATAACACCATAATGCTTTCTTGACAATCCTCGACTCTGCACCACCACTTACATATAACTGTAATACAACCAACAGTATACATGCTATAATAGTGTAATTGTCTAGATATAAATATGCATGAAATGTTCCATCGCACATACCTGCCAAGCTAGTTTAATCCAAAATAGGAGTGATCAAGCAAAACATGTCACAAGAGGTACTTAAATATGATTTAAAAGGATTTAGATACATAAAATAGGAATGTATTAGTTCTAGTGGTTAAAATTATGGGACAGAAGATCATACAATGAATCAAATGTTTTGAACACCAGAAATTAACAACAAAAACAGAAGTAACACCACTTTTATAGAAGTATTGGCAGGTATGCTTAATTATAATACCAAAGTTTGTAGAACAGGAAATATACTCTTGACCACAGGTTTATGACCTCGACCTACTGACCGAAAATAAACTGGAAAGGTGCCCCAATTGGGGTACCGGTTTATAGTAAAAGTAACAATGGGCCATGACTCTGGTAAAAATTGCTGTGTAGCCAAAATTCCATCCTTTAAGGTCAACTACACATTAAGGTTGTTGATCTGTAAAGAAATTCGGCCAAACGGTAGCGAGGAGTTGAACACACAAGATTTGTGTTACATACAGACATATGGTAAAACATTATAACCATCCATCTTTGATAATGGACGGCAACATTCTACTCACTTTTCCCTGACATGTTGAGGCAGCATGGTCATATAAACAATGTGGTAGAGGTTTTGCATAACTCCAAGTTTCATTTTGGCAATCAAAATTCTCCATAGACTTCAAACCCTGACTGTCATCCTTCCCTCCAATGGCATATATAAAACCTAGAATATATAACCTAGAACATATAAAACATATAAAAGATATAACCAAGAATAGATAAAATATATAAAAGATACAACCTTGAACATAAAAACCTAGAACAGATATCAAATAAATAAAAACTTCAGTTGAAGCAGCAAAGGAGCCATATTTTAAATAACTAGGTAAGTTAACTCAATATTTTTCTTTATTATAAGCTTTCAATGGATTATGCCTTTTATGGTGATTTTCAGTGAAAATAACAATGACAAATAACAGTGAAATTATCGTTTGGTTATTTTCAATGTTTTGGAGCTGGTTCCAGTATCGTGTAGAAAAAGAATCGCAACGTCAACAGCGCCGGGCTTCAAAATATGCGTTACGTCATTGTGACGTCATAGTTGTCACGTCGTGACGTTCTTATTTCAACATAATTTCTCCAATTTAGCCAATTATTGTACCGTTTTACGAGAAAATGAAGCAAATAATAAACAGAAAATTTGTTGATTTTTGGTGAAAGATCATATTTTATTTCACTCGTGATCACAGAAAATTATAATTTCACTCGTGGCTACGCCACTCGTGAAAATACTGATTTCTGTGATCACTCGGTGATATGGATCTTACACCAAAATCAACAAATATCCTCTATTTCTTTTAGCCTTACAGAACAAAGAGCTCATAATAAGTTAAATTGCAAGCAAACTAAAATTGCAAGCAAACTAAAATTGCAAGCAAACTAAAATTGCAAGCAAACTAAAATTGCAAGCAAACTAACATAGTTCACCATGTATTGGTCGTGGTTGTGTATTGCAGTTGCACCCATGTAAATATCAAAATCTGCGATAATGTACAGAACAGTACCATAAGGTACGACACTTAGCCATTACCTCAACCAGTGCAAATTATTTTTTTTAAAATACCGGACTTTGTTTTTTTACCCTTCGATTTAAATTGAGACTTGCAAAATTTGCTTTATCATTGTAAAGGTCGCTTAAAATTTTTGGTTATGATTCTTGCTTGCTAAAGGGGCATCTTATACAAGTGAAAATATGTTAAAGGAATTTCTGAAAATGATTTATTCAAGTTCTACTAAGGGATATACATGGTCACTTTCCAAGACATGTTCCTGGATGAATTAAAGGAGAACTTACCCTCAAGATAAACAGCTGCATGTCTGGCTCTAGCATGTTGTAAGGAAGGCATATCACAGATATCAAATGTCCCTTGTGCTGTAAACATTTTCACATCTTTAATACAGATTTTATTGACATTGTCACCGGCCACATGATGTTCATAACCTCCTACCATTATACCACAACCGTTTATTTCAACAAAACGTTGATGTGATATATGCTTCTCCATGTTACTCCAAGTGCCTAATGGAAACCAGGATTTCAGATCAGGGTGAAAATAGTGATTCATGGTCCAACCACATGGCTCACTCGGTGGGTAATCCATCATATCTAGATAAGAATCATACTCCATATTGATCTCCATGACACCACCAAATTGTACTATAGTCTGCCTATTAGACCTAACTCTAGTCCGACATGTGGTGTTGTTGATGTAACGTTTTGAGCGATCGTTCCAGTACTTTTCTGAGAAGTCCAATACCTCTTTGCATTTTGGATTCTTTTCAAATAATTCCTGATGGGAAGCAAATTGCATTAATGCTGACTGTCCGTTACACATACGTATTTTATCAAACACTTTGTAAGCTACATCCTCTCTGTTCTTCGGGTCGTAATCGTACCAACGCATACAATGATGGAATAGAATTGCTTCAGAAGTGGTATTCAACGAGTCATCCGACAGATAGTCAGCCAGGGAGTCTGCGTCTATATGTAGAAATGTATCAGATTCAACAAACTCCAGAAAGTTTTTCAACAAGTATGCTCTGTAGTATTTTCTCAATGAAGAAACATTAAACATATCACCTATCATTAAAAGCTCTTCAGCATTTTCGAAAGTCATATTTTGCTTGAGGTAATCCACACACAGGTCAATTGCTTTAGACATTTGAAGGAATGTTGAACCAGCTATCACTTCATGCAGATTATCCATAGTGAGTTCAAGTTCACCCGTATAGGCGTACTTGATTAAAAGTTCCACACCGTTCACACTGAGGCTTTTTAAGTGAGTACATTCTTCTCTGGTCTCCATCATATCGTGCGCTAACATGGCTCGAAAATAATCACTGCAGCTTGCAAGCACCAAACGATGTACCTGTATCATACAATGAAAATACATATAGTTATATCATAGTAAATTCTGCTATAAACAAGATCAGGTATAACTCTAACACGATAATCTGCAATGTCAAAAACAGAAATCATTGACCATTCCATTGATTTAGGTAGAGCAGAGGTTTTTATTTTCTATTTAAACATTCTTACAAAGACAACCGGTAACAAACATCTTATCTCAAACGAAAAGGCGTTCGCTTAACAGTCCAGGGATCCAATTATTTGATTCCTTTGATTGGTGATATTTTTCTTTTCATTCTATGTGACTATTGATGTGATTTATACAATTTAATATTCCTTATTATTCGTACTGATCTTCTTCATGATTGAATATAACTACACTTTCAAAATGTACATATCCAATATGTGCATTGACATACAATTTAAATTAATGCACTGTTTTTAATATTAATATATATACATTTGTATCTTATTCTGCTGAAACTTAGTTCTAGCACAAAGTTAATGGTTTTAGTCAAGCTACCTCATTTGCTTGAAACAAAAGGTTAGAATACTGGAAGTATCAGTCTAATATGGTCAGTTAATGGATTGCCAGCAAATTAAATACTGGTAAGAGTGTGCCAGCCAGCCTAGTACCTGGCACTAATACATTATACTTAGGAGTCAGTGAGTAAATTTATGTGCTTGGAAAGTATGTCTCATGAGCCATATTGGCTAGACCTTTAATTAGGGGAAACACCAGCATTCAAACAACTTCCACCAATGAACCAAACAAGAAATTGGCCGGTTTTAAAATGAGTAATCAACGTCTAGTAACAAGTTTAGGGAAGCAGAATCTTCTTCTTGGAGTAGTCAAAGACTCTTTTCACATAACAACTTGCTATGATTTCATACAAAAACGTAGTATACTTTAGTCCCCAAACTGATTTTGATATGCAAGTTAATGCATATAAATAACTAAATTGCATTGCTTAGATTACCGGGTATGCTGAGCATAGTTTTTATTTGCCAATCAGCTTTCAGCGGAAATTTGGCAGGCATAGGAGTACCTCCACCTGTATTTGAACCTTGGTTGCCAGATTAGATGGCAAGTACATGAACCGCTGAGCAACCGAGCAAATCAGAGAGTATTATCCATACCTTGTATACTTTATCCTCGACTTTAATCTTGAAGTCACAGAATTCTTGTTCCTGGTAGAAATGATACATCTGTCCTAACATCATGTCACTGAACAGTGGCGTAGAGTAACTACCACTAGGGCATCCTAAAACAACACACATGTTAAATGTAACAAAGAGAAAGTGTCAGGATAATATCAAATTTACTTATACGGGGGAAAATCATGTACTTGACTCATTACACAAAACCGAAAAGTACTAGTTTCCTTTATTTCTCAACTCCTGTATCTCTAAAGAGGGGGATTATTGTGTGTTCTTGAGCTCTTCTACACAAGGAAGCTTTGTGTAAAATTTCTTTAGCCTAAGAATAGTATTTGTTAACGCAAAAAATTCTATTCAGTGTCACACCGATGGAAAGTGCTTCGGGGTCATAGTACGCTAAAATTATATAATGATAGTCCCATTTTCTCCAGCTCATTTTGGATGACAGTGATTGCTTTTTATGGAAGCAGCCACAGATAATCACCCGGAATGTCAGTGAAACGGAGGAAGAGATGTGAATTTGGGTCATTTTGCATTGATTTGAATGGCAGAAAATTCACTGGTGTGACACCTACATCACGATTTTTATAAGTTCAATATTTTTTCAACTATTTGATATACATCAATGAAATTTGACATGCACCCCTGGACCATAAAAGCTACCGGTAGTAGCCAAGAGGAAATTGTTCAGGTTAGTGAATTTTGGATTTTATTAAAAAAGGAAAAAATTGTCCAATTCCTCTTCAAATGGTTTGTCTGAGTTGTTGCCCTTGGCCTTGGAATTTTTTCAGGTCAATTTTGGTGGACAAACTTTTAATTTCTTGTTTGTCTGTGTGTGTGTTTTTTTATTAATATTCATTGAACCTCCATGGTTACACCAGTCATTGGACCCTGAATACTGGTCTTATCGTCAAGTTGGTCTTTATATTGAGCCCCGCGGAAATTGGACCTTGAAATTGTGAACGTCTAAATTTTGAAGTCGCCTTAGTAGTGAAATGGTCACAATTGTGGGGTAGAATTGTAATAGAGGTGGTCCTTATGTTGAGGTGGTCATATTCTTGAGGTGGTCTTATTATTGAGGTGGATTTTTTTTGGTGTCACGGTATTGATTTATTGCTTTCGAAACACTCTACTAATGATTAGTATGATTTGGCCGCGTCTCATGATTCCGGTCCATGATTGAAAAAACTTGTTGTTGATTCATCTTGTTATGGTCTTATTTTGATGTGTCTGGACTGATTAAAATATCTCGTTTATTGAGATCCATACCGTAATTGCCAAGATAATGCGATTCTAGATAAAAATGTCCTTTCAAGGAATTTTACAAGTTTGTGCCAAGTTGTCGGAGGGGGTACCATGTTTTAACTGGTTGCGCCAGCTTATTAGGGGTTCAATGTGGAAACCGGTTGCACAACAAATGCCGCAACACTTAAAATTACTAGAATAGAAGTATTCGGGTTAGCAAATTACCAAGATTTGAGGTATATTGGTGTCACACTGGTGGAAAGTGCTTCCAGGTCGTAGTATGCTAAAATAGTCCCTTTAAAAATTTGATTTATGTCTGCTCAAGTACGGTTTTAATGTGGAAACTGCTTATTGTTGACAAAATTACATGAATGTAGCTCAAATGTGACTTGCATGCTAACTTTTAAGAGTGTTTCATTGATATTTTTCTGAATTATCTTTCCCTGGCAGAAGACCTGCCATAGCTCGAAAACGAAACCATCGACATACCATTTTCTCCAGCTTATTTTGGATGACATATGCATGCAGTGATTGCTGTTCATGGAAGGGGCCACAGAAAATCACCCGGAATGTCAGTGAAACGGAGAGAGAGATGCGAATTTGTGTCATTTTGCATTGATTTGAATGGCAGAAAACTCACCGGTGCGACTATTAAAAGTTATAATGATTTTAAACTGTGCCAAAGTACCAGCATCTCTGACGTTTTGCACTATGAGATAATTGAGCATGACGTGATGAACAGATTAAGTATGGTGCAAGCTGGCCAATAGTTGATGAGGGATCTTCTTCTTCCATGTAGTGTACTGGCCATCTTCATCAGATTGAAGTTAACAGCTAGGGTGTGGATGGATCGAAACCAATTGTAAAAGTAAAGTGTGAACATATATACAGTGACTTTAAAGCAGGCACCGTGGCAATTAGGCTTGAAGATGGTTAAAGTAATTTAGGGGAGCGATAAAAATCGGGTCTCCACCAAGGATCGAACCCACGACCTCTAGCGTTGTAGGCGGACACTCAACCTCATCATTAAAGAGTTAACTCAACAGCAAGGCTGTTGGAAGTGGCCATATACCTACAATCACTACACTCCTCCCCCTTTTACTTATAAGAGCTAACCAGCTCCTGTTTGCTACTCCATGCCTCACATGAGTCCGTCAAACACTTCTGACACCATTAAAGTAATTTAGGGGAGCGATAAAAATCGGTACAATCACTACATGGTTGATAACTTTTCGTTTTGGAACGAATGCTCAGGCCCGGATTCACCGGGGGGGCACAGGGGGCCCATGCCCCCCCAGTTGACCTCGGAGTGACCATTTTTTACATCACTTAAATGTTAAAATCCTTAAAATATTACCAATCGATTTGGCTGTGGATCAATATTTTGTGACAACAACCCTGTATATTACATATTCCGGAAGCGAGGGCAACAAAATGTGCCCCCTGTTGTGTAATCACAAGGTCCATGTGCCCCCTGTTGTGTAATCTCCAGGTTCAGTTTACACTTGATCTAATCATCCAAATGTATGTTTTACAGCGTCTGAATGATGCGGATCAAGGTGTCTGTGCCCCTTGATCAATGTCACTACAGCGCTTGAATTAACAGATTAAAAGTTTTGACATGAATTTGAAGAAAATTTTCTTTTTGACATGTTTATTTGTTATAACAGTAAACTGATTATGTAACGCTACAATTTTAATGATATCAAGCCTGTCTGGTTTTCAAAGAAAAACGTTAAAATTCAAAATTGAAAAAAATTCTTCTCAAGGCGGACTTTTAAATTGTCTATTTTTGCAAGTTGAATTGTTCAAATAAATTTTCTAAAACGTACGGGCGCAATAATTTGCAAGATTTTTATTATTTAAAAAAATGATCTGAACCTGTGAACACTACTGTCTAAGATAAAACCATGCATGGCATATGTAAAACAACAACCAGTTACATCCACGTCCCCACCCCGGGGATGGGCTATGGATAGCCGGGGGAAACGACCGTACATGTTTTTACCTTTCAGCTAATCCCCACTGCCGGGGAAAGGTTGGGAATTTTTTCTCCGAACCAATTCTTCGGGGACAGTATTTAGTTGTTAGGGGACGGGAAATACTCGAGGTTTTACTATCAGCTGTCCCCGCAGGGCCGTGGAAGGGCGGGGATTTTGACAATTCGAAAGAAAAAATCCTGGCCCAAGGGTGGGGGTGGATGCAACTGACTGGTGCATAATTATTTCACTACTGGTCTTCAAAGTTCAAGTATCATTTATGGGTAGTCAGGAAGATTTCTTTTAAGAATATTGTGTAATTCATGTTATTTTTTGATGATGTAGCAGTTCAAATTTATACGTTTACTTTTGATTTTAAAAGCTTAAAGTGCAGGAAATTGCATGATTTTAATTCAAAAAGTGAAAATTTCGTCGCAGGGAGGGGATACCCCTCCCGCACCCACCCCAACTTAGCCTTCCAAAATGTCTTGTGCCCCCCCCCCCCCCAGTCCAAAATTTCTGGATCCGGGCCTGATGCTATTTGGCAGGCACTGGTGATACCTCACATGACAGTTATCTATAGCCATACTATCAAGAACGTAGGCCATACTTACAAGTATAGAATGGAAACTTAACAGTTTGTAGAGTTACCGAAAATATCAAAATCAGAAAAAATGTATCCCAATTTTAGGTCATCCGGTTACTATGCTACTTCAATGAATCATGTCACCTCGCAATATAAACCATGTTGGTGAATTCAAGTATTTGCTCTACTTACGTGGAAGATTTCTACCTGTCGCCATATTTTCTTTGAAGCATTCGACACGAAAAACAGCTCAAATTATGCTATTTTCTCTCCTTGCCTACGGGACGTTAGGCATGACTTCGCCAATAATTAAGGCCAACCACCGCTAAATATTTCCCATTTTTGGTCGAACATTTTCAACGCCTAGTACGTGCCAGCAATTTTTTAATTTTAATAGTCAAACTATGTAAAACGTGCTTTAAACAAAGGTTTTTTTATTTTTCATTTATTCATGTAAACAAGAGGGCCCGAAGGGCCCTTGGTCACACACATGTTGAACAAGCATGCACTACTGGTCTAGAAATCAGAATTAAAGACTTACATTCTCACCAAATATCATAAACATTGGACCAAAACTGACATCTCGAGTGGATACAATTTTTTTCTAAGATATGACTTAGTTTATGACCCAGTTTTGAACTTAACCTATATTTCGTCAAGAGCAACATTTTCAGTGTGATTGGATCAAAGCTATGACCTCTGAAGTGAACACAAAGTTTTTTCTGATCCAGTTAAGGACTTGCATGCTGGCCTAGATTTCATCGAGGACGACTTTATGACCAAGTTTTATTAATATTGGATCAAAACTGTGACCTCTGGAACGAATACACAGGTTTTCTAAGATTTGACCTAATGACCTAGCTTTTGACCGCACATGACCTAGTTTTGAACTTGGCCTAGATTTCACAAAGAACAACGTTCTGACCAAGTATTATGAAGATTATATCAAAACTGATATCTGGAGTGAATACACTTTTTTTCTTACATTTGACCTAGTGACCTAGTTTATGATCCCACATGACCCAGTTTTGAACTTGGCCTAGATTTCACCGAGAGCAACATTTTTAGCAAGTTTCAGGATGATTGGATCAAAACTGTGACCTCGGGAGTCAATACAATGTTTTTCTAAGATTTGACCTAGAGGTCTAGCTTTTGACCCCACATGACCTAGTTTTGAATTTGGCCTAGATGTAATTGAGAGCTACATTCTGATTAAGTTTCATGAATATTGGATAAAACTGTAGCCTCTAGAGTACACACAAACAAATTATTGACCGACAGACAGAGAGTGATCACAAAAGCTCACCTTTTATCTATGTGACAGATGGGCTAAAAAGGGGGATAATTCATGAGTGCCTGGGCACCAGCCAAACTTGATTTTAAAAAACTAAATATTGTCTGCATTATTTTTCATTTACCATTGGCCCCCTCTACCCCGGGGATGGGCGGTAGATTGCCGGGAAACAGCCTTGTTTTTACTTTACAGCTTCCCCCCACACTGCCCGGGAAATGTTGTATTATTTTCTCCAAACCAATACTCCGGGGACAATATTTAGTTGTGAGGGGGCCGGGGAAATACCATACCAAAGATTTCACCATCATCTGTCCCTGGCAGGGCTGTGGAGGGCGGGGGTTTTTACAACCCAAAAGATGAAACTGTGTACCTGTCCTTTTTCTTGGAAAATTTGTCTTCAACTTTGTTTAATAAAATGTCGGAATACATTGCATTTTAAATAATGATTGTGGTGGTGTGATTGTAGTGTTTATGATGACGCTGTTGTTGTTGATAATGATGAGTGTGATGATCGTGATAATTACCGCTATACAAAGTCAGCTGTTCATATCAACATATGCCATCTTACACCTTGTTCCTCGCTACAGCCGATAGAGAGATTGTTGGTAGGTAACTATTATTCTTTTAAAATGAAATATATGTAAATATTACTAAATAATAATATATATTCATTTGTCTTTTTCTATGTGATGACTCTCACTTGGCTACTATGAGTTATATGTCTGTGCCTGAACTCTTGGATCATGTTGATTGTGATGTTGGTTGATGTTGATTCTTATTATGATGGTGTTGATGATGGTGGACTGGTGTGATTTAGGTGATGTTTATGGTGATTGTGGTGGTGCTTGTGGTTTTGATAATAATGTTGTTGTTTTTGATAATGATGGTGTGATGATAATGGTGGTGTGGTGATAATGATGGTGTGGAGATAACGATGGTGTGATGATAAAATGGTGTGATGATAATGATGGTGTGATGATAAAGATGGTGTGATGATAATGATGGTGTGCTGATAAAGATGGTGTGATGATAATGATGGTGTGGTGATAATGATGCTGTGATGATAAAGATGGTGTGATGACAATGGCGATGGTGTTGATGATGATGATGGTGTTCTTGATGGCAAACTTAATTGAACCAAGCAAACAAATATTCTGATATGCATACTTTTATTTTTCTTAAGTGAGAACATTTTCTGTTTTAAAAGCATTCTTATCGTAAATGATAAACACTTTAACATACAATAGATGATTAAATCAATTAACATCTCTCAGCTATTTAACAGATAAAAAAACACCTGTCACCTAATATACAAACTCAGCAATTATCATTGTATGCATAAAAACGTTAATTACGTTTAGTCGATGCATCAATAATCTGTTCACAAGTGTTTGAATATGAGCCTATTTTCGGTCCAATATTATGGTAGATATAGTATGCGCTTATAATCTAAATTAAATATGGATTGATAGTAAGACTGATAAGGGTGTAACGGTACACTGACCTCACGATATGATACGTACCGTCAATTTTTCTAACAGTTTGGTTTATTTAGGTATGATACATTATTCTCTATCAGCAGCTTAAATACTTAAATTTTTAAGTGACAATGAAAATGTTGCTTCTATGTCAGCAATTATGATGTGCCTATCAACTATTTTAAATGATTTTCAACAATATGAAGCATATCTTATACAAAAAAACGAGCATTACATGGTAATTATACATAATCAGTAGGCTGGCAGATGCTTTCGTTGTTTCATATCATTTTGGTCATAAAAAGCGTATACCTAACCGTACTGAAATCTAGAAGTCTTGTACCTTGAACCATGTGGAACTGAAGTCCGCGGTGTTTCGTATACTGCAGTATACCGTTACAGCCCTAAAGTCTGTAAGCAGTTATTTTTAAATATGCACTTACCGCGATATTTACCAAATTCTACAGTACTTATTATTGAATATAATATAAATAATTAAAAAAATTGTACGAGAAATTGCAATATTTATGAACACAATGTTACGTAAACAAGCACCTGACCTGAATATTCTAGTATAACTACAATGTTGACAAACAAGAAATTTGAAAGACACATTACCCATATCATATATGGCACATTTATATTACACCGTTTACAACCAAAATAGAAACAAATGATAGTTTTGCCATCACTGTTACATAATTATAGCGGTCCATGACATCAAATATATATATAATAAGACAACAACAATAATAAGATACATTTGTGTAGTTACAAACTATTTCTGAAATGCAAAATCCACAAATTTACGCCCCATCGAAATGGTCTTTTTTAACAAAACCATGAAATTTCAATTGCGTCCCATCAAAATTAAATGATTTAACAGTATACAAGATTATACATGTATATCAATACTGTATATACATAGTTATTGAGCCTCACAGGTAAGACTGGCTCTGCCAACTGTGTAAGCTCATTAAATCACATTGTAGTATGAATACTATTATTTCCTCTTTAATATATTCTCAACAATCAATTCCTCTATTACAAACACAGTCTATTATTAGTCCCTACTGTAGCTTATCCATGATGTTTCCTTGTAATGAATGTAGGAACATCAGACAATTTGTGTTCCATTAGCATATTTTCTCGTTTCAGTTCTATTTGCATCTATTCCATTATTGAAGGGAAAAGTTTGGTTCTTATATCCGATTGTTGTGACGACGAGCTTAGCGAGCTTCGGTATGGAATGATGGGACTGTTTTGTCCAAGAGGTGATGCTAATGGTGAGCTCTGACGAATCTTTGGCTTACAGGAAAGCTTAGCTGGACTTTGCCATCTGAAATTATATAAATGTGTGATCTATTTAATTACACATTTTAAACATATTGCCATTACATAAATCAGATGTGTTTCGCATACATGCCATATTTTCCTGAAGCATATGCAGGAGATTAAAGATGGAAATGCAGGAGATTTTTCTTGCTCGAACTTTAAACTTAAATAAATGAAGTTAATATGCAGTTTTCACATAGTTTACTTGTAGGACATGACCATACATGCTTCATAAAGCTATGTAAATTAATATTTGTTGTTATTTTCATCATGCAAACAAAAAATGTCAAGGTTCAAGTATTCCAAGAAATGCACGAGATTTGATAAATTTGCCTAAAATCATGCAGGAGTAGAGTCCCAAATGCAGGAGACTCCAGCATGATGCAGGAGATCTAGCATGTATGGTTTTGTAAAATTATTCAACAACACATAATCAGAGTTCTCATAAATATAAACATAATACCCAGACTTTTCCCAGATATTTCTGTTGTTATTTGTCTTTTTTAAGCAATTGAGCACCACAGTGTCTTTTGTTAGTGAAACATATGGCAATAAAAATGTATATGCTAAATATATGGAACTAAAGTTTCAGGTAGCAGTTTAAGGGCTGTTGATTGACATAAACTCATTATAATCTAGAAATATCCTGAACATGCATAGACAGTGAGTATTTTCATGTTTTATGCACTATAAGCTTCCTTTTAGTATAACATTAATTGCAGATTATCCAGGGTTCAAAAAAGCGCTGAAATCACATCTTTTTGACAATATTTAATTGATTATTATTATTTTTATTTAGTTCATTTTACATCACACAATCTAAGACGTATGGTTTTATTTCTTTAAATTTTTTCAAACTAATTTCGGTGTAGGTCTTTTAATTTAGATTTTTCTTTTTATCTGCTTTCATTGAGGCTAATTGTGATTGAGAATAATTTACTGTAATGATAATTCATTGTGATACTATTTATAATTATTCTTGCTAAAACCTATTAACTATCTCACTGTGATATATATATTTATCTGTATGCAATAATTCTGTGATATCCTTATTTTATTTGTATTCTTACTTATCCATTATAGAGTAAATTACTTTTGCCTCTCTATGTCATGACATTAACTCAAGGACCACAATGGAAATAAGAGTTTTCTCTTATTTGTGTAATCCTTGGTGTTGGTGTGCATGACATGGTTATTAATAATCATGCTATAATTTATTTTTAATTATATCCATGTTTGTTTTATTATAACCATGTATATGGACAACCTTTACCGAAATAAATCTATCTATCTATCTATACCCAATCATCAAAGTGGGGGGGGGGCTATAAAGGCAGTATTACAAATTTTATTAAAAAAAACTATAAAACTTTACCTATAATTTGTATCCCTTACAAATTTACCAAGGCTTATTTTCCAGTTAAAGACATTAGGGTGACTGTCAGGGGTTATCAATGCCTCTCCAATGGCACGTGAGACATTCAAATCTTCCCTGGTTGGTTGTGGACTGCAATAAATCATCAACATTTACAAACATGAATTAATAATAAAGTTGGCAATAAGTTTCATTCAGTCTTAAAATCAACATGATAAACATGTTCTGGATTATAATAAAAGTACAATTAATAGCTTTATCATGAACCATACATACAAACATACAAGAGGGCCCTAGGTCGCTCACCTGTTGCTCATTGGTCTAAGTATCAAAACAACTAACATTCTGACCATATTTCATTAAGAATTGATCAAAACAGTGCCCTCTTGAGTGTACACAATGTTTTTCTAAGATTTGACCTAGTGATCTAGTTTTTGACCCCACATGACCCAGTTTGGATCTTGGCCTAGTCTTTATTGAGAACAACATTCTGACCAAGTTTTATGAAGATTGGATCAAAACAGTGATCTCTGGAAAGTACACAACTTTTTTCTAAGATTTGAACTAGTGACCTAGTTTTTGACCCCACATGACCTAGTTCCAAACTCGGCCTAGATTTTATGGAAAACAACATTCTGACCAAGTTTCATGAAGATTGGATCAAAACTGTTGCCACTAGAGTGTACACAAGCCAATTGTTGACGGACGGACGGTGGAAGAGTGATCACAAAAGCTCACCTTGGCAATATGTGACAGGTGAGCTAAAAATGTATAAATAAAAGAACATGTGTACAAAAGTTAAAACTCCTTTATGTATATAAGTCAAACTACTAATTAGTTTATAGCAAAGTGTGTTTAGTAAATCCTTATGCCTTGAATATTTAGGACAATATCGTATCTAATTCTCCAAGCTGTATCCGAGTCAAACCTTATCACCAAACAGTGATATTTTCTGACTAAAAATATTGTACTTATAACACTGTATAACTTACCCATGAATGTATCCACATTTAGGAAGAGTTGTTGCCCTTGTCAGGTAAGCAGGAATAGTTAGATTTTCTTCACATGTGACAATTTTAACGATATCACCGTCAACCACTGAACTTATATTTCCATCAACAGATTCAACGTCTACATCTTCCAACAAAACCAGTTGTTGTATATTATCTAACACAGGGACTGATATAATAGTTGCTACCAAACCCTCACCATTCAGTGAGTCTTTCAATTGCACAATTAACTTAACTACATTGTTTGATACTGAACTTTCACATTCAGCTGACTTTAAATTCTCAATTACTGATTTGTCTGTAATTTTAATGAACACTGTTAAAGAAGCAGGCTCACTAGATAAGCTGTCGAATGGTAGACTTGTATAGGTTTCATCATCACCTTCTGTGGCTGTCTCGTAGGACGCAGTGGAGTCTGAACCAGTTGATTTACACCGTTCTAAGCCAACCTTCCTCGTTATGTCATTACACAGAACATCGTCAGTACTCACACAACCTGTAGGATCTTTATCTCCCGACGCCTCACTACTTGTAGGATCTTTATCTCCAGACGTCTCACTACTTGTAGGATCTTTATCTCCCGATGTCTCACTACTTGTAGGATCTTTATCTCCCGACGTCTTACTACTTGTAGGATCTTTATCTTCCGACGTCTTACTACTTGTAGGATCTTTATCTCCCGACGTCTTACTACTTGTAGGATCTTTATCTCCCGACGTCTCACTACTTGTAGGATCTTTATCTCCGGACGTCTCACTACTTGTAGGATCTTTATCTTCCGACGTCTTACTACTTGTAGGATCTTTAACTCCCGAGGTCTCACTACTTGTAGGATCTTTATCTTCCGACGTCTCACTACTTGTAGAATCTTTATCTCCCGATGTCTCACTACTTGTGGGATCTTTATCTCCCGACGTCTCACTACTTGTAGGATCTTTATCACCCGATGTCTCACTACTTGTGGGATCTTTATCTCCTATTGTCTCACTCTCTGCCTTAGATTGTTTGTCAGACACATCTTTACTTTGTTCAAGGTCATCACCTTCTGTTTGTACATTATCCTGCACAGTATCTGAATCTTTCAAACTTTTTAATAACGCCCATTCTGATGACGAATCATTCAGTTTCATCCGCGAAAACTTCATGGAAAGATTAGTCACTGGGCTGACTATATCACTTATATTGGCATCGCTCATGTTTAAAGAATGTTCAGTATGTTTTGTGACATCAATATTGTCTTTGTCGACCTTTTGATCTTTTATATTTGTGTTATTATTGTTTGATGGACTCCCAAACACACTATCCACAGACTTTGACGATTCTGTCTTATACGTCAATGCAGTAGGACTTGTTGTAGGGGTTTTGGCCCCTTGGAAGTCTTCTATTTGGTCCTCAATGAAGTATCTGTCTTTAAAATCTTTGACAAATTTCAACCAGGACCTTTTCCTTAGGTAATGTTCCAACATGTCAAGTCCCGTACTAGTAGATAGATCCACAAACTGATCTAAGAATTCCCAGTACTCGCTCCATGGTATATGTAGCTCATGTGCTAATTGTCTGTAAATAGATACATGTACTGAGTAATGTAAAACCTGTCTTAAAACATTAATAGAAACATTCCACTTCATTACTCGTCACAAACAGCTTATCAGGTACAATTATGAGGGGAAAAGTGATGCAATTACTGCATCTGGTGCAACGTTAAAAATAATTTGGTTCACTGATTAATTTAAAAGCAAGCATCTCAATTAACATGTTTGTACAGTGTGAATTACGTATAAACCCATGGAAGCCCAAAAGTCGAAAGTGATAAAGGTCACATAGACCTTGACATTTGACCTCAAAATAAAGGCCATCTACTGTTGCTGACAACCGCCATGTAAAGTTTGAATAACCTAGGGCAAAGTGTTCTTTAATTATTGAATGGAAATCATTTGGTCTAAACCATTGAAATTTTGATCTACCAACTGACTGACCAACAGACAAATGCAAAGCAATATTTACCCTCATCAAAGATGGCGGGGGTCGCATAATAAAACATAGACTTCAGAAAATATGTATACTACCTTCCTATTCTTTCCATTCCTTTCTCACTGTCTGACCTTTTAGTATTGAAATAAGCTTTCTTCTTTTCTGGACTGTGAGTAGGTGGTGTTGTCCAACGTTTATGAAAAATGCCAGCCTACATGGATAATACAGAAATCCTATTCAATAAAGCAGTGAATACTTCCTGCACAGAAACTTTAATAATCACATAACCTACGGTCTGGGAGTACGGAAAGCCAAGCCGGAAATAGTGTAATGTACACCCTGATTGTTAAACTTGTCGTCAAAAACAATATGACACTCAGCAAAGCCTTGTGTTTGTCCACTGATTTAATAAAACTTGTATATAACGAGCACTCATATGCAGGATCCTCTATGTAATATCAGGATTACAAAGTCAATTGATGATCAGCAAGCACGCTAATCCAAACAGTGGTACGCTGGCATTGATGGACAATCGTTTGCATTTGACAAATTATGATCATCAACCAATGCTCATACAACTATTTGTCCAGAAACCAATTTTAATGATTAGTTAGTACTCAATGTGTACAAAATGCCTAGACTTTGGGTTTACATATATTCTGGCATCACCGTTATGTGTGACCCGATATTATAGTGACAAGCATAGTTAAAAAACTAACAAAAATGCAACACAAGAAATACTATTGATATAATGAGTGAAGAAGCCTCCATAGCTCAGTGGTAATGTGCTTGTCATCTAATCTGGCGACCAGGGTTCATATCCAGGGGAGGTACATATATATGCCCGCCATATTTCAGTAGAAATAAAGCAAATAAAGGCTATGTTCGGCATAATTCTTAGAAGTCTATTGAGTGAACTGTTAAAGAAAGTTGTATCAAACAAGAAGTGACATAAAGAAAGTTATGCCTTACATCAGAAGGTGACATTGGTCCAGCACACGCCTTCACTGTTAATGAGGATTCTATGGGACTATGTGAGATATGTGGTATATCTATCAGTGATTTGTTGACATCAGGTGACCACGGTTGACCAATCACAGGAGGCGCTATATTATCATCAGATCGTATCAATGGTACGTAACATTGACCTATGAAATATAATAATGAATTAGTACTAGTATATGTCATTTTGACATATTGTCAATATTGACAACAATTAGGTACTTTACTCAATCTGAGAGATTAGCACTTGCCAGGTTGTCTGGGACAAGAAACTGTTGATTCAAGCAAGTAATTTCTGCCTTAATTATGTGTAGAGTACTGTATATAGGAAAATTATTCAGTTTTGCTGATTCGGCAAGTAATTTAAAACCCTTAATTCACAGACTGCTATACTAAGTGCATAACAAGCCATCTAAACCCTAGTGTTCATGTAAGAAAACTGATCATTCAACATACAAAACAACAACATATGCATGTATAGTTGGCAAATTTTACACACACCTGACCTTATGATTAGCATAACTTGACAGTTGATATCTTGCCTGTATTATAACCTCAGTGGAATGTTTTCATAGGCGGGGAATATCATGAAGACGCTCGAGAAGTGATACGAACACAAATTTGAAATACCGATATTGCACAATTTGCTTACAGAAATTGCTATATTCAAAGCAAGAACCTTTAATATATTCATGCATAATGGTCAGGTTTGTTTCAGATTCGCCAAGCTATACTTATATACTACAAAGTATGCACGGTAATACATCAAACATAATAATATCACCAAGCAATAACATGTACTAATATTCATCATTGTATATACAATTTAATCCCCAACAGAATATGAATGTATATGGTTTAGATGGTCACTGCAATATTGAAGATTATCACATTTACAGTCAGATTAACCTCAACAGATGTAAAGAATAAACTAAAATACAAACCTTTCAAAAGCTCCTCGATTTTCTTCTTCATTGCTGGGGCTGGAGCATTGCTCCTTTCACAGATGAGCTAGAATATTGGTATTGGTAAATTCAGGTTCAACAATATTAAAAATTCATTCGAAGTCAAATTATGAATTTGAATGTTACGAAACAGCCGAGAATGAGAAATTCTCCCAGTTTTTCATCATTTAGTTAACATGTTGACATACTTGATTTAGAAACACAATTAGCTTTTATCAGAAAGTATGTACCTCATTTTGACAAAATACTTGATCAGGGTTCCCACAAATATTCTAAGACAAAATTCCCTGACTTTTCCCTGATCAGATATCAGTTTTCCCTGACTTTATCGAGCGATCAGGCCTTTTTTAAGTTTTTGTTAGAGCAAAACAGCGCAAAGGAAACAGTGAAAAAGGAGGTTATATTTGCTCTATATCAAACATAAAAGTTTTTTCAGTTATTGGTATTTTCTTCATAGGAAATGACACTTATCAAGAACTTAAATGAAGAATTCCCTTACTTTTCCCTGACTTTTGCTCAATTTCCATATTTCAGTGACTAATTTCAAAATTCTCTAACTTTTCCGTGACCTTGAAAAAGTTTTGCTTTTCCCTGACCGTGGAAACCCTGTTGATAGCATAAACTTCTTCTGTGTAGAGGTTAAGGTGAAAGTGATGAACAAGTGTATGCAGTATCAAAGCAATTTATGTATGTCAATAGACTTTGAAAATATTGAGGTGGTACTTGAATTCAAAAACGATCTTTAAGTAAAAACAGGTCATAATAATTTTTCAAACAAAATACTTGAAAAAAAGTTACCAGTAATATAAAATAAATAAGAAAGGTTTGTACAATTCAATACAGGTCATCTTCTGTTGTTTGCCAACATCCATGTAAAGTTTGCAGATCCTAGAGCAAAGCATAATGGAGTTATTGAACAGAAACCATTAAGTACACCGACTGACCATGCAACAAACCGAACGACATGTGCAAAGCAATATACCCCTCGTGAAAGATGGGGGGAGGGGGCACAAAAACAAAACCTTACATCTTTAGGTGAACAGCCCCATTTGTTCTTGAGTTCTTTGTCAGTTCTAGGATGTGCAGCCAGTATCTCCACCACTCGTTCATATCCATACTTACATGCCATATGTAATGGTGACTCACAACACTATAATCAGACAAATAAATTATTATTATCGTTGAAATAAATGGAGAGCCAAATTCGTTGTTATATGTAGTTGCACATTATTTATTATTTAGTGTGTTCAAATAAATGATTTACAAGTTATTTTCCTAACACTTAACAGAACTAGCAGACCTATAGGTAATTAACTTTAATAAAATTGATTTCATTTTGTTAATCACAGATTTTATCTTTCTCCAAATGGTAAACATTAAGATAAGTTCATACATAACATGTTGAACTGTTAGGCTGGTAAAGGAAAGTTTTGCACTCGGACTAATTGCAACAAAAACTAAACTTATACTGGGCGAAAGTACATCATATAAGTATATTCAGGAAAAAAGTTGCAATCTGTAGACCCTGGCAAAACAAAACTATAGACCGTCAAAGATGTAAAATTTTCCAAATGAAGTTATGGCCCGTATAGCACACCGTAGTGAGTACTCTTCAGCGGGAGGTACGATTTAGGTACGAAGTTTAATGGCGGCGCCCAGTAAAAAACAATAACAAACGTCATGAAGTGTTATTATCGATGAAATATGCAAGGTAAGTAACGATTATGTTAATTTTTAATGATTACCAAATGGTTTGTCTATGTTGACGCGTTGTACGTCTTCACAGATGTGCATGTGCGTCGTTTTACGGCGAAGTCGGGGCCAAGGTCAAATGTCGTTTAAACTACCAAACATTGAGATATTAAAGTGAATGGGATATTTTAATAATTATATAAATCCATATCAATATTAAAAATAAATAAAAAAGCACTTGTTTGATAATAGAAACGTGTTTTATGGGTTATTAAATATTTTCATTTTTCCAAGTATGGAACGCCGTTATTGCCATCATTTTGACGAAACTTGATTAATTATCAAATTTACGAATTTGACGACGAATAGTGCCTTGTTTGTAATATCCTTTCGATTTTAAATATGAAAAACCATTAAAAGCATATTTTACTGCACAATTCTCAAGACTAAAAAGATCGATCTACTATAGATAGTCAATTAAATACATCCTTTAATTGATAGTTGTTACTGAATATAGCGTATATAACTAGAACACGTCAAACCGTATATTATATGGTCACAAACTGCATTGCTTGATTGGCATACTGCATGTTTCATGATGTTCATGATTTTGATATACATGTATTTTGAAAATACACGCTTGTTGATAGTAGCAATTAGAATAAAAACAACCATTGTCAAGTCATAAATGATATTGATGTTGTTATGGTAGCGATGCCCCCCCCCCCATTGTTTTGTACCCGTAAAAGATACGTTTCTAATCAGAATAAACAATCAGCTTAACAATTTCAAAGAAAGAAACTCTTTGTCTGAAGCTGTTTTGCGTCTAGCCCATATAAGCATGCTCATAAACGTTTTTAAAGATTTTTTTATTTAAGTAAATCAGGGTTTCCCTAGAAATTTTCATACAAGGGTCCCTTAAGGTTTATATTTAGTGAGTCCCTGAGCCATTTTGGGGATCAAATCATATACGGGTATGCATTTCAAGTTCACTGTTACAGTATCCAATATATAAATAAAATAGCACATGCACATGAGTTAATCATTTACATGACTATTTCAATTGGACAGCAGTATGGAATGAGACGTTCTGCCATGATTGCAATAAGACGCCTCTAACTTATTATAGCGTGTAGAGTAGACAATACAGATTGCTCAATAAACCACAAGTGCAATAAATAAAGTAGCAGATAAATGTTCTAGCGGAAACAAAAATGTGCTCGAAGGATCCGATTGGGGGTCCCAAGGATGCACAGTAATGCAGAAATGAGGGTCCTTAGTCACAAAGTTACGTCAGGAACGCGGAAAACCTGCATCAGGGTAATCTCTGCTGTCAGTTAAATCCCAATCGAAAGCCTGCACTTGTTTTCAAATAATTTTGTACATGACCTGTGCCTATTTCAATCAAGCCAACCAAATGCTACATGAATATATCACAGTCTTATCAAATATTACCCAGATAAGCTGTTTATTATAATTTCATGTTTGATATTATTTTGCACATAAAAGTAATGTACGATCCTATTAATTTATCTACACTCTTTACATCTCTAGTGTGTAACAGCCTAAACAATGATAACATACATGTTTATTATACATGGATCATCCAGAGTACCTGGTTCATATTTATTTTCTATTTCAGTTGCTGAATAGATACTAACAACGAAGTCCAAGTAAATGGACATGAGACATTTGAACATAGTATGTATAACTTTCCTAACTTGCATTAAATAACATTTTTGTAAACAGTGTGTTAACAATAGTGGTATTAAATGCTAAACACATACATGATAATATATTGATATGTAACTTTAAATTGATCTTTTGGGCCTCAGTAGTTGAATATAATCATTCAGTTATTTCACACTACATGTCCTGTGATACTCAACTATACAGACTATCGTATATACAGATATACCGATCAGTATTAGTAGTACCTATCATAGAGTTAAAAGAGTTTTACATTACATAACTATGGTGTGTATATGTTCATGTACATGTAATACTAATAAAATATTACTTGACAAATGATCTCACTATATAAGACTTTTTAGTCTAATATTTTATAGACAAACAATACCAGGTAGTGATTCTAGGATGGAAAACTTGAGAAAATTACCGGTAAGAACAAGTCTGGTTGAAATTCCAAAGAAGTCTTGATCAATTGGCTTAAGTGTTTATTTTCGCTAAAATGAATAAGTTATATTAATTATATTGTAGAATTCAGCCGATTGTTATCTTAAACTGGACATACTTATTCATTTCAGATAGATAGCTGTTTGTTCTACACTGCCAAATCTACAAGACAAATGCAACAAGCCTTACTGACAGTCAATCAAATATACATGTTGTTTCTGGACAGGAAATTCATTCACATTAACTGCAGAACAGACCCTTTCTGTAATCGAAACATTTCTTGTAATTCTAATGCTAGTAAACAAGAATTGTGATACATAATTGCATACGTTACACAATTCCATCGAGCGTATTTGGCATACTAGTAGTTTATGTACTAGATGTAACTCTGGAAGAGTCCCTAGCATAACTGATCTTCAAGCTGCTGGTTCCAAGAAATGCCAAACATGTCAAAACTTTAAATGGCCAGATTCTTAAGGAGTTTGAATAGATGTCAGGCCTCATATTTAATATACAAAGTCAAGCTATCAGATTCCCTTTAAAGACAGTGATTTGTGGACACTGGTTACAAGACAGAATTACATGGAGTCATCTTTAGACACTATTCAATAAATTGTTCATCTGGAGGAAGCACCACAGAAGGTTCTACCAACATACACGTCTTTTGAGACCATGCTTCTGGGAGATGCAAGCAACCTACAGAAGACAGTTCAGTTACCCCACTACAACATCCAAATTTTAGCTATTTTATATTACATGTAATAACGACATATATCATCCAGAATTATGTTAATTGTGTTCATTATTTTCTACTCGTTCGTCTACAAAGGAATATACACATACATTGCTGACTAATCATTTAGGTGGGGGATAATACTGATGTTAAATCAGCAAAACAAATAAGTTAAATAGTAAATATACACGTATATAAATGATATAGTGCACGCACTCCTCCAATTTGGTACCATTAAAATAGACATAGGTGTGCAGTTACACTTACACTTTGGACACGTGTACACTGGGTATTGCGAGTAAATGAGTTATGTAGACATAATGTAGTGCTATACTCCGTGCACAAACATGACAGTTGGCAGTTGTCAGTACAGTAAAATCAATAATCTGCACAGTTACTTTTACCTGTTTTAGTTAGGATCTGTTTGTACTTCCGTCATTCTTATGATTTTTGGAGCAAGTTTGTTTAGGATCATCATTAACAGAATGTTAAATTCAAAATCAATGATACTTTAGTTATGCAATAATTCCAGACACATTATGACATATGCAGCATCATGACCATTACTTGATAGTGAGCAGTCGCTCTTTACAAGGGATTTAAAACACTTAAACAATACCTGTTAAAGTTTGATGTATTTAATGAAGATGCATAAACCATTTAAGATGCGTAAAGGAATCAGTCTTGTGGATCTCGTGACTGAACTTACACTCTTTTCCAGTCCAATGTCGCGAAAAGTAATGCTATTTGTTAAATTGACTTGCAAAATCCGATGTACACCGCAGTTGGTAGATTTGCTTAACAGTTTGGTGCTTCAGTTATTTTTTAGGTTAATCATTTTGTGACTTATCCTCGATCAATTTTGGCTATTATCCATTTTCACACATGGGTCACTACAAATAGCGTGTATCATATTCACAAAACTGCTGTAAAATAGTTTCAGTTTCACGAAAACTACTAGCAATTCTATCTTCGTACGTTAACAAATCACTACAAATTAGTGAAATTGGCCAAAAATACGTTGTTTTCAAAAACATACATCCATCATTTTGGATTATCCAATCAATTAGGATTATCTGGATAACAAGGGTGCTATCTGATATGTCATAAATAAGGCAAATAAAAGACATTGTCAAATAAATAATAACTAACAAACATAATGGTGTGTCTTTGTTATTTTTATGAAATTTAAGTATAGACCTAAAAGTGGGTGGGGTAATTTCACCCCCAAGAAGGATACTTAATGCGTTGTTAATAACATCGTATATAGAAAATAGCCAAAAATGCGTTTAAAGATATCTTAAGTTCATGGTTTATTCAGTACAGCTTAAAAATAACCCATAGTATCAAAGGTAGGTACTAAACGACCAAAACATGTAACGATCAGAGCTTTTTAAAATGATTTCATATGACCTTAAAGAAAGGTCATTTTCTCAGTAATGCCAGGTCTATGTGAATGCAACTTTTTTCCTGTGTTACTTCACATATTGTAGTTTACGAAAACAATGGAGAAGTTTTTGTTGCAATTAGTCCGAGACATGATGCTACTCAAGATTTCGTTTACCAGCCTATGTGTACACATGCAGCTTGTCCACCCAATTCAGCAACTAATTCTACCATGTTTGTACAATGGACAACCTATTTAATTAATGTTCAGTCTTACAAAGAAACATCATAGACTTATATGAGGAAGTAAACATACCCCTTTATCCGGCATGTTCAGGTACATATCAACCAGAAAGTTAATACGACTATTTTGCATCTCTTCATTAATTTTACCCTGACCATATAATGTGTTGACAAATTGTGGGTCTTCTAAAATATCAAGTATAGCCTTGCAAATATCTGGTTGGTTCTTGATAGTAGCAACATGTAGGGCAGTGTATCTAGCACCTTCCTGAAATGTTAACATTTCTAGTTAAAGAGGCGTTCCCTAAAACTATGTTCATTTAAATCGATTCAGGAATATTATAAATTAAATGAGATTCATTATTGCTTAAACTCCTCAAATTTTCAACAAAAAGCTCCCACTATTAACCGAGAAAAGAATGAAAACATATTTCAGTAACGAGCCAAAATAGTCAGCAGTTGTTTCCCTTTGACCACATAATAATAAATCGCTGGAAGTGATAAATAATTATTGGTGACTTGAATATATTTTTGACATTATAGACATAATTGCGCACACTTTCTTCTGAAAAAATTACGGTAATTGATAGTGCTTTGTACATTTAGCTCATTTAATGTGATAGGAGAGAAAAATATGCTAGTTATAGGGAATGCCTCTTTAACTTCTAAATAAACAGAATTGATCAAATACTGGAAAATAATTAATTTTAGTGGGAGATTAAATTTAGAGGATTTCGTGGTTCACCTTCAACCACAAAATTGAATCCCATTGAATAATAATTTTGACCCTCACATTTATTACCTGGAATGCAAAAACCATAAAATGAACGTCACATTGAAATGGTATTTTTAACAAAAAACAAACATGAAATATCATCCCATCGAAATTTAATGATTTTACAGTAACTAGAATAATTAAAATGTTAATTTTTCACAAACTCACAAAGGCAATAATTACCCGACAAAATATGCATTATAACTTGCTTGGTAATAACTATTCATGTTCAGTTTCAGTGAAATCATACCTGCCGTTAACCTTTAAGGCATATATATAGAGGATCTATCACGAGTGGTCAATTGATATAGACTTATATTAAAACGAGTTTGGGAAATTTTATTAAGCGAGCCTTTGGCAAGCTTAATAATGTCCCCTTAACGAGTTTAATATAAGTTTATATCAATTGACAACGAGTATTAGATTCTTTATATCACAGGACACTAATAACATGAAAAAAAAACACCTTTCAGCTGAAAAAACGACTCCGCTATATAAACGACGCTAAATGCAACATCATTTTCAGCACAAAATGACGTCATTTGGGAGATAAAATGATGTCATTTACACGTTATACTACACTCGTTACGTATAGAGTTATACGTACTGGTTATACTAACTTGAATACAAGGAAATTCATGTGATATACTGATATCAATCAATAGTTGAGACGGATAAACATTTAGCACAAAATCAATATATCTCCCCAACTGTAGGATGGTAACAATTAACATAATAAATAGGATTCAAATGTATATTTGAACTCTAAAGCATGATGGCATACATTATTAGTGCCAAAACATTTCTAAAGTTCATTGTCAACTAGTTTCGAGTATACATGCATAGGTGGACACATTGAAATAAAAGTGGTTTTATGCCTAGGATAACAATTCAATTGTGTTTGCATTTTTAAAATTACATGTAAATTATACTCATTGGACAAATTGGTAATAACAACTGCAATTAACATAACAACATTTATAACAAGTTCCTCATGTCATTAAACAGGCTCATGATTGAGGTAGATTATATAATAAGTTAATTTTCTTTAAAACACTGAGCATAGCCTTTTTTTGCAAGTCAGCATTCTACTGAAATATGGCAGCCATATGAGAGCCTCCACCTGGATTTGAACGCATATCGCAGGATTAGGCGGCAAGTGTGCATACCACTGAGCTACGCTGAGGCACACTGTCTGTCCTGTATAGTAATACTCTATCGTATGGTTTCTCTGATTACTGAGAGACATATGACATATTGTGGGGTGCCTGCAAGACTGTATTAACTGCATATGATTAAAGAAGGACTTACTACAGTCTTGCGGGCACCCCTTGATATATAAAATAAATACCTGATAAATTGTTGGAGTGTCACCACCGCTAACAAGATACCTTGGATTTTCCCAAACATGTTTCTTGAAAGATTCAAGATCGCCTTGTTCAATCACCTTCTTTAACTTTGATACATCTTGTGGTTTAGGAGCTTTGAATGGAGAACTTTCTACTGCAACTTGGCTGCTTTCTTTCGTAGGTGTTTCCTGAAGTAAAACAATACAAAAGATCTTATTCGTATAACACAAGAGACTCTGAGTCAGATTATATATAATCTTAATTTTAAATTCTTGTTTTTAAAGTTTTTTTAAAACAATATTACTTATTAGGGCAAAATGCAATATTTATAACTAACCAATAATTCATAAACACACCTGAGTCACTCATGACTGTTAGTAAGTTAACAGGTCTGTGAGAGACTTAATAATTAATGGTGAAACTTGATTTAATATCACAAATTTGAATCAAAACCTTTTTTTTCTTACTTCTTTTGAAGGTCGGCGAGGTGATTGAAATGCCGTCTCTGCGCTGAGTTTGGAGTATATTTTAGCATCTTCCTCACTTTTGAACACTTTAAATCTCGACCCTTTATACAGTTTAGCTGTCTTCAATGCCAATGCTTTGTCAGAGAAGACTAGATCATCAGCTGCAAATCAAAAACAACATTTTTTACTTTCTTATGTACAATTAAAAATATTATCACGATTTTATCAAAATGACTGCCTCGTGTCAGATGGATTATACCAATTATTTGTCTTTGACATAACTTAACTAAAGGAAATGGTTTTTTAACATATTTTGCCTCCATAGTGTCAACGTGATGTCACCATACTGTGACATTTGCTAACCATAACGATCTGACAATTATCTTAAGTTAAGCGTTGAAAAATGTTATGCCATCTGCAAACACTGTTCACTGGTAGTGTGTTATTGCACAGATGTGCAGAAGATTCAAGTGCTACCAAAAAGCTTTCAGTATCGCCTTGGTTAGGCGACATGCTCCTGTCAGATCCAGTGCAGCGATTCTCGATATCGGCATTTCAGAATAAAACCTGTTTTCCGGACTCTGGAATTTTACGGTCAGGGGGTAAACACTAAAAATGTGTAATGGCCTATAGCAAGCTTGTATAAAACCATTTATTATTCAACATTGAAACAGGCAAAACGCATAAGCCATTGCTGAATATCAATAAACATATTTGCTTTAAAGCTTTAGCAATGGATTATCCTAAAACGCGCTTTATATTTGAAATATTGCATTTTATTTTAGACTGACACTTCCAAAGCTTAATACAGACGGTGAGAAAATATACTTATTTTCAAGTTAAACAGATGAATGTTGCAAAAGCAGTGATAATTTTAGAAATCAAAACATTTGAAAGGTCCAAAGAAAAACTATGAGGCCCATAAATTTCAAACACAAAATCATAGCAGTATGAATCTTTTTAAAACTTTTATTGTCAGTTTAAGCATTCACAATGACAATATACAAATGCTAGGCATCAAAATAAGACATGTGCTATCTTTAAAACATCATTAAACTACTTGAGAATTAGCTTTCGACCTTAACGGCTTGCTTGATGTCGGCGACAAGTAAATTGCATGCCGCTCGGACAAGTCAAATTGAAAAGAACGATGTCCGGACGGACAAGTGAAAATTTCAGCGAGTAACAGTTATTTATTCCAATTATCCAGACTTGTCCGCTGTATCACGATCAGGATCTCAAAATATGCTAACGATTTATTAAGTGCACTCCGTAAAACAAGCGTTAACCGATCAGAAACCAGTCCATTACCTATTTTCGAGACCGAAACAAAAATATTCTAAAACATGATTTTGTTGTTTTTCAACTATGAAAGACGATCGTCATGGGTTTGAAACATGAAAACGTTTCTATCTGCAGTCCTGGCAGAACATTACTGCGCTTTCATGTGAATTATTTACGAATTTGAAACCATAAATTTGTTAAAATACGCTCACACAGTCACAGATCTAAGGCGTCCCAAGGGATGCTTATAATGCAAACTGGAGCATCCTCGGCGAATTCTATGCATATAGTATGCAGACCTAAAGTTATAACTGCAAAAACATTATCAGTGAGGGCCGATCAGTGAGGTGGTAAAATAGTGTTCTTTTAACTCTCATTATGGTAAAGCAAAACTAATTCTTCTCTTGTGGCAAAAATGAACTTGATTTTTGTAGTTTGTTGCTCAATACGCTATATGAATCTACCCCCTGAAATATCTTGGGCATTGTTGCCCAACAAAAATCTAGAAAACGGATCTTAAAACTCTCATCTGCGAATGTAGTCTTGTAGATATAGACTATTACAGTCAAAGACCTAAATTACAGGTCTTTGATTACATGCTGTGAATAAAAAAAAAATTACCAGAATTTCCGTTGGTTGTTTCTGCATTTTCAGGAAGACAAACTGCATAAAATAAGTCTGCAAACTTTGTTGGAGTGTCTTGATTTGTTTTTGACAGTGGATTCACTGAACTGTCACTGCTATTTGAAACTGGCGGAGTTGACTTTTCATTTTGAGAGGTGTTTTCAATCTCCTCAGTTGACCCACCCTGTAACCTGAATAGTTCTTTTGCTAAACGTCTTTGAAACAAAGAAATTGTAGTTTTGGCTATGGGACCAACTTTCACACCGTAATCAGCAAGTTTCTTTCGCAATGTGTCGCTGTCATATGTTTGAACTTCTTTCAAAATATCTTCCATTTTTAAACTCGCGAAAACTAGTTAAAATGCGTTGCGTATTATTTACATGCTGTAATATTTACAAGTGAATTATGATACGAAGCATTTGATTGGACCTTTGAAAAGAATGGAGCCAATCAAATTCCTCGTCTCTATTGGTGTTTACCTTGTAAATTAGCAGACAATTTTTGCGTTTTTAAAGCTAAGAAAAACTATGTTTCCGTGACTATCGTAAAGTGTCATCATTTTACATCCAAATATATTGATAGTTCTATGTTTATTCCAGCTTAATCAATCGGCAAATACAAGCTACAATTCTTACTATTCGTGAATTATGCTGTCCTTGATTGGTGACAGTGAGGACACACCCCTCTGAAACGCCCATCTTCAATAAAATTGTGTAAGTTTATCTGTTATAATGTATTATTGTTTTGGTTATTCTAACACCATTTGATACAATATATCATAATGAATTAATGTTTTTGAACTTATTAAAACCCTTTAATAATGTCTACATTTCTGTATATTTATTTTGATCAATCTTCAGTCAATATTACAGTAGATTACTAGAGGTTCGATTTCTGTTTTGTACTGCTGATGATCGATATCATCGCTTTCCCATATTATTGACAGATGTTTGAGAAGTGCAGACATAAAAGCGAGATACAAGGAATCTGGATGTGCTACCCTCGCGCTCCTTTCTAATATATTCTGGGTTCTTAAACATATATATACACATTGTACTAAGCACCGATTCATGCAAAACTACCTTTTGGTAAACAACCAGTTCATCTTTAGTTCGGTGAGAAACACTAAAAAGTGTTTAAGAACTGATCAAATACCTTGCAGAGGAGTGAATCATGCAGGACCTCTCAATTTATCAGTATAGTCTCGAGTGTGTTCATTGGCTTGACCTCAATGTAACCCTTACTTTCCAGCCATCTAGCTGAGTAGATATTATACCTGAATTAATACCTTACAAATGTTTACCTTTTATCATGCCCAACAACTAGGTATTCTGTTATTATATGTCTTACAGAATCAGTGCTGCTTTCCTAAAGACTAAAAATTTTGAAGAATGGATTATCAAAAATTTGAAGAGAATAATTCCGCTGAAATTTCACCATCAGAGAATGTTTCGACGTCGGCTTCTGGAACAGTTGATGATGTACAGATTCAGGTGGATAAGGAGAAAGACTCCGGACTAACTATATATAACACAGAGAATGATCTGGAATGTGTAGAGGATCCTGGAAGCAAGGAGATACCAACATCAGGCATAGCGTACGTATGAATCTTTGTCTATTCTAGGACTGAATGTTATCATTCTATTATTATTATATTGAATGAGATAAATTGTCTCCAAAGTAAATTTCTACAATAAATTTTCTTGCATTCAATTTAATAGTAATTAACAGCCGATTTATTCTAAGCTTGTGGATATGATGGCCACTTACCTGACAGTCCGCATTTAGGACCACACATTATGTGTAAGTCCTTACGCTACACTGAAAGTTGCTAAATTGAATCGATGTAGGATATTGGAAATATATATAGCTAATAGGGCTGTAACGGTATACCGCGGTATACGAAATACCGCGGACTTCAGTCCCACACGGTTCACGATACAAGACTTCTAAATTTCGGTACGGTTCGGTATAAGCTGTTTTATGAGCAAACTATTATTCAGACAACAAAACACCCGACAGCCTTCTGATTATGTATAATTACCATGTATCACTCGTTTTAATTGTATTGAGATATGCTTCATATTGTCTAAATCCACTTTAAATAGTTGATAGACACATAATAATTGCTGTTATAGAAGCATCAAATTCACTATTACGTAAAATAAAAGCATTTAAGCAGCTGTTAGAGAATATTGTATCATACCGAAATATACCGAACCGTTAGAAAAATTGACGGTACGTATCATATCGTGAGGTGAGCGTACCGTTACACCCCTAATAGCTAAATGTTTTGATAGCTACTGATCTGGAAAGAGGTAAAACAAATGTGTCTGTTAAGGGGAGTATTTGAGTAAAATACCTAATTATTTTAGGAAAAACCCTATTGTTTTTAATAGAAATCTTTGAAACTCAGTTGAAAAACCTGCTCTTTATGTTTATTACATGTATAGGAAAATACTTTTCACACAAGGGCGTTTTATATAAGAATGTTTGAATACCCAATATATTTAAAATGTTGTGAGTAAATACCCAATTATACCAACACATTATCTGTAGCTCTTAGTCTGTATTTCTGTCTCTTTATACCAATTGTTAATATTTCAGGTATATACAATGGTTGGTTCAGTCGGTTATAGAACATATGGCATTCAGGATTATTACAGTGCTACTGATCTTGTTAGATCTAACTCTGGTTGTTATAGATCTTGCCAATGTTGTGTGTAAGGCCAACAGTGCCCTGGAAATTGTATCACACTTCATCATTAGCTACTTTGTTCTCGAGATATTACTGAGACTTTTCTACATGCAGTAAGTAGTGGCCATACATGCCACATTTTCCTGAAGCCTATGTAGTAGATTTGTAATGGAAATGCAGGAGATTTTTCTTGCTCAAACTTTAAACTTAAATAAATTCAGTTTTTACCTATTTTACTTGTAGGACATTACCATCATGCAGGAGAAGAGTCTCAATTGCAGGAGACTCCTGCATGATGCAGGAGATCTGGCATGTTTGGTATTGACAATGACAATGACAATGACAATGACAATAGTTTATTTGATATAATGGCCATTGGCCCAAGATCAACATTATTTGACATACACACATATATACAAATGCAAATGTATGAAATATATAACATGAGATAAACATAAATGCAACATTATTTGCATGCATAACACAATTCACAAATATATTTGATCTACAGCAATATGTTCTAAACAATTTTCAGTTATACTTGCATTTACTTTATTTCCAATGTCAATTCGCTGATAAAAGTATGCGTTTTCTTTCAATAAGCCCATAGTAAACATACATAGCAAGGTTTTTTATAACTGTTTCATTGTTGCTGCTCATTAATATGCTGAATGTTGGCATGCATGCTCGGTTGTAATACTTTGGTTGAATATATTTGCATCTTAATTGAGTCAAACTTGGACATACTAATACAAAATACATTTCATTTTCCACACCGGAACCACATAACTTACATATACGTTCATCTCTTGGAATACCCTCGTAGCGCCCTCTTTCAATTCCAAGATCATGAGATGAAGTACGTAACCGGGCTAAAGCACTTCTAAATTTGCGTACATTTAAAACATCTAGATATGATTCATGAACAATGGAATTTTTATACATTTGATAAAAATACAGTTTATTACAATCATGTATAGTTGTGTTCCATTCCTGTAGATACTGGTCAGTCAATCTAGTAACAAACTGTTTAACAAATACATTTTCATTTAACACAAACTGGTTTTCCCACACATATCCCATGCCATTTGATATTAATAAGTGTTTTACGTTGGAGACCCAATTTCTTTTACCATGTTCAGACATGTAATTTAACATATTATAGCATTTCTTGATCAATCTATCATCAGATAATTTGATTATTCGGCACCAGTATTGGCTATTGTTATACCCTGCCGACGCAAAGGAGATATGGTACTGGTAGACATCATTCTGTCCGTCTGTCAGAGCTTCTGTGTGCAACTCCTCCTATACTCTAGTATTTCATAAGGGTTTTGACTAAACTTTCACAGAATAACTACTATAAAGACCTACTTCGCATATTGTCAGGATTTTATTATTGGACCTTTTTATCTGAGTTATGGCCCTTTGCTGATTATCTTCTCTTCAGCGGGGATTAGGCTGTCTATGACTGCTTCTTGTTTAAATTAGTATCACTTCAATGCTTGATTAACATCCAACTTTTGCTTAAAAATATGAGGAATTTCAAAGTATTGAGTTTACCTGATTATTAGGAGTGAGATCTTACATACTACAGATGACTTGTTTGTATCATAATGTGTTCCCAGTGTACCAATTTGAGTTGCGGGGGAGGCTGGGCTTGTTCCAATCAGATGATCCTCAGTTGAGAAATTAGTCTTGAAGATTTCCCAATCTCATTAATATCAACCTATAATTACGCTACACTACTTTACGCTGAAATAACTAATGGCTTAAGGAAATGGAACAAATGTTAGGATCTGTCAATGAGATTGGAAGATTTCCCAGTCCCCAACTGCCAATATTCACTCATCTGCCAAATTGAAAATGTTCCTGTGGAAACACCTTGCATCATACAATCCTATGTTTCATTATTTTTAGGAGACGTTTCTTCTATAACTGGATTGATGTTTTGGATATGGTTATTGTGTTTGCCTCGTTCTTGGTGGATATGATCTTTATGTTTTTCCCAAACAAGGATTGTGAATCTTCCGAGGCTACAGATTATGCCAAGTAAGCATACCCGTACATTCTGAACCAACATAGGTTTTTCTAAAGTTTGTGTTAAGATGTACCAATGTTATATTTAAAATGAGAAGTGAATTTGACGTAACATTCCGAAGGATTTGTCTTAAATATGCAGTAAAAGTATTGCTACTCTTCATATAGAGGAAAGAAAACCCAACACTTGGTATACAGTATCATGTAGTCTATATGTTGTCTGTTGCCTGTAATTACATAATTGAAGAGGCTTAATCGAATTATGCCGAGCATAGCCTTTATTTGCTTTATTTCTACTGAAACATAGCAGGCATATATACATGTATTTACCTCCACCCGAATTTGAATCCGGGTCGCCAGATTAGACGACAAGCGCACTAACCACTGAGCTACGGAGGCACAGTAGCTTAATCAGTAGGGTATTATATAATACAAAATTAATGTCTTATACATTTTTTTGTGAAAATCTGTGATGCAAATGCTGGACACTGGTTATGAAATGAGAATATTATGTATACTACAGATTACTTGTGATTGGTCGAGCGTTCAGAATCACACGAATTGTCAGAATAGTTTACTTCTTTGTGGCACAACGAAGACATGTTTCCACGGCAACAAGAAGAGTCATATCTCAGAATAAAAGACGATATCAAAGAGATGGATTTGATCTTGATTTGTGTTACATTACAGGTGAGAAACATTGCAGTTTAATATGTCAAATGTTTCCAAATTTTGCTAAAAGAATATTTTCTTGTCAATGGGAACATCTTTGTATAAGTATGAGATGCTCTCTCCCATATCAATCTATTTTGTGCAGGACATGGATGCATACCTGTACATGCCAGGGCAGGTATTTATAAAGCATCATAGGTGAAAACTTAACTATTTTGACTTAAGTTAAAATATTGAGCTGCCCATATTTCATGCGAAAAGAAAAATAGCCCATGTTTTCTATATGATTATTGTAGCTCTTTACATAATGCTACTAAACAATGTAAATAGTTGTTTATATTTGTTTTCCTGTTTAGCTGATACACTTATGGAAAATTTGAGATTTTAAGAAAATTTTAAGTTTTCACTAAAGATGCTTTATATGTACCGGCCCATATCTCCTGCATCTTGCGTGAGTCTCCTGAATTTGAGACACTACCAGTACTCCTGCATGAGCTGAAGCAAACTGATCAAATCTCTCGCATTTCTTGGAACACTGGAACCTGATATTTTTTGTTTATATTATGAAAATGATGACAAATACTAGTTTGAATTGCCTTATGGAGCTTGTATGGTATTGTCTTACAAGTTTTATTAGTGAAAACTGCATACAAACTTTGTTTCTTTAGGTTTAAAGTTTGAGCTTTGAAAATCTGCTGCTTTTCCAACACACATTTCACACAAAGGGGTCTGAAAAACATGGCATTTATGTTTGTGCCAAAAAATGTTGTCTGCTTGCACTAGCTCTCAACCCATTGGTTGGTTTACAATGAATCTTCACATGAATTCTTTGTTGGATGGTTTTGGAAAAACCCATTCAATTGTTAACGTAAGAATGTTTTGTTTTTAATCCCTGTTAACTTTTTTTAGTATACATGTAATAATTGAGAATTCAACAACAACTCGTATATTGTAAGTATTGTATTTTTTTTGTTATAAGTATACATGTATAATTTTGTATATTAATATTTTCAGAACGAGTAATAGCCATGTCTTTCCCATCCAAGGGTTTAATGGCAGTGTACAGAAATCCAGTACATGTAAGTATATGATTGTACTAGTATGTCAGAGATGATAGATTGTCTATACAGAATGCCATCGGAGCTAGAGGGGCCACAGCATCAAATATTTCAGGAATTTGATAGAAGTGTATCTTTAGTTTCTATAATTTCTGACAATTCTTCTCATATAATGTAGTTTTATATTTGTATTTGAAACAGAGGATCTTGCATGAGTGCTCATTACATACAAGTTTTAATAAACAAGTGGACAAAATAATATGACTAGAGGCTTTGCCTGTAATTAGCAAAAATGTAAAATGCTATTTATCACATTACCTATGCGAATACTCATTATTTTTCAAAATGATGATGTCGGCTATATAGATTTAATTCAAAATTTAGCGTTACAATGTGCGCAACGTAATGACGATTGTTTGTATTATCCTGACGTCAAAGCATGATTCAATGCATGCATTGGCTTACATTACCTCACCCAGAAACCAACAACAAACGTAAAGCTAATTTAAATATTCATGTTACGGTCTGGGAGTGCATCACAATATTTCTGGCACGGCTTTCCTTCTCTCCCAGACCACAGGTTATATGATAAATGATAGATTATCTTTGACTACTGTAAAATTATTGTTATAATATATATAGTGTCTGACTTAATGGATAATGTATCCTTGAAATTACATCCCCACAAAATGGGTCTTCTTCACAAAAACCATAAAATTGTATCCCATTGAAATTAAATGATTTTACAGGATGACCGTATACATAGTGACCTGTGAGCTGGAGGGGATCACACCATCAAATTTTCATGAATTTGATTAATAAGCTTTCAGTATTTTTAAATTCCAGACAATTCTTTCCATACAATTTATTATATTCAGTGCACTGAAAATAAAGACGTTATTATTATTATTATTACTATTATTAATTATTATTATTATCATTATCATCATCATTATTATTATTATTATTATTATTATTATTATTATTATTATTATTATTATTATTATAATAAGTGACACATGCATTTTTGCTGTGGTCATGCAACTTAACATGAATATTTATCAACATAAGTATGATGTTTTGCACCTGCATAATTCTTCATATACATTATTAGTGTGAACAAATTAACTTGGTTATGTTTTAAAATAAATTTCAGGAAGTTGCCAGATTTTTTGATACAAAACATAAAGGACACTATCGACTTTACAATTTATGTAGTAAGTATAACTTCAGTGAAAATAAAACCTTTTAAACATGACATGGTTGAGTGGTTGTTTTTGTAAAAGGCGGTACGCAATGATGGTATTCTTTAATAATCGCTTGGTTAAGATGAAACAAATATCAACATAGGAAATTCATTTAAATTCAAGTCAACTTTTATTTGTAGACTAGTCTTATCATCTGTGAACTATAAGAGTAAAAATTCTCCCCATACCAGGGCTTGACGCTAACTATTTTTGGTCACTGGTCCCCCAGCAAAGAAACGTAAAATTTATAAATAAATCAGTTACTGTTACTTCAAGATTTTCACTGCTCCTTCTTGATTTTCACTGGCCTCGGACCAGGGGACCAGTGTTAGTGTCGAGCCCAGCATACTTTACTCCAGTATTATTATTAGTTGTTGTCATGAGACATACCAACTTAACTATAGTGTTGGTGACTTCATGCAGCTAGTATGACGTCACCGGACTCGTTTTCATCTTATATATCTATCTGATTGGTACTGGTATTTGTGAGGATATGGCGAATAAACAGTGGTTTGTCTTTAACACGTATATTTAACAAAATCATAATTACCTCCCTTGATGGTTTATTATGCCCAGAATTAACAATATCAGTATAATGTTTGATTTGTTCACTCCCCAGGTGAAAGAGATTATGATGAGACATTGTTTCATAATCAAGTGGAGAGAATATTCATAGACGATCATAATGTTCCAACAGTCAAGTACGTATATACATGTAATTGTATTCTTTTGACTATATTTGATCCATTGTTTCAAATTGTATAATTCAGCTTTAATATATAACAATGGTCACATTTAATAGCATACATATAATTTTTTGGAAGGTGATTATTGAATGGTCTTCTATAGTCATCACTCGACCGGAAGTGTTGCAGACCCAAACACACATATCCTTACACCTATCAAAAATAGTTTGACGACAATTACGCAACTCAGAGCATGGAACTTTCATAATGTATTTTATTTCAGTAATTCAGTTCAACATAATTTACAAAACTTTGAAAAAATAGATTGTTTGTTTGTTTGTTTCAAAATGATTTCTTGGTAATATATTGAGAACAATATATTCTGTTTTGTGATGCCAGTGTTGAATCCAACCTCCAATGAATATTAACTCAAATACACATACTTGGCAATATTTGAGATGAGATTGAACCTAGATTGAGTTGTTTCAGGACATCGGGGCCTTGTCTCATTATTAAGTTGGTCTTAATATTGAGGTTGAATAATGTGAAAATAGGGAAAATGGATCTACAAACTGTGGTCTAAATTATGACGAATGCTTGTTATAAAGGTGGTCTTAATATTCTAGTTGAATGTAGAACAAACCATGAAAATAGACCTACAAATTATGGTCTTAATTATGATCTGGCCTTCATTATGGTGTGGTCTTCATTATGATGTGGTCTTCATTATGATGTGGTCTTGTTACTGAGACTGCCTTTTGTGTGAGATTTTGCTCTACCTATATTTTAGGGATATGTTATGGTTTTGTGAGAATGCACGTGAGTTTATGAGCGGAGATGAGAAGAATGTGATAGCAATACATTGTAAAGGTGGTAAAGGTCGTACTGGTACCATCATCTGTGTATGGATGGTAGACTGTGGTATATTTGATGATGCCAAGGTAAGTGTGACAGGGTATATGGTGGTAGATGATTGAACCATATCGCAGTATTAGGCCATACTAAATCGTTTCTTCGTTTAGCGTCTGAGGACAGATAGGTTTAGGCATCTTGGGAATGAAAAAACAACAAAATTTGTAACCTCCTATATTTTTAAAACCCAATGAGATATTGCTTTCATACTTATCATATGTATTCACCATCATGTACCCAACCACTACATAGCAGTAGTTTCAACACAAACAAGTGTTAAGTTATTTCAGTATTTATTATGGTTGGCAATGCTTAAAACCTATATTTGTTAGACATAGGCCTACATGTATAATGATGAGGATAGAAGTCATTAAGACTTGGTTTTGATGCCCCCGTATCGATAGATCGGGAGGCATATAGTGATTCACCTGTCCGTCCGTTCGTCTAGCCGTCAATTCGTCCGTCCAGCCTGGTAAACCCAAATTGACCGTTTCTTCTAGCATTAATATGACTTGCTACAAAGCTTTCAAACTTGCATGGATGTTGTGTATGATCACTCTCCACGCACACGCCTGTATCACCTGACGACATTTTGACCTGGCTTCCAGGGGGGCTAAGCGTTTATTGAACGCAGTCTTGTTTTCTCAAGGGTTTTGTTTCTTTGTCTCAGGATAGCTACTAGTAGATAGGTTTTTGAACTTAGGGTGGACGCTAAACGAAAATACGATTTGGTATGGCCTTATCCAATCATTATGATTGTAGGAGGGTTTTTAGTATTTGACCTGGCTGGGTATGGCATTGACAAAACATCAAGTATTAAATCACGCATTTCTGCTATTTATTATACACCCTCAAAACAAAGTTTGTGGTGTATATATTAGTCAGCCTGCCGCTCCTTTTTTGGTAAAGCAGGATTGAACCAGTTGTAGACCTACCTGGTTGTTTTAAGCTTACATGCAAAAGTGGTCTCAGTGACATGGATTTTGGGGTATTATTCTTCAAGGTGTTGCTATTCTTGTAAATACGTATTGACAAATTATAACCTTTGGAATTCAATTAAGTATTAGCTCATTCATTACTACAAGTGATATTCTACATGTGGTTGCTATTGTATACTGTCAGGTTTTGGATTTGAGCTGTTAAAGAGGCTTTCCCTATAATTTTGATTGTTTAAATCGATTCAGCAATATGATTCATTAAATGAGATTCATTTTTGCTTAAACTCCTCAAATTTTTCAACAAAAAGCCCCCACTATTAACCGAGAAAAGAATGAAAACACATTTTCGTAACAAGCCAAAATAGTCACGAGTTTGCGTACACTTTCTTCTGACAAATTATGATAATTGATAGTGCTTTGTACATTTAGCTCATTTAATGAGATAGTAGAGAAAAATATGCTAGTTATAGGGAAAGCCTCTTTAACTGTAAATATTTGTTGATTATGTTTATATTTGCAGGAATCATTGGATTATTTTGGTGATAGAAGGACAGATTTAGCTGTAGGCAATAAGTTCCAGGGCGTGGAAACACCTAGTCAGGTTAGCAACTTTATACTGTTGCAGAATACATTGCAGATTGTTAGGACTTTATTTCTCTCTACCATGGATTTCATATTGTCTCTTCATGATATAACATTATTTATACTACAAAGCCATTTCATTTTGATGGGATTTCTTTTTGTGGTTTTGCTTAAAAATACCATTTCAATAGGACTTTAATTCGTGGAATTTGCATTTCAGGTAAAAATATATATACGAGGGTCACAACTTATAGTTGGATGGGATTTGATTTTGTGGTTGAAGGTGAACCATGAAATCCACGAGATTTAATCCCCCACAAACATTTATGATTTTACAGTATTTCAAACTTACACTGAAAATATTCCAAATGCATAATTTCTGCGAAAAAATAGTGCATCATCAGCTATTAAGTTTCATTGCTAATACAAATATAATTTATACCATTTTATAAATTAGTAATTATGTCTCCCATATATAATGGGGAAGACATACTGCTTAATTTGTCCTGGACATCTAGATGAATAAATATCTGTCTGTGCAGAACTCCTGTACCACAACCAAGTTGTAAGGATATACTAGGGGATATTTGATGATTTTGGTGTAAGATCGAATTTTATTTCACCGAGTGGTCACAGAAATCAATATTTTCATGCCACAAGTATAAGTATAATTTTCTGTGATCACGGGTGAAATAGAATAAGATCTTTCACCAAAAATCAACAAATGGCGCTGTTGATGTTGCGTTTCTGCACGATACTGGAACCAACTCTAAAATATAATAAGATAATTTCAGTTATTTTCACTATTATTTTCACTGGAAATCACGTAGTCCATTGAAAGCAAATAATAATGAATGTTAATTGTATTATGTGTTATTATTTCACTTTGTTAATTTTTTATGAGTCAAATTAGCACAGATCGAGCCTGTACAGACAATTATGTACAATTGTGCATACGAGGGGTGATCAATATATTCCAGGACTTTTCATCTAGCAATTTCATATTGGCAGCAAGGCTTAAAGCCATTTAACATCATTCGGAGTAAGATGTCTCCGACAGAATGCACTAATAAAATTACTTACTTCATATAACAAGGGGGCATGACATTGGTCGTCACGCGACCTTATTCCAAGTATCACCGTCGGAGCAGCACATAGCTCTTTTCTGGGCTGATACCCTATCACATGTATGAGACTGGTTTTCTTTTTATACTGAAATAAGCAGTTGATAGTCAATTCTGAAACGTGAGATGGAATAAAAAGAGTATGAATGCGATATTGGAAACAAAACTCAGAAAACGGCGGTTGGCTGTACAAAATAAGATTATTCCAATTAAGAATGAAGCATGACCTATCAGGTTTAGGACGCAATATCGAAATAACCCTTTCGATTTGGAGTGAACGATTTAATAGTTTGTAGCCTATATTAGTCTTCGTTTTAGCCAGCTACATTTGGTTGAGATCCGTGCGTCCTATTTCACTGAATTAAACGGAAAGTGTCCCTAACACGGTGTTATTTTTGCTGTTTTTCCTTATTTTATCGACTCAACCGTTTGGCAGAGACTCAAGAATCACATAAACAACAATATCCTATGAAAATAGCCAATTGGGAGCGCACATAATCCATGCACGATTTAGTCAAGTCGTTTTGGAGATATCGCGAGGATTTTACAAGTTTCGCATTAATTTTCATAGCATGTCGTTACTCAGAAGTAACGTTACGTCTGAGATGCTCAACGGTGCATGCTTCACCATGGTTACAAAAAGTGACGTCATCAAATAAATAAAGACGTTATCATAAATTAAATTAATCAAATCGTGAGATAATTGATTGATCTACACCAGCTTGTAATTTCATTACTCTAGTTCCAATATTTCAAAATTGAGAAGGAAAGTCCTCGAATATATTGATCATCCCTCGTATGTTTAAACAAGTTATACTTGGCTCACAGTTATTGTCTGGTTTCATTTATAGCTATGTGTATGTTTTACAGAGTCGGTTTGTTGGTTACTTTGAGAAAGTGAAGAAGATGTATAACAATCAGATGCCACCTACCAAGGAATTAAGGATTACATCATTTAAGATAAACAGTATTGCAGGTAAATGACTAATTATGTCTCCTACATATAGTCATATATGCCAAGATAGTTAAATCCAAAATAGCAGTGAAGTTCATAGAAAAACATGTCACAAGATGCACTTAAATGATTTAAAAGGTATTTAGATGCATAGATAAGGAATGTATTTATTCTATTGGTTATAAATAGGTAACAGAACATCATAAAATGAATCAAATGTAAAGGTAGGTGAACTTGGAAAACCAGAAATTTATCAAAGAAAATAGGAGTAACTCCACTTTATTAGGAGTACTTGGTAGATTCTAGAATTAATGTCCTATTCTAACTTTAGTTAATAATGTGTTACATGATTACTTGGTATCAAACCTTTTTTTGTCAGATAATTTAAGGTTGGGTGCTATTTGCTGGAGTTATTGCCCTTTGTTTCAGTTGTATTTTAACAACCCATCAAGTTTAAGACTGAATTTATGTACTTGCCACACTTTGGATTCCAACTTCAGTTCAGGAGCCATGCCTGTCATACCCTTACTCTTATACATTACAGTTAGCTTGAACATTTGATCATCAAATTGTCCATACATCCAATCTTGTCTGTGCTCCATTATAATTACAGCTTGCCAGTTTTAGCTCACCAGTCACATAGTGACAAGGTGAGCTTTTGTGATCACTCTTCGTCCGTCGTCCGTCGTCCGTCCGTCGTCAACAATTGGCTTGTGTACACTCTAGAGGCAACAGTTTTGATCCAATCTTCATGAAACTTGATCAGAATGTTGTTCTTTATAAAATCTAGGCCAACTTCGAAGCTGGGTCATGCGGGGTCAAAAACTAGGTCACTATGTCAAATCTAGGAAAAATCTAGTGTACACTCCAGATGTCACCAATTTGTTCCAATCATCATGAAACTTGGTCAGAATGTTGTTATCCATGAAATCTAGGCCAGGTACGAAACTGGGTCATGCGGGGTCAAAAACTGGGTCACTAGGTCAAATCTTATAAAAACCTTGTGTACACCCTAGAGGTCATCGTTTTGACCCAATCTTCATGAAACTTGGTCAGAGTACTGTTCCCCATGAAATCTAGGCCAAGTTTGAAATTGGGTCATGTGGGGTCAAAAACTAGGTCACTAGGTCAAATCTTAGAAATACCTTGTGTACACCCTAGATGTCATCAATTTGATCCAATCTTCATGAAACTTGGTCAGAATGCTGTTCATCATAAAATCTAGGACAAGTTCGAAACTGGGTCATGTGGGGTCAAAAACTAGGTCACTAGGTCAAATCTTTGAAAACTTAGTGTTCTCACAAGAGGTCACAATTTTGATCGTTTCTTCATGAAACTTGGTCAGAATGTTTTTCTCTATGGACTCTAGGCCATGTTTAAAACTGGGTTATGTTGGGTCAAAAACTAGGTCACTAGGTCAAATCTTAGAAAAACCTAGTGTTCACGCCAGTTTTGGTGGTTTTGATCCAATCATCATGAAACTGGATCAGAATGTTATTCTCTATGAAATATAGGCCAAGTTTGAAACTGGGTCATGTGGGGTCAAAACTAGGTCACTAGGTCAAATCTTAGAAAAACCTAGTGTTCACACTAGAGGTCACCATGTTGATCGTATCTTCATAAAACTTGGTCAGAATGTTGTTCTCTATGGAACCTAGACCAAGTTTGAAACTGGGTCATGTGCGGTCAAAAACTAGGTCACTAGATCAAATCTTAGAAAAACCTTGTGTTCACTCCAGAGGTCGTGGTTTTGATCCAATCATCATGAAACTTGGTCAGAATGTTGTTCTTTATGAAATCTAGGCCAAGTTTGAAACTGGGTCATGTGGGGTCAAAAACTAGGTCACTAGGTCAAATCTTAGAAAAATATTGTGTTCACTCCAGGGGTCACCCTTTTGATCCAATCTTCATGAAATTTATATGGTCAGAATGTAGGTTGTACGGATACCTAGACCAATGTGCAACAGGTGAGCGCCCTAGGGCCGTTCAGGCCCTCTTGTTTATGCCTCAGCATCTACTGTTTCTGGAAAGGCATATAGTGATGCACCTGTTCATTTGTTGTTATAAAATGTTGAAACTTAAACATTTTTTAAGTCCTTCAAGGCATTGTTTTGAAACTTGGCATACTTATTTACCATTATGAACACATTATGTTATCAAAACCATGTAACACTATCCAACATTACGACAGAATTACGGTCTCTGAATGACTGAGCTATTTGTTATAAAAAGGCTTCCACTGGGGCATAAGTGTTTATTGAAAGCAGTCTTATTAATGATTTGTACATTACAGGTGTTGGTAATGGTGATGGTAGTGATTTGAATATAGAACTCAGATTGAATGGTCTACCAGTGTTTGAAGCTAATATTGCTCAGAGTATTAACTGTGAAGTAAGTCATCATACTTCCGTTGGTCACATAATTTATATGATTGTGAATATTCTCCAACAGCAAAGTGGGAAAGTGAAATGTTCAAAATTAGCGCTTGCCCAGTTGTCCTGTACAAGTTATTGTAACTTATGCGGTAATTATGCAAAGAGTATCTAGTTATTCAGTTTTGCCAATTTGGGCAAGTAGTTTAAAATTCTATATTCACAGATGGGGCACTAAACATGTAAGCCAAAATCGCTGTCTGTGTATGCCATGTTTGGCTTTCTCATGCACCTGTATTTGTACTCTAAGTTGATGCAATTTAGTGGTCGAGGGTTGTTTGTGGTCCACCAACAACTGCTTCACATTACATCTTCAAAGCCACATGCATGACCGATTTTGACTTTGAGACTTTTCATGTATAATTCTTGAATAAGATCCTACTAAAAAAAGTGGCTTGAAAGAAGTGAACCCAGGAAGAATTGTGGTTGTAATATTGATTGAAAAAACATGACATGTAAACAAAAGTTGTAAATGTGAAGTAATATGCAGAATGAAATATTCAAATTTGAGTCAATTTGTGTTTGGTGTATTATAGTATGTACTCAGTAGGTAATGTGAGTCAACTTGTGTACGATATGTTGTAGTATGTACTCGGTAGGTAATGTGAGTCAACTTGTGTACGATATGTTGTAGTATGTACTCAGTAGGTAATGTGAGTCAACTTGTGTACGATATGTTGTAGTATGTACTCAGTAGGTAATGTGAGTCAACTTGTGTACGATATGTTGTAGTATGTACTCGGTAGGTAATGTGAGTCAACTTGTGTACGATATGTTGTAGTATGTACTCAGTAGGTAATGTGAGTCAACTTGTGTACAATATGTTGTAGTATGTACTCGGTAGGTAATGTGAGTCAACTTGTGTACGATATGTTGTAGTATGTACTCGGTAGGTAATGTGAGTCAACTTGTGTACAATATGTTGTAGTATGTACTCGGTAGGTAATGTGAGTCAACTTGTGTACGATATGTTGTAGTATGTACTCGGTAGGTAATGTGAGTCAACTTGTGTACGATATGTTGTAGTATGTACTCAGTAGGTAATGTGAGTCAACTTGTGTACGATATGTTGTAGTATGTACTCAGTAGGTAATGTGAGTCAACTTGTGTACGATATGTTGTAGTATGTACTCAGTAGGTAATGTGAGTCAACTTGTGTACAATATGTTGTAGTATGTACTCGGTAGGTAATGTGAGTCAACTTGTGTACGATATGTTGTAGTATGTACTCAGTAGGTAATGTGAGTCAACTTGTGTACGATATGTTGTAGTATGTACTCAGTAGGTAATGTGAGTCAACTTGTGTACGATATGTTGTAGTATGTACTCAGTAGGTAATGTGAGTCAACTTGTGTACGATATGTTGTAGTATGTACTCGGTAGGTAATGTGAGTCAACTTGTGTACGATATGTTGTAGTATGTACTCAGTAGGTAATGTGAGTCAACTTGTGTACGATATGTTGTAGTATGTACTCGGTAGGTAATGTGAGTCAACTTGTGTACGATATGTTGTAGTATGTACTCAGTAGGTAATGTGAGTCAACTTGTGTACGATATGTTGTAGTATGTACTCGGTAGGTAATGTGAGTCAACTTGTGTTCGATATGTTGTAGTATGTACTCAGTAGGTAATGTGAGTCAACTTGTGTACAATATGTTGTAGTATGTACTCGGTAGGTAATGTGAGTCAACTTGTGTACAATATGTTGTAGTATGTACTAGGTAGGTAATGTGAGTCAACTTGTGTACAATATGTTGTAGTATGTACTCAGTAGGTAATGTGAGTCAACTTGTGTTCGATATATGTTGTAGTATGTACTCGGTAGGTAATGTGAGTCAACTTGTGTTCGATATGTTGTAGTATGTACTCAGTAGGTAATGTGAGTCAACTTGTGTACAATATGTTGTAGTATGTACTCAGTAGGTAATGTGAGTCAACTTGTGTACGATATGTTGTAGTATGTATTAGGTAGGTAATGTGAGTCAACTTGTGTACAATATGTTGTAGTATGTACTCAGTAGGTAATGTGAGTCAACTTGTGTACGATATGTTGTAGTATGTACTCAGTAGGTAATGTGAGTCAACTTGTGTACGATATGTTGTAGTTTGTACTCAGTAGGTAATGTGAGTCAACTTGTGTACGATATGTTGTAGTATGTACTCAGTAGGTAATGTGAGTCAACTTGTGTACAATATGTTGTAGTATGTACTCGGTAGGTAATGTGAGTCAACTTGTGTACGATATGTTGTAGTATGTACTCGGTAGGTAATGTGAGTCAACTTGTGTACGATATGTTGTAGTATGTACTCAGTAGGTAATGTGAGTCAACTTGTGTACAATATGTTGTAGTATGTACTCGGTAGGTAATGTGAGTCAACTTGTGTACGATATGTTGTAGTATGTACTCAGTAGGTAATGTGAGTCAACTTGTGTTCGATATATGTTGTAGTATGTACTCAGTAGGTAATGTGAGTCAACTTGTGTTCGATATATGTTGTAGTATGTACTCAGTAGGTAATGTGAGTCAACTTGTGTTCGATATATGTTGTAGTATGTACTCAGTAGGTAATGTGAGTCAACTTGTGTTCGATATATGTTGTAGTATGTACTCAGTAGGTAATGTGAGTCAACTTGTGTACGATATGTTGTAGTATGTACTCAGTAGGTAATGTGAGTCAACTTGTGTTCGATATATGTTGTAGTATGTACTCAGTAGGTAATGTGAGTCAACTTGTGTTCGATATATGTTGTAGTATGTACTCGGTAGGTAATGTGAGTCAACTTGTGTACGATATGTTGTAGTATATGTATGTTTACAGTAGTAATACTCTGGTTGGTTTATGTTTTAGATTGAGTTTCACCGTGAGAATGACTATGTTATAATAACATTGAAGAACTGCCCTGTGTTGACGGATGATGTCAAAGTCAGATTTATATCATCTAATGTAAGTTTCATTCAACTGTACACTTTTCTGCTGTTTTTGTATAATATGATTTACCCTGGAAAATTTGGTGTTTCATGAAGAGGTCATTGAAGTCTTCAAGGTGATTATAAGCAGGCCCCGATCTCTCAAAGCATCTCAAGTTGAAATATCGTCTCAACTTGAGATTTTGCTCCAATCAGAGTCAGAATTTGAGATAAATCTGTTGTTCAAGTTCTTTAAATTTTACTTTCATTTTGTGATGCGAATTTGGAGTCCAGCCTCCCTTGAGTTAAGATTTAAGTCGTATTGAGATGTTTAGGGAGATCGGTACCCAATTTCTCAATTGTTACACCTATGGATAGAGATGGTCTAAACATTGCACATGTGCTTTGGAATCAAGAGGTTCTGTGAACATACTTACTGTTTACTTCTGGTAGGTAAACATACATCACAATGCTTTATCTTACCAGGGTGGATGACAATTGTCAATGTACTCTGGCTGCCATAGAGAATTTTGCTGCTAAATGGCTATACGAAATGGTTTGGATATATAGTTAAGTACAGTCGGTTGAACTGCTGCATGTCTGAAAGTAGACTTTAATTTATATTTTACTTGGAAGCTTTTACTTTAATCTGTTTAGCTACATGTACATGCAAATATTTGCAGACCCCTTGCTTGAGATTTGTGATGAAAATGCTGGAGATTTCATTAAAATGCTGGAGATTTCATTAAAATGCATGAGATTTTCCTTGCTTAAACTTAAATTAATGAAGTTTATATGCAGTTTTCACTCATTTTACTTGTTTGGCAATACCATGCCTGCCTCATGGAACAATTTACACTAATATGTGTTATCATTTACATAAATCGGTGAGGTTTGATCAATTTCAAATGTAGGAGACTCACACATGATGCAGCAAAACTGACATGTATGTCTGTTCCATCAAATTGTCGATGTGTTTTATTGTATTAATAAGAATGTTTTGATTGACCATGTTTTATGCTTCAGATGAGCAAATATCCAAAGATATACGATCATTGTGCATTCTACTTTTGGTTCCATACAACATTCATTGAAAAGAATCAGTAAGTTTTGTTATTTTGACTCACATTTTACTGATAGTTTATAACTTTGAACCTGCTTTTGTCATCAAAATGGTAATGTCATCAGTGTTTGCTATATTTGTTGAACCATATTTAGTAAAACAAATTGATATTCTTTTATTCATATTGAATTGTATTTATGTGCAGTGGTTTAATGCTTTAGTACTTCAATTTGCTTTGTGAGAGATCTGTACATTATCGGGCAACACCTCTAGATTATTTTTTTGAGGACAATGCATTTTAAGAGGTATCAATTTCAATGAAAATCCTAGCCCCGATCTCCTGAAGCATCTCAAGTTGAAATCTCATCTCAAGTTGAGATTTTGCCCCAATCAGAGTCTGAATTCCTAATAAATCTGAAGTTAGTAACTCATTAAAAATTACTTGACTATAAACAAGTACTGCAGCTGAGGAGCAAGGAATTGAATTAATAATTGTATTTATCACTGGCTGTCTATCTTTCATTCAGCCAAACCCAGTCCTTGGGAATTAGACTTGATATGCTTTTAGGAGAATCAAATCATTTACATCCTATGTGTTTTACATACATTCTGTACTTTGTTCGTTTACTAGGTTAGTGCTTCCCCGGGATGAGATAGATAATCCACATAAAAAGGCAGGAAGAAAAGTATTCAGGGAGACATTCAGTGTCGAAGTCAACTTCGAAGATGTCGGGGAAGCGACAATATAAACAGAATTTGACAAGAAAATGGGAAGAAATTGACGAGTGAATGTTGTTTGTTAGTGTAATGATTGTATCAGTGTACACTATGGTACTTAGCTGCCAAGATTGTTAAATCCAAAATAGGAGTATTAAAATAAAACATGTCACAAGTTGCACTAAAATGTGATTTCAAAGGGCTTTCGAGGCATAAGCAAGGAATAGTATTGATTCTAGTGGTTATAAATATGGGACAGAAGATCATAAAATGAATCGAATATACCTTCGTTCAAAGTTAGGTGAACTTGGGAAACCAGAAATTAGCAACAAAAATAGGAGTAACTCCACTTTAATAGGATTACTTGGCAGGTTTGCCAGTAACCCATTGTCAGCTTCATCTCTGAAAGCTGTTGTACATCTCTGATCGGATATTTTTGAGAATTCACATGCTGTCTTATATAAGATTATTATAGATAAATTGATGTTTTATGGCACTGAATCATTCCATCTAACGTTATAATAAATTTATTTATTTACTCACATTGTATATGTAATGATATTTTCTTTATTTATGATTTTAAAACTAGATTTGTTGATCATTTTATTTTGCATAACATTCCATTTGAACATGAATATTAACAATATTTCTGTATTAACTTATATACGTGTACACCATTTTCATAATACAAACTATGTGGGACCAAGGTTGTAAGAATAATTGTAACTGATTTAGTCACAATTTTCTCAGATATTCAATTGTATATTAATTATGTTCATGTAATCATTTAAGGTGATGGCCATAATGGCTGTTCTTTAAAAACATCTTACCTGGTAAGATGGCAACAGTAACCAGTGAAAATAATATTGGTCAGAATTAAACCCTGCTAGTAAGTGGTCAGAAACCACAATTAAAATTGTATTTAATTATTCAAAAATTTTCAACCGTTGTTCCAACCAACCTGTTTTCAGGGAGATTTTCATCTAATAATCTATATAATGTTTTATTGCAAATCATAATATTATTGTATTTCATTTGTTTGTCATTTGTTGTACCATTTAAGTGCAATATGTTACTTTTTCTAGTCAAGAAATAAAACCATCTAGTTTCAACAATATTAAAATAAGATGCACTGTATAATGAAATTGATATTTATTTACTGTGATAGAATCCATATTGTTCCATGTGGGAACCAGCAAATGTTTGTGATAAAAGTAAGGTTGTTTTTTATAATGAAACTGTGTGATCAACCCTCATTTTCTGTGATCTAGTCAGATTTGTCTATCAGTGATATATAAAGTTCTTAGAGATATGTATATTTTTTCTTTCTATGCAAATAGTTAAACAAACCTGTATTGCAGTTACTAGTGTTCACTAATATACATTCCATATATGGTACATGTCGTGTTTGTTATCCATTAAGTTTGTGAAGGATCCATAGTGTAGGCTTAAATTTTATTACGATGTCCGGTTAGGGCCATCGTGGCATAGCTTCAAAACGTCACTAGTGTGATGATGAAAAGTTGTTAGTACGATGGTGAAAATTCGAAAATACAATGGTAAAAAGTCGATAGTACGATGGTGAAAACTCGAAAATACAATGGTAAAAAGTCGATAGTACGATGGTGAAAACTCGAAAATACAATGGTAAAAAGTCGATAGTACGATGGTGAAAACTCGAAAATACAATGGTAAAAAGTCGATAGTACGATGGTGAAAACTCGAAAATACAATGGTAAAAAGTCGATAGTACGATGGTGAAAACTCGAAAATACAATGGTAAAAAGTCGATAGTACGATGGTGAAAACTCGAAAATACAATGGTAAAAAGTCGATAGTACGCTGGACAAAATATAATATATATACAATATTTACTTTTCACTATTGTACTTTCGTTGTTTCATGTTTTTATTATCCTACTATCAAATTTTCACCATTATCAACTTTTCATTATCATATTATGATCGTGAATTGGCTTACATACATGCTGTGATGGCCCTTACTGGACACCATATGTTATAATGACACTGATGGTGCCCATGACTAGTTATTCATAATCACGTATAGTAAGCATACATCACAACTTTCTTGTGAAGAAGATTCAAGTTTCTACAAGGATTTCTTGTCTTGCCATTTAATAAGATGAAGAATGTATAGTATTACTCTAACCTATTCATAATATGTCCTGCTTATTAAAACAATGGTCCAATTACCTCCCTTATTACAGATTTGTAATTACGTATGTTGTAAGGTAAATTATGCAAACAAAAGTCATGTATCTTTTTAGTGATATACTTACATGTGATATTTTTATTTAAAAAATACTGTGTTAAAATCAAGTGCAATCCACGTACACATATTTTATTTCCATGTGCAATATTGGTTAGTGTATGGTATATAACTGATGTACATGTATTAGTACTGAGTGTACACCATAGTTAATGATATTTTAAAAGTGTATTCTAGTTTTGTGTAATAAATTTAGACATATATAAATTATCTTTTTGTGATTTAACATTCTTTGGATGCCACCAGAATCAACTAGTCTACTGCCTTCAAGAGAAGACAGGTGCCCCTATTTGGAGAATGGGGATCTACATAGCATTCATTATATATGATTATACATTTTCGTATATATACATGTAAACACATTGTGTCAACATTACACCATTCTCATTATTGATGGACCGAGAAAAACTTTATACATGAAAACTGAGTCCTGTCCCTTGAGAACCCAGGATACCTGAGTTAACAGTAAGGCATCTAACTTGGCATGACTCTAATATACACTCATCAGGCGTCCGATTCTTGTGTTAACAAGTTGTTGCCCTTGGCAAACTCCTATGCAGTGACCTCCCTTTGCTCTGCCAAGAGATGTGTGCGCAAGCATACATAATTGCTGTGAGAAGTTTGACCTCTTTGAATGTAGGCAAATCATAATCATTCACTTTACTCAATTTATTTGGTTTTAATACTATTCTACAGAACTACATGTGTGCTTTTCTAACATACTTTACAACACATAATTTAAATTTTACATTCATACTGTAAACAACTGTCAAAATACATTGGCTGTACATGTATCAGGGGAATGTAGACGCCTCACAAAGCAGAAATTATATTAAATGGTATGTCATTAGGTACACTAAGCATAAACACTATTTGACTCTATATTGGGAAATTCGTCCAAAGATATTGATAAGGACGTTGCATTACATTATATGCATTGCACAAATGGGAACATTAAAGTTGAGTTTCATGCGCATGCATGACTAAAATATCAGTAGAAAATAAATAACTTATTGAATATAGATTTATTAGTAGAACCAAATCCGCTTATTTCACTATTAAACTACTTAAAACTACATACAGTTTAACTGTTGGAAAACCTGGGAACTTATTACACAAGTAAAATATAAGTGAACATGAAACAGTTCTTATGGTCCTCTGTGTTCCGAGTTCGTACTATTTCTACCATCAATGTACGGAGCTAGTATGGAACTTTCCACTTCCAATAATCCGGTACATCTTTGTAGATCTTGACCTTTGGCCTCTTGGGTTCGTCCCGTCTCCAATGGTTGATAGTATTAATTGGTCCCTCAAAGTATGGATAATGGGCCGGTAATCTACCATACTGGAGTTGTTCTCTGGGTGAGACGTATGGATTGTGGTTCCAGTTGGTATCTATGTTAGGAATGTATGGTCCACTGAAATAAACCAATAATGTTGTGATGCAATTGTATCATCATTATGCCCCCATCTTTGATGAGGAGTATATTGCTTTGTTCATTGCTTTGTTCATGCCCGTCTGTCGGCCTGTCAGTAAACCAAATGGTTTCCATTCAAAAACTCAAGAACGCTCAAGAATGCCCTAGGATTTTCAAACTTTACATGGAGGTTGGTCAGTAGATGACCCCTATTGATTTTGAGGTCAGTAGGTCAAAGGACAAGGTCACTGTGACCTTCACATTTTCCGATCTGGGGATATGTTCACAAACATCTCTTGTTACATACAAATTTGCCAGTACTATGGTAAAAACACCGAACAAAGTAATTACTTTAAACTAATTCATTTAATATAAAAAGTAAAGACTATATTATACGTAGAACGTTTAGGTACGTAAAAATATGATAGAGAAACAAGTGAATGTATGACCAGGAACTATCTGGGTTTAGATAGTTCCTGGTATGACGTTGACAAACAACACACACAAACATTTATAGTAAATATTACTTTGCTACAAAAGACGGCTGTTAGAGTCGTTGGTTATGATAATTTTCTGGACCTTACATTTCAATCAGCACTGACATTATTGTAGATGGATTTGTCGCATACAGGCGCGCATATGTCTTGAGAATGACATAATTAGTAACTGTTGTAGGAGCTGGTTTGGATTACAATATTTAATACAAAGCGACATCCGGTGTAGACATTGCTTCAAAAAACACAATATTAGTCTTTTTACATATTTAAACGCCTTGTACTAGTAATGTAAACGGGCCGTTGATCGAACCATTCTAACGCCACCAGACATACTTTAAAGTGATTGGAAGAGAGATGGAATTTGACAGTTCGGCATACTTATATTGCTACTGATTGTCCATATCAGCAGAATTTTCTCCAAATAATTGGCGCTATTGCCAATACAAGGACCAGCGATACGTATCCTTTCTACTTTAATAGAAATACTCATAAGTTTTGTTTTCAAGCAACACCTGTTGTAGACTAAACATCGATATGAATTGGTGATGGAATTTCAGAAGAGATGGAAAGACAGAGTGATATGCATGATTAACAGATAGAAAGAGACGAAGAGGACAACTTACGCGCTTACACTATATGAGACTGGTTCAATAGATATCTAAATATCTTGATCTGTGCCCGCTCGTTTCCAACCCACAGCGTTCCCATGTGGTCCACAGCAACTGAGTATGGCCGGTCGTTTTGAAGATCTGTTTTCGTCAATAGGACCATTAGAAAATGCCCTTTTATATCGAGCAGATGTACCTCCTGACTCATTATGTCACCTACAATAATATGGCCAAATTTATCCGTACATATTCCGTACGGGAGAAAGCTCTTCTTCTCATTGTTGATGCCATAGTACACCATTCTCACCTTCCCATCGTGGGAAAATACCACAACACGACCTTCCTTGTCAGTAATCCAGTCAGAGACCGCTATAGAACCATCTATGTTTTCAGCAACTCTGTACGGATGGACCGGAATCTTCTTGGCTTTATCACCGTCCAGATGGCCTGTCTTGTTGCCACGCGCCGTAAATTTGAAAATAGTGCATTTCGTCGGAGGCGGTAAGGCTGTGCACATATCCACTCCACATACAATGATATCACCCGCGGCAGAAACGTCAACACCTCGACAACGAAGAGGGCATTGAAAGAAATCGCGGACTTGTAACTTTTTGTCAACGAATCGTACCACACTTCCAGTAAAAGTTGACACGATTAGGTTGCCATCTCTATCGACAGCAATGTCATCCACAGGTTGTTTGAGTTGCAGACGTTTTCTTCTAAATCCGTCTTTATTGTACAAATATATTTCATTTGTAGTCCAGCCAAAGCAAATCCAAGCTTCGGTATCGCTTATTGGCGCGATAGCACTAACTTTATTACCCGGTACCATTTTACATGTGAATGTCTTCAGTAGACGCGCATGAATTTCTGGAACTATTTGCAACGCTGGTATAGAACGGGAAGATCGTGGTGTTTTATTCTGTTTAGACGCGGGTCCAGTTTCCAATTTCGTCCCTTTCTCTTGATAGTTGCCTAGCATGCTTGCTAATTGTGCTGATGATATTTCACCGTCATGAAACGTATATCGCGTCTTCTTTGGTTTTCGTTTCGACAAGTCCTGAATTTGTTTGGACAGGCTTATTAGTGTCTGGTACAGTTCCATCACTTCAAAGTCGTTTCCATATTGTACGATACGTTCCCCGCTTGTTAATGCAGTGGTAGCGCTTCTGATGTACCCGGTAATTGTTTGCTTTCTTTCCTGGATTTTAGCGCTATCGCTCTTCTGCTTGGTTTTCAATTTTTCGACAAGTTTATGACTCGTTCTATCGATTTCATCTTTCATAACTTTGGTGCGTTTTTCTACACTTTCAACGGTGCCTTTAACGTTGCGACTTATATGTTCATGTTGGTCTTCCAGATCTTTGACCTGTTGTTTCAACATCGGTAGAAAATTTGCGCGGATCTGACTTAGTTTAAATGGCAGGTTATCTCGTTGATCGGCAATTTCAACATTTAAATCTCGTGTCTTATGGCCTTCGTGCTTTGTTAGCTTACACGCCGTACACAGTGGTAGAAGACAAACCTTGCAGTAAAACTGAAGTCGCTCGTCTTTGTGAATTTGACATTTTTGTTTGTTCGACGGTCCGGTCGGTTGAGTAGTCTTTGGCCCTTGCAGCATAAATTCGTCCCAGCTTTGCAGTTCGTGAGTGCTTGATATCTTCATTCTTCTATGATGATCGATGCATTCCCCGCACATACTTGCCTCACATGTAACACATCTTGCACGCATGACCTTCACCTCCTCGCACATGTCACATTTCTCCTTTGGTCCATTATCTTCAGCTTTTGGTTTAACAGCTTGCGTCGTCTTCTTGTCCTTCGGAATTGTTCTTGGAGTGGAAGTCTTCGGTCCGCTTGACGTTTTTACAGTTTGTGGTTTTGAAAGTTGAGTTTTATTTCGTCCTCCAGATGTAATTTTCTTTGGTGATTTCGTTGATACTGGTGATAAAATAATACTCTTGTTCATCTCCCGAGGTGATAAATTTATACTCATTTCATCAGTCGGTGCCAAACTTACAGAATCCCCGGATGCTGGTCCTGCCGCACCATTTTGCGAATCTTTGTCGCTCGTCTGAGTTGGGGGCGGTGAAACATTGCTTGCTTCCGCCATTTTTATCTCCCGAAGCACGAATTATTCTTTCAAACACATTTTCTCACTTGTGGTGAAATAATTACTTAAATGCCTCGTTACTTTCAATTTAAAGACCTTCGCAATTTTAACAGGTCTTTTAATTTAGAACATTTCATGTTTAAATGACAAATTATATTACAAAAACCACCCAACCATTTAAACTACAAAGATTGAAACAATACGATAATTGGGGGACTATTTGTATCTTAAACAGAACAATCAGGTTAATTGTTCCGGACAGTTCTTCTATTGTTATAATTGTGGAGTAACATAATTGCGGTACAACCATACTGGTATATAGGATCTAAATAATGACTTTCTTTGGTTGTGATCGTATGACGTATAGGAATCACGTTTATGATTATATAAGCCGTTCTCAAGGGAAACACCGGGCTTAGTGACAAATCTTAAACTTAGTTATTTGATGCTCTTGGTCTGCTTTGAATCATATAAACGTGACACGTGGGATATTGCTAAATTCATCGTGTATAAATTTATCTTTGTTAAAGTATACATTTGTAAGTGTATTTTTTACTTGCACTTTGACGAAAACAACATGGAGCATAACTCAATGAATGCCAATAATAAACTGAAAGCATTGGTCATTATAAAGCAGAAGTTTGTTAGATCTATTAAAACATATTTTTACCATATTGGCCAGTAAATAATTTTAAATATTACGTCCCTGCGTAAAGGAATGGACACAGAACTTAACACAGAAGACTGAACAACCAGTTCAGCAGTGTGTTCACTTTGGTCCCCAGGAACACAGGTTACAGTATCGTTGAAAAAAAATGAAATTGAAAAAAGGTGTTTCGAGAATTTTTCCATTTCCTTTTTTATTTCTTTTTCAACGATACGGCTTTCTGAAGACATTTATAACATTCCAAGCATGGACACTGATCCTTCTCCACCAACGGAGTCCTTCAATATCGACGAGAATGGCATTCGAAAGCTGTTGGGCAAACTGAACCACATATGACACAGGAACAAAGCAACATTCCCATCAGATTGCTGCAGGAGTTAGCACCATCAGCTGTCACACTTGTCTTTCAAGCATCTCTGCAACAATACCCAACGACTGGAAGACGGCTTTTGTCTCTCCTGTATTAAAAAGGGCGACCGTATAATTATACCAGCCAACTACCGCCCAATCTCGCTGACATCAGTAGGCTGCAAACTCCTAGAGTATGTCATCCGCAGCCAAGTGCTGAAACACTTCTCCACCAGTACCGTCACCTCTGGAGTTCCACGGGGCTCAGTCCCGGGTCCACTGCTCTTTCTCCTGTATATACGAGAGCCCAACCATTATTTCGTGAACTAATTTAATGTTGCGAATATAAATAGCCTTACACACAATTACCCTCTAGTCCTTTTTAAAGTCACTTCCCGTGCACAGTTTGCATTTATTCCATTGCTCGACCATAACCGGATCACGTGCTATATGCCGTCACGTGACATCTCCCCCAAATTTCCGTTTACGACGCACCCAACTATATACAACATAAATTCAGTAATATGCTATTTATTGTTTATTGTAATATTGTTCTTGAGTAGTTTAATTTAAATTCTGAATCATCAAAGTTCATACTAACAACCATCATCAAGGCAAGTAGCTAAGAAATTGGCCAGTATTTTGATGGTCATTTTCAAGGTCAAAAGGAATATACGTGGGGTGTCCCAGAATTACGTAGACTTTTGTCTATTTTTTTTATTTACGCATGTATGTTCATCAAATTTGCCAAATAAAAACTTCAAACCTGTGCCAATTGAATCAGAAAAAATGCTTATAGAAAGTTAGAAAGTTTTCTAATCAGTTGTTAGAATCCAATAATCGGCTAGGAGGAGGCAGTGAATTTTTAAATCATTTTTGACAAAATTAATCTGCTTGTACCTCACATATGACAGGTTTAATTTTAACGCGGCTTTGTGAAATAGAAGTGCAACGTCCTTGGAACTTGTACTGGTTATTATGACTTCCTAAAGATAAGTGTTGCTGATGTATGGAATTAAACAAGTAACAGTTGTTGTGCGTCACCAGTGAAAATATGACGTCACAGGAATACGCTGCAAATGACATTATCGTGCGGTTTAGCTGTATCCATTATAGTTAAAATCTTTATTGTCGAGGAACGTTCTCACCAGGGCACTGTTTTACTAACAATGCTTAATGTCGCGTATATTTACGTAAAGATATCTACCTTACGCAAACTCGTAAGTGTGTTTTATTAAGCAATTGCAAGTACTCGCATACATTTACGCAAAAAAATATTGAAAATTGAACGTAATTCGGGACACAATATAACCAATATAAAAAATATAATGGGTACCAGAATGAATTAATATGCGTCAAGATTTGATGATTTTAATTAAAATTACGCCAGCCTAAAACAACAAGACTTAGTGACGGTCTAAAACAACAAACGACGGTCTAAATAACATGCGACGGTCAAAAAGCACCAGTGCGTGTTAAAAACTCTTCACTTACGTTCTTATTTGCCATTTAGTGTTGCCCAGCCTTGGCGTAGAAATAAGCTAAAACTTACGACAGAATGTGAACTAAAATATCCTAAAAGTTTGTAAAACGCATTTACGCAAATATTATCGACGTACTACGCAATATCTTAGGAAATCTTTGGTTTACGCTAGCGCAAATACCTAAATTACACAGATTGGACACTCCACTGACAATTTAGAGAAAACGCAAAATAACAGGAAGCAGATTCAGTTATTGTGCATAAAACTATTTTTAGTCATCCAATTTTAATGGACAATGTGTCATTTTGAAGAGATAATTTTCTTCTACTATATGAAGAAGCTCATTTTTTTCTACCTCTTATAAAATACAGAAAATTAGGATTTGAATGAGGCAAATCAGATATTTTCTGATAAACTTGGAATTTACATTAATTTGATGAAAATAAGAGTAGGTCTGGCTCTTCGGGGTCTACTGTTTCATTAATTGAAGTATTTCAATAAATGAGGTATCATTTTAAAGCTGAATAATAAATCTATTGCATAGAATGATTAGTTTCTTCCTTTCCTTTCATAGGAATATTAGAACATGAGATATAAGGTATTAAAAACAGACGAGATTTTGCGAGATTTCAGAAGACCTGCCACGAGATATCGTGAGACTTGGCACAGGTTTCCAATCTGTGTAATTTAGGTCTTTGTGTAATTTAGGTCTTTGGCTAGCGTAAATGCTTTGATAAAACAGACGACACGTGCGAGTAAGTTAAGGTGCGTACACACAGTAAGTTTTGATGTATGCATGATCATCTTGACGTCATTTTCTCGAGATGTACACCTTCGCTGTTACCAAGAGGTATGAGGAAAATGTATAAGCATGATGTACACATAGCAAAATGTACATCCTCGACTCATACACCAACACTTACTGTGTGTACGCACCTTTACACAGTAGCACAGTACAACTTGACCCACAGGTAAAGATGTATACATCAAAACTTACTGTGTATACATACGCACCTTTAGACTTGATGCTTGAGGAAAGTTCTCTTGCTCGTGAAAATGGTGGTCATCGCACGATAAAATCATGGACTACTATCGGACATGTCATGTGTTCTTCTATCTAGCAATTAAAGGGAAGCAATCCAAAGATGATAACTACAATGCACACTATGAGTAAAGACCCCTTTCAATATACCTATACGAGGGCCGTTCAAAAATCAACAGGACGTGTTTCGTCAATTTGGTAAGTAAATCTTGGTTTTTCATTGCTTAGTACTTGGCGTTTGAAATAAAAACAAGCTGCCCGGAGAACCCGGTCTGGTTTCTAGTTTGCGACCCATGGTCGTTTTCCCTCCAAGCACCTATAATGAAGCAGAACACTCGCGCAAAGTGCCGTTTTGTTTACAGATACCTTGACGAGTTGTCTTTAATATTTCTCCTTTCTGCCGATTTTCATGGTTTATGATATTCTTTTGATAACAAGTATGCATTTGAGAAAGCATATATAATAACGCATAGAATGATATAAGTTTATAATTACATAAATTACATTGTTCCTGGTTGTGCTGACGACAACTACTTTTGAAATGAAAAAAAAAACCGCAACAAAGATAACATTTGACTGAAAAATGACGTGTCACAACGTTGCGTTTTTTTGCAGGAGAAGTTAAGGCATGATATTTTTGCGATACTTTTAGACTCTTTATCGTAAAGAGAACAACGTATGATTCGTAAATGTTGAAAGTAAACTATGGCCGTTATTCTAAACCATTTACTGCAAAGGATTTCAAAACAGAAAAAATGTCAATATTCGTTTTCATCGATGTTTAAATAATTTGGATTATAAATCGGGATAAAAAACAACATGCGACTTGATCATTAACTGAATATTACGCGCAAATGATAAAGATCGTGAATATTAGATAAATTTGTACGCAAAAGCAGGAATATGTTTTCAAGCTATACACATATATCTACTGTCCAAACACATTAAATCTGCCATTGCGTTAAACTTAAAATTATTATATTCACAATGGTTATTCTAAGATTGTTTTGTATTTACAGAACAGCCCGTCGACTGATCACGTGATGTTCTTGATGATGCCCACTATAAGACCTGACGTTCAACACATACCCAGTGCCGTACCCAGACACGAATTTTAGCCGAGGCATTTTGGGCATTATCGTAGCTAGGATCACCCCAGGGGGTGCGAAATCCGGTCTTGATGGGATGTTTAGAGGAGGGGACGTACGAATTCTTTCTCTTCATTTTAAATTAATGTTCATAAAGCATTTGGCGATCAAAGCGAGTCAGAAAAAATGCACTATTTGTCGGAGCCCTCACAAACTCGTTTCGTTTATTGTTATTTGGCGAGGGAAGAGAGCCAGAAAATGCGCTATTTGCCCGAGCCCACACAAAATCGTTGTCTACATGATATCATTAATTATCCTGAATTATTTGGCGAGCGACGCGAGCCTGAATATGCTCTATTTGTCGGAGCCCTCACAAACTCTTCCCTTACATAGTTATTGGGCGAGACAATCGAGCCAGAAAAAGGCAATATTAGTGGGAGCTCACACAAAATCTGTGTCTACATGATACTATTAATGGTCCTAATTTACTAGGCGAGCGAAGCGAGCCAAAAAAACAACACTATTTGTAAGAGCTCACAAGAATTTTTCTCTACACGATATTATTAATGGTCATACATTATTTAGCGACCGAAGCGAGCCAGAAAAATGCACTATCTGTCCAAGTCCACACAAAATCGTTGACAACATGATATCATAAATGGTCCTTCTATTTGTGGGAGCTCACACGGCGAGCGTAGCGAGCCAGAAAAATACACTATTTGTGGAAGCTCGATCACACGAAGTTTTCTCTACATGATATTATTAATGGTTATAAATTATTAAGTGAGCGAAGCGAACCAGAAAAAATATACTATTTGTCCGAGCCCACATGTTATGATTAATCCTTAAAGATGCATGGGAAAACCCAAGCTTACACAAACTCATTCTCTACATGGTATGATTAATCCTAGCATTCTTTACCGGTGCTGCATGCCAAATAAACTCGTTCTTTTCACGAACTTATAAAGCATTGATTTCATGTGGCAAGCGGAGCGAGCCAGAAAAAACGTACTGTTTCTCCAAGTTTCACGACACAAAAACTAATTATCCTCATGGCATAATTACTGAAGCACTAATACTAATACTAATAACGAATGCAGTCAATTGAACAAACAAAATGCTTATGAATGCATTTCATTAATCAGATGTCCTAGAATCAGTTTTGAAAAAATACCTTCTTGTCTTCCCACAAGTTACTTGAGGTACAATGCCCTAACATGCATTATTTGTCACAAATTTATCACCTTGGTATGCTTTGCTGACAATAAATATTGTTGGAATATCGCTTTTACCGAGTAAAGTCGTTAATTATTAACATGCTATGTCAACAAATGATACGCGTGCACGACTTAGTGGTAGATGTCATTTTGTATATTAGTTATTAATAATTCACACTCCGGTTCTGCAACACATGTGTTGTTGTTTTTTCAGAGAAGTGTCGCGCGTAATTATGTTCTGCCGCGATAACTGCTTGCAGCATCTCTGGGGTAGGAATACAGCTGTGATGCTGGAATCCACAGTTTCAGTACAGAAGTACTGATATGTATTGGAGATAGTTACAGGAAACAGGTATGTGTGTTTGATTTTAATATTGGTTTATTATTAAACTTTTTATGGATTGTCGATAATATACTGGTACATTGTCGATACTTTTTGTGGTACTCAATTTCTAACATTTGTAACATTTAACAGGTTCTATCTTAAGTTACCATGGAGTGTAACGCAATGGAACGAACGCGGATTCCGGCGATGGCATTTGTATCTGTATACAGTATCTATATAGCGTAACTATCTATATAGAGTAACATACGTTTCACATAAATATCTGGGACACAATTATTAAAATTCTGGAATCTGGAAACCGAATGAATTCTGAGAATCCACTTTAGATCAACGTACCCAACTTTCATAATGCTATACATGTATGTAATCAATAAAATTTGAGCTATTCGGCCAATGCCTCCAAGTCTATTGCAATGCCGCTCCACTCAGAGTGGAATTCGGAAATGCAGACGTAACGGTTAGAACTAGAATTTTCTTTGCAGGGAATCTTGAAGCAGATATATGAAGCGTATTGTTATAATTGCTCCTTGTGTCACATTGTATTTTGATTTGTCAAATGCAGTTCACACAATGTAAAAAAACACATAACTTGCCAAAAAGGTTGTACATCATGAGCAGCCAAACAACTAAGTAATAATGATACTAGTAGTATCGGTGCACTAAGTGGACTTCAGACTGAAGATATAATTCTTTATAATAAAACATAATGCAAAGATGACACATGCAATGGCTTACTGAAAATTGAAATAATCTGTCCGTCCGTTTGTCCGCCCTAATGTGCGGAACTGAACATCGCAAAGTAAAATGCTTGATCTGATTTGATTTTTATGGATGCGGGAATGCCCTTTTGGGGCTTAACGTCACTGCGATGTTTAAACTCTACATGATCGTAAATTGGCTATTATTTTGGTTGCAAATTAGAAAGAATGACCACGGTATTAACTAAAGGAACCCTTCTTACAGACTAACTAGTGCAATATGTAAAACGTGCATGCTCCTAAATAAATTATTGTGTATTGTTTGCATCAGTTTTCTGTTGCTATTTATTGCCATGGTGTTAGAAATCACATCCATGTCTGCATAATGCATCATGCTATTTTTGTTGATAAACACGATTTTTGGCATTTACCTGTGTGTTAGGTACATTAATAAATGTATAAATTATTGCAAAACGTAATAAGATTTATAGCAGATGATGTTGTTGTTGTTTGCCGAATGATGTTCGCTGTAAATGTTTTATAATATGCAATAGAGCAGGTCAATGTCTGTGGACTTACTGTTATTTATTAAAACGGATTGTGTTTGTAACTATACTGAATGGATTCCTAAGAATGCAGATACTAACGCCGTAACGGATCGGATAAGGGAGGCAGAACTCAAACGAAACAACAGAGCCGTAATACAGTAAAATAACAACCACCGATTCTAAGTATGAGTATTAGTAACTGGGACAAAACCTTAAAAAGAATAAAACAAAAGTAGAATGCACCAGTCTGTTGCATCCACTGTCCCAATCGGATAGCCAAGAAAACGGTCATGTTTTTACCTTCCTGTCGGGGAAATGTCTGGAATTTTTCTCCGAAGCAATGCCCCGGAGACAATATCAGGGTCCGGGGAAATACCGGAGATTTTACCACCATCTGTCCCCAGCAGGGCGGGGTAATGGCGGGGGTAAATTGGACGTTATGGTTCCTTAAGTTCAGTGACAACTAACAAAGGTTTGACTGTTAAACGCCAAATCACGCGTTTGGTGCATTATTGAACATTTTCAGTTGCTGATTAAAACATTACTTTATCTCAAAAGATCAATGGTTAAGTTTATTTAGTTTATTTGTTTAGGATTTCTGCATTATTTAATATAAAATGCCTCCAATATTAGAATATTAAAAATGTCTGCATGTTGATTTCATGCACGGTTATATTAACCTTATGCTGTCTCAGCAACGGCTAACAAGTGTGATTGCCTGGAGTATAAAAACAGAATATGATCATCATGTATTATTAGTGTAAGCATTATTCCATGTCATTTATGAAACTAGGTTCTGGTAAAGTGATTTTCAAGCATTATTGAATAAGTTCTTGTTTTTAACGATGTTAAATATTGCATAATTCATGTTCACAATCACCGAGGGAACACTATGAGAATAACAATCAATTTGCCGACAGGTTAATAAGTGTTGTCAGAACACTGTTTTGTTATGCACATGTATTATGATGTAAAAACAGTAGCTTCGTTGGTTTAACTGTTGCAAACGCCTACTTCACTATATTTATTTAGATAATTATTCATGACGCTGATAATGCAATATCGGCATAGCCCGCCGCCCGTCAATGCAGCATCTTGTAAAGCTGCACTCCGTACATTTGAGATATTAATGGTGCTAACAACACTGAATGTTAACGTCGCATCACTGAAAGACCGACAGTGTTTTGAGTTAGATGAAAGTACGTAAATTTGTAAATTGTAAACGTTGCAATAATATATTAATTTAGTTAAATTAGTTTATGTTTTAATTAAATAATTAAAATTTTAATGGAATTCATCATAACGTATTCGGTGAAGATTTCGTTGCAACGATTAAACGTGCATGCACGGTTCTGAACATATTTGATACCTGACTAAAATAGTGTGACAACGAACTATTTATTATACATTAGCACTTTATCAATCAAGCCAGGTGTAGTATATTTATTCAGATGCTGTATTATTGGATTCTACTCCGTAATTGACAAAGACTGTGAAGTTGAAAGGCTTGCGTCTGGATGCTAATCCAAGAATACATGACGGCTGAAATTTGCACTTTAACGTTATAATAATTATGCGAAACGATTTTGTAATTTTGTTTATGATTAACACGATCCTTGACTTCCATGAGCATAATTTAATAGCTGATATCTTGTCAATAGCTGAAAGAATTTGACATGAGCTTTTACTCAAGCACAATTTAACTGCTGATTAATTTTCCATATAGGTAAAGGTAAAGTGTTTGTTTATTATAGTGTCACACCTATTGAAAGGGCCAGCCAATTTGACTTATGAGACACCTATTTTTCGTGCGCACAGAACCTCCCGAATCCCTTCTCATATATATAATCCTAATTATTTGCTTTATACCACGTTAATGCCCACTCACTAAACTCGTACATACATGATAATTTACTCTCTTCAATTCAATGTCAATTTCCATAAGATACAAACAAATTTCTATTGTGCAACATAAATGTAAATGTATTTATAAAGGAATAAATTGAAAGGACGAAAAGACGCAAACAATGTCTGATACCACAAAGGGACTCGTGAACATTTAGATTCGTGCAATCCACTAATGAGATTCCAGTAATTTTGACCTAGATTTATGCTGATATAATGTATTTTCCTACTTGATGAAATGATGAGGCGTTAATGGTTGCATTTGTCTATATTTTATGTATTTCAACAAGTCATTTATTATATACGATGGTTAAGTGTTCAGACAGATGTATAGATCCTGGGGTCTTATTCACCAACGTTGTAAGTCTAAAACTGAGACTTAGACTTAAAATCGACAATAATTATAATCACTGGCATTTCTTTGAAACTAGATTTAACCGCGTGAAATTTTATCGGACTACTTGTTGTTCCCCACTAAACATGTATACCAATTTATATCAAAATCGGTACATTTATAAAAACATGAGAGCGATTTGACGATGTAAAGCCTAAAAGTCTATGTTTTAGACTTACAACGTTGGTAAATAAGGCTCCGGGTACATTCAATAATAGTGGAAGAGTGTCTCAAGCTGTTTATATGTGCATAATGATATACAGCATGTTTAATGTTGATCATTTGGGCACAGATCTAAGAAATTACAACACACAAAATAGTTTGAGGTTCACAATTTCCCCCCATTCATAAGAGAAAAGGAATACTTTAATGAATGGATGAAACATTTGGAAAGTAAAAACTGTAGTTTGTGATATAGTTTCTTAGGTCTGTGATTTGGGATATCCGAGCAGTGAGGGCTAATAAAAACCGAATATTTTTATTCTCTCATAGATATAAAGATATAAGTACGCATGGCTATGCAATTAGTACCAATATCGCACTGAGTATTACACAAACAAGATTCTGATAGTGGTAGGTGTGCATGCTCAATTTTCTAGGCATGAGTTTAAAGTTGCCAGTACAGTAAATGTTTTCTATCAACTTTGATTGTGATATAATGTGAAAGATAATGGATTATATGTGTTATGATGGGTATTGTTTAGTCGGGTTTGAAACATTGGAATGCACATTATAGTCAATGATAGTAAATGAGGTATGCACGAATCTATTCATTGTTTGCACTTTAAGACATGCATGCACAGAAATATGAGTAGAAATATGCAGTGTCGTTACATGTTAGGCCATACTATTCGTTTTGTATATTTAGCGTGGTCCCTAAGTGAAATTTCGAGAAGAAAAACAACATTTGATAAATAAATGTTAATTAAGCATTTATTTTTATTTCCAGAGTAAATGTTTTTGGTTTTCATGCTCTATGGGTATTATGCTATAGTAAAGTTTGGTTCCGTTTGGATTTCTATAAATAATGCATTTTCTGACTTGTTTCATGTATTAAGTACCCTTTTTGACAGGTATTACCAATCAGGTGTGTAGCTGCAACTATACAGATCCAATTGAAGCAGCAGTGTTTTAACCTGCTTTGTTCGTTTGCGCATAGGCAGCTAGGTTTCAGAAAGCGAGAGCTGACGCTAAACATAAAAAACGATTTTGTACGGCCTAATTATCTCTCTGCTCAAACCATTCCACATAAATATCCATGTTCCAATAAAATGGAGGATATTGAGGGCTCAATTCCAATAAATGAATTTGACCAACTGGTCGCCATATGCATGCAAAGTGCAAACAAAACTATTTTTGAAACGCCGTTCATCCCGGACTCCCACTGTGTTTTTCCAATAAATTAGATAACCAAAATAACGAAAATACAAACGTCACTCACGTATCATATCAACAATAGCTGCATCATGCAACCGCAAGCAAACACTATAATCGTGACGTATCGATGTTTGGTTACACTGGATGTATGGTTAAATGGCAACTAACAAATAAAAATTGAAACTTCGTTGACATCGGAAAAGAGTCAATGTGTGTTTTGCCATTAACAGTTTGTCAAGGTTTTGACGGAAAACTATCGCAACTCACTACTTTTGAAATTATAATTGAAATTGTTTTTCACCAAGCAATAGATGTGTAAATTATATCATTCGTACCATAGGAGTCTTTTTTAATTTTTAGGAGATTTTCCAAAATGTACGTGAACCTTTCACACTGGATTATCTTGGTCTTATCTCTGGTAACATTGGTAGTGACGACCATGGCACAGGAGGAGGACGAACTCTCAAGGTATATATAAACACTATTAGAAAATTGCTTTCTAATGTATTTGTCATTAATTACTTTATGAACATCTTGACATTTGGATGTTTAAGTCTTTAAATGAATAATGATTCGATAGTTTGTATCGTCGAATGGAAGTGCAGTAAATTCTTAACAAAATGACTACATGGTTATACCATGCGATCAAGAGGTCTTAAACTCATTCTTATTGATGTGATAGCTCTACTTCGAACATGAGCATTCGATGCGATTCATCGTATCACATCAAGTGATCAACGGTTGATAATACATGTTCACAAAAATGATTTTAATAATCAAAGCGCTGATAGCGCTACGAAAACAGGGTTTTAAGACTTCCAATATGTAGGATAAAATTAATTTACAATTTACTAGAGTATACCCTTAATATTTTGTACACAAAGTATTTCAACCAAAAAGGAGAACTTTTCTATTACATAGTATAGACGTCGCGCACGATGTTCCGTCTTTTTACGTTTTTAGGGTATGCGCACTGGAAGAAAATTGGTAAAGAGCTTAATTTTTATCGGATTTCTTTCAAACTTTAACTAGGAGTAGTTTTTAAAATGTACTTTTCGGCCATAATTTCAAAATAGATGAACACCTTCTTGAAAATTTATAATAGGCATTTTTCTTGAGATTTTTGTTGAAAAACGTCGTGTAACTGCGTCACATTTGTCTTGATGCAGTGTGCGATATTTCACCTTAAAGAAGTCGATTTAAGGTCAAGTTTTACGGTAAGATATCACATGTGTTCGCACATGAATAACGAACAAGATGGCATATTACATTTGAACGTGAGACGTCAAACATAGCTGTTGGTAATTGTTAAATAGTTTGTAAAATTCTGTAACTTTGCCATTTTTTGCGTAAAATATATAAAACTTCTATATAAAAATTCCTCCAGTTATTTTCATTTTCCCTGCATAATATTGATATTTTGTACACTTTAAGAGAAATAATATGACATCAAACTAGTAGTGAAAATATGGTTGAGAAAACGCAATTTTAGAAAATACAACAATTTTATAAAAATACAAAAACATGTCACAAATTATTTTGACGGCACAGTAAAATCCGAAAAAATATTTCATACACAAATATTTCTTTATGATCGTCACTTTTCTTTTTTCCCGTATCCACATGTTATAGTTATGACCATCATGCAAAGTGTACACTAATTAAAAAATAACTGAACTATAATTTTTATGATTTTATAAGCATTCTTCGTTTGCCACCCGGCATGTCACAAAATAGAAAATGGCGTATTTTTCGTAGTTAGCGTCCCAGTAGCTTATATTATGTCATTAATATTGGATGCTGCAACATAATTTCATAAAAAAGAAAGGTACTGTTTCATTGATTGTTATACCTTTATCAAATTGTCAAAATTTTAAATAGCTAAGGTACTTAATTTTGTCCGTGAGAGGTTATATTCGGATGTAATTCGTTTTGTAAACTTTTTCTAAAATGTTAAAATTCGAACCATGACTCTTATTATTCATTATTATTTGAACTACGGTGTTAGTTAGATTTTAATGAATACTGAAAAGAATTATGATATTCATATTCCGTTTTCATGACAGATTTATCATGTAAAATTTCATAAGTTTCCCAGCATAAATGCTAAAATAATACAATATTTTACATCGGCATTATAGCTTGTAAACTTTTATAAATTTACGCTCTAAACATGACGTCGACATAACTAACGTCCGCATGTTCTGACACACAGATACATAATTTTAATACACATAGCAATGAAAACACACGTGTATGATATACATATATTTTATTCATAATTTATGTTAAACATTACCTATGTTTTGTGAATGAAATCTTATCAGGGGGTGGGGGCAAATACGAACACATAAATTAAAAATATAAGCAATATTGATTTATTAAAACAAACTAGTTTTCAATAACATGTTGCATGACATTCGCTAGCTTATAGAATGAGAAGATTGTAACTACATTTGTATTACTTACGACCCATATAGAAGACTGCTTCACAAGGCGATTCATATTAGCCTATTTTCGTGAAAATACGAATTTGTCATGCTGAACAAACTGATGTTGAAAAAGCTTGATTTACCATAAGTAAAGAGTTTTTTCTTGATTTCTCTTAATATCGATTTTGCAGTTACGACCTTCTCATTCTAAGCCAGCGCATTGTTTCCTACATAGAGTAATAACACATATAGAGGTTATTTACAAATAATAAATTAAAGATGAAGATTACAACTAAATTAGAGATCTTATTGTTGAAGAAAGAACCGTAAAACATTATTAAACCCGTTCTTTTGTAAATACAAAATACTTTTCCGACGTTCTTTATAAAAAATAATTTAATAAAATTACAAGTTATATTGGTATTCTTTCAGTATAATTATCGTTGATATATACTTGAACAATGTATTGGATTTAATACACATCACTATAGTAGTTTTTTCAAGACAACGCGATGAAAATGACTGCTCGAATATTTTGACGTTAAGTTTTACGCTTTCCATGTGACGCTTTCACGACGCAACACCGTGCGCGACGTCATAGCGTAACGGATTTTACACCTACATGAAGAAAATAATCCTTCACATACTGGTAAAGTTGACAAAATGATTATGTACAGAAGGTCATTCAATTAACAAGTGTGAACTAGATCATACTGTAGCAGTCAAGTCCGTTTTATGCAACAACTAAGACCTTTCGCACAAAAAGATCATCAAATGACATGTATATAGCACGCATTTTACAAACTGTAGATACAATATTCATTTTTACTTTATTCAATGTAATTTCCCGTGACGTCCAAATAATGAAAGTAAAATATCAAGGAAAGTAACCACACTATGTATATTATACTGTACAACTTATTCCCCTTTGAATACTAGTATTAGCTGTGCTATAAATAGAACATGGTCTAGTGAAAGTTATATTTACAATTATAAGCATATTATTTTGAATAATTGCAAAACATATTATTCATCGTAATACAGACATAGATATTTTTGGTTTTCTTTTGAGTTCCCATCTGCAGAGAAATGTGCAATGAAGCACTATCGCGGAACTATTTCTTTGTAATTAAGCTTATTTTGTGTGTGTTCTAAAAATCAAGTTGCGAGAGACAAAAGTGCCGTCTGTCTACACAAAAACAGCGGTCGCTAATAGCGATCCTGTTTAAAAAATACAAACACGAAGCACGCGTCTGTTGCCTGAAGCGCCTTGCTCAAGGCTAGCACTAGCAAACATGGGTTACCTTCTTGGAAAGTGCCACGAAGCATATACTCATGTGCTAAGTACATATGAATAAGACAAAGAATATAGGGCATTATCGCATTATAGTCCTCAGTTTATATTCTGATGACAATTGTGCATATATATATAATACATTAAGTCTACCATATATTAGAAAGAACTGGTGATTTTATTATCATTACATCATTAACGTACATCTAATACATGTATAGATATACGAAACCACATGTGACCATGATCACATTCAGTATTAAAATGATGTATTGTTGCGATGCATACAAAGATATACGGTGCATAAACAGTCTTCATTACAGATTGACCGGACGGTGTTCTTATTAATTACCAATATACCCACGGTATTATAATTGTCTGTTCAAATGAACAATGCGTCATCTGCGGATTCATTTGTCATTTGAGCCATTGTTGTAATCCTAGTTGGTATTTTACAGGAAACAAGTGATGGCGAAACTATTGAATACGACAATATACGATGCCAGTATTGTACCTGACTTTGACAAAGGTATGTGAAATGATTGGTTGTTGTCAAGCGAACGAACTTTTCTAAATACTAATTTTCATGGTTCAACAAATCGGTCAAGGGAAGCATCTATCAAAGGCAACAGCACCGCGTGAAACATAACAAGAACCTGGGTTAGAAAAATTGTCTAACACAAGAACAGCACAATATTAAAAAAAAATTACTCGTTAAAAGTACATACACAAGTCATACCGTATATTATCGTATATAAGACGTACTCGGAAAAGCACCAGCTAATTTTGATTTGTAATAGAACCTCACAAGTGCAATCCGAGTCGTCTTATAAGTGGGTATCGTATATTCGGTAAAGATAGACATCAAAATGGCCAAGAGAAAGTGAACTAATAAAGTAGAGGTATTCGTGATGTAATTGTCCTAAATAGAACTTCATTGTAGTCATGGACAGAAGTACGATGGGGTTTTGCCTACATTCTTATATGATTATTTTCATCTGGAACATTTGACCAAGCATGAAGCAAATTTTCAGATTGTTTTCCAACCATTATTATATGTGGAAAGTGATACAAATTGAACTGTATGATACTGCTCATATTCGCATGCGTGGTATACACAGTTACCAAGTATTTTAGAAGAATTTAAATGTTTACACATGTCAGACTTACTGGTTGTACTGTGTGTATGCATTTCGAGAAATCGTAACAGTTATGATAAGCTATCATTATTCTCAAAACAAATACAATCAATATTGAATACCATCCCTGTTTGCAATAGCACAAAACAGATCCGTAACAATTTCATTGGACACAGTTATTTCAGTTTATCACATACAGTAATGTTCTTATAAACAACTCTGTATTCCAGAGGTGCCTACTAATGTAACAATCCAGTTGATCATACAAGACATGCATTCTGTGAGTGAAACCTTCATGGTAAGTACGAGAACACCAAAGCTTAGTGTCACCAGGCATCAACCTTTCTATGTCAGCTTCATAGTACATGTACTCCATTTAAAAATCTACATTGTGCTGTTCAAAGGCATCGTTAGCATTAGCATCGTGTCATTTATAATATGGTATTCGGTAGCTGTTGAATTCTTGATCAGAAGTAAGCAGTTACGAGGAGACAACTTGAAGAATATTTTCTATTCACTGACAGTAAGAATAACGTGGTTTCCCTTACTTGTCATAACGTTTTCCCCGGAGAAGCGAAGTCAAGTAAGAAAACTCGTAATAAAATACGAAAGCATACATATTCTTTCATGTAATGTTATTGTTTGTTGTAGGAATACTCTGTCGATATATACCTGCGCATGTGGTGGAGAGATGAACGCCTAGACTACTCTAACATCAGCAGTAAACCAAAGCTAGAACTCGACTCCAAGAATATTGACAACGTCTGGCAACCGGATGTGTTCTTTCAGAATGAGAAACGAGCCAATGTGCACTCTGTAACTACACCAAACAAACTCATGCACATACATAGGAACGGGACGGTTATGTATAGTACAAGGTGATTTCCATACCGTTTTTAAAATATCTTAATCTTGGACGACATCTTCACAAAGAACGACAACGATATTATCCTTTAAGCGCTGCATTCGTGTGTTTTGTTATAATCATACTTGTGTTGATGTTCATCGACTGCAAGCTCCTCAAAATGCTATTTAAATCAACTGTACGAAAGTCTTTCAGAAAACTGAGACATTTAGCTTTTATCAATACTTTGTTTATGGTGTTCTTCAAATTCAGATACTTTTAAACGTAATTCTATACACGACATCTTTAAAGTTATGATTTGAGAACTTATCTTTCATGTTTTACGTTGCATTTACACATATACATCATGCTATTTGTTCCAAACTAATACTTTATAATCAAAGTATTTAATTAAGTGTTTGTGCCTTTTTCTCACACTGTACTTCGTTATCTTACAATCATTATAAGTAAGTCATTTATTTATCTTATGTGCTTTTTCTTCAGGTTGGCCATGACACTGGGTTGCACAATGAAATTACAATATTACCCATTTGACAAACAACGATGCCCATTGTTTATACAGAGCTGTAAGTATCGTGTTCTTAGTACTATATGTAGATAGAACCTTGTCTGTAACTTTTGGGTATACAATTAATAAAGCCAACACTACCTTCTCGGATCTAAAGACATTTCGATCTATAGTTGATTAATTAGTGTATATAAGAACACAAGTAATGGGCGTGTGATATTCCACGGTAATGGACTTAACGGTGCTTACGACTCTATTGCCAGTATTCATATCCTGATCGAACATGTTCGCAGTAAGTTATATGAAAATGGTAGTTTTGGAAGAGTACCGTCTCTAATCCATCGTAAAAGCCATATACGTAGATATTTAGGGATTGGACTCACTGAGTCTATGTAGTTCTATATACTGTAATAGTATATGACCATATTTGTCGACACTATGAGCCTGATACCTGTGCGTATACATGAGCAATTTGACACGCTAATGATACTTCGAGTGTTGATTTGATGCATCTTATTCGCTTATATTACTGGTTATATATCAGATGGGTACACCGTGGAGAATATAGACCTGGGATGGGACAGTGTACGACCGGTGAAATTAGCACCCGAGTTGGAGATGCCACAATTTGACCTAGAACCTGATGTGAAGACGTCGGACCATCGTGTTGAAGTATCTAACAGTAGGTGATCCAGACGCATACTATAAGCTTGTTAAATCTCTCCCGTGTCAACTTTAAACAATTACTAACATTTAACAAATACTTAGTCCTGGTTAGAAAAGGTTGACAATACCGGTGTTGGCAAACAGCCTTACTTCACCACTACATCACAGAAATCAGAAACACCACAACACAACTCTCCTGAGCAATACCCACACATAAGTCAAAGAAACAACCACAAACCCAAGCCACACAGAAACGGCGGTAGTGACTTGCCACCCACGATAGCGTTAGGACTTCACAAACCACATTAACACAGGGTTAAAACACATACCATAACACATAACAGTTTAACATTTCAAAACAATCCATGGGGTCATGTTCCTTTATATTTGGCGATTGAATGACATTATTTCAATTCACTCGGCGATATGTCGTTCGTTTCGTTAGGTACAGCGATCACAATGCAACATTGAGTAGTGCTGGGTCGCATTCGATATAAAAGCGTATTGAAAACATATCAACATATTTATATTATCAGCGTAATTTTCACTCTTATAAATGTCAGTGTTCGCCCATGGGTAATTAGCCTCGTCTGCCAATGCTACTACTAGTACTAGTTTAGACAAATAACTTACGTATAGTAGTATATAATACTGTTGAATTATTTATCTTATAATCATACACTTCTCTAAATGAACCAATTTCAATATTACGTTTTAATATGGGGTACATTTTGTAGTTGCATGTTAAGTAATATCGGCAAGAAGCCCATTTTGCAATATAGCAAGCAATTGAAAGCTCACATATTTTGATAAAAGGTCGATCACATAATATATTTATTTAGAATGTCTCATAACCTTTCTTCTCGATAATTACTATGCAGAGTAAACTAACTCATTAATAAATCTGATTTTCAGCGGGAACATTTTCAACGCTTAAAGTAGAAATGGACCTTTCCAGAAGTGTTGGCTTTTATTTTCTACAAGTGTTTATTCCAAGTGTATTACTTGTATTCTTGTCCTGGCTTTCATTCTGGGTAGACCCAAATGCCGTGCCTGCGCGTGTATCTCTTGGAGTCACGTGCGTGCTCACCATGACGACACAAAGTTCCGGTATTCGACAATCATTACCACCTGTGTCCTATGTGAAAGCAATAGATATATGGATGTGTACATGTCTGATGTTTGTGTTTGCTGCCCTGCTAGAGTTTGCCTATGTTAATGTACTGATGCGACGGCCATCCAAAACACCCGAGGTATAATTATACTCAACCTCTTTTATAATACATGTAAATAGTACAAATATACCTTAAACGATAAGCCAACAAGCAAAATCAATTCGAACAATTCTATGACGAATCAACTTTCGGATTCATCACGGAAAGACCCGATTGAAGCAATTAAAGCTCAGGTTCATCACAGGTATTTCAAATACCATATTAGGTATAATCAATTTCTCAGCGGTCATGGATGAACCTATGTTGGCATAAATGCTGATTGTGGACACTGGGAGAATATACTGAGCAAATGTTTCAAAACGACTCTCTAGTTTCTACCACTAAATGATACATTTCAAAATGCAAGGTACATTTTATGAGACCCTTTAGTAACTGATGATGCATTTGATCAAACGCATGACCTAATCACAGAATTACGTTGTCTTTCAGAATGACTCTAAACCTAACCTATCAGAAGACGTAGATGACAGCACTCGTAGAGGTCAATATAACATTGAAGAAACACCACATCCAGAACGTGTTTATAAAACTTGGTTTGAACGTTATAAGGTAAGTACAGGGGTCATAGTCACCAACGTTGTAAGTATAAAACTCAGACTTAGACTTTATACGACGAGTTGTTCTATTTGCTATAAATACAAATACATGTCATTTGTATAGCGCAAAAATTATGAAATCATATTCTATTGCGCTTTACACTAATACACATTCACTTAAAACATTCAATATAAAACCTGGATTCTAGAAACAAGATTTAGTCATATGATAAAGAGCACACTCATTGCCGATGAAACTTCCTATACAAATGAGTTTTCAAATATGCTCTGAACCTGGTTTCACTTTTGATGTCTTTGAGATAGTTTGGTAGATCGTTCCACCATTTTTGGACCAGTGACGGCTATAGATCAGTCTGCTAATTTTGTTCGCCGTCTAGGGATGTGAAAGTTAGTGTCATTTTGTGATCGTAGTCTATACCCTTGCCGAATAGGATCAAATATTGTCTTTAGATACGATGGAGCTGTACCCATGATGACACGGAATAAGATTACCAGAACTTTGAACATTACACTGGCCTTAACTGGAAGCCAGTGTAATTCTGTCAGTATTATCATATTTTTATATTATAAATGTACCAATTGTGATATAAATGGGTACGTATACATGTTTAGTGGGTACCAGCAAATAATCAGATAAAAATGCACCTGGTTAAATCTTATTTCAAATAAATGGCAGTGATTATAAATGTTGCCAATTTTAAGTCTAAGTTTCAGTTTTACAATGTCGGTGAATAAGGCCACCGGTCATTCTCGATCAGGATTATCATTGTATGTGTATGTTTGTAAGGATAAATCTTGTCACGTGATTACAATTGCTGCAAAATATTAGGAGCAGAAATTATATACAGAAACACTTCGTTATCTCGAGGACAAGCCAAACGCTCGAGATAAATCAGGTGCTCGACTTATCCGAATTCCATAATGATTTGTTATTTTGCACCATGAATGTATGGAGAAGGGGTTCGGCAAATATGCAGTTCGACAAAGAAAGCAAAAATAAAAGGAGACAATACTCAACGTTACATTTAATAAAAAGGACTTGTATTTGCGTTTTTGTTGTAATGTAGTCTTAGCGGTTGTTAAAAAATCAGAGTTTGGCACAGCCTTTAAACCCCACACACGCCGGTTTAGCGGAAACATGAGAACTTCCTTGTCAATCGCTTAGCATCAAGGGCGGATATTTGTTCATATGTAATGTCATTTCTCACCAGGTTTTACAGCAGTTATATCCGGAGGTCGGTAAACCCATGTAACCGGTTTTCCTGGAAGGAAATTCTAACACTTACGACAGACACTCTTTCCCAGTTTGTTCTGAAAGTTTTTGTTATAATCAAACATCGTGGGACACTTACATTCCAATGTTTACATAAACATGTATATTTTCAGGGATGTATTTGTCCATCTACGAACGACAATATTTCAAAGGCTCACCGAGTGGATTGCATATCAAGAATTGTATTTCCAGGATCATTCATTTTATTTATAGGTTTATTTTTCGCAGTTTGCTTCAGTGCCCGTATGTTTGCCCTTCCAGAATGACAGTATTCATCGTAATTATGATTGACATGCATTGATAAAAACACATGTGTGTTGCTCCACCTGGTTTGCATTTACATAGATGTCGCTAAATTGTTCTTACGGGGCAAAACTAACTGATTAAGTAATACATTTACTGCTCGTTTTTGTGGACAAGACAGCGACGATGTAAACTACTATCTGCTCCATAATGCATATATTCCGTCCACGTTATTTACATGATTATGTTAATGAAATATTACCTTATATAATTGTTGCTACCTTGATATAGCAATGTGTTTATAACTTTATATACATGTACATGTATGTTTCTATGTATATATTAGTGTTCATCCTTACTGTTCTATAGAAATTAGAAACGTCGACGGGAGCGAAGCGACAGGAGACGTTTCTAATTTCTATAGAACAGTAAGGATGAATACTAATATACTTAGTGAGCAGGTTTATTTGTCTATGCTACATAGAACGGTACTAAGTTACATAGTACGTTCTATGAACCAATTTTTACATAGTAAACCATCTTGTTCGTTCTACGGGATTTAGAACTCTCGAAACATTTAAAATACAGGAATTTTATTGGCTGACAAATAAACCTGCACACTAAATGGAGTTTAAGTCATTTTAAAACAATATAAGTCATAACGGCAGCGGCTGTTAACATATGTTATTAATTAATCATGTACACTATTGGCAATCTATTGCACTGTCAATATGAACATAAATCTTCAGCCATTAACGAGCAGCATTCAATATAACGAGACCTGTACTCGAGAAACAACAGGCTGACAGAGTAGCTAGTTTGAAAACTTTTGTGGTAAAAATAGTAAAACATATCAGTCGAACAACTTTGATTAAGATCCGGTGGTGAAGATGTAACTACTGCAACCAAAACAGCTACCAGTTTGTGTTTCCATGGAGCAGTGTTGATTTCTCCAACCACCACATCCACATGCTTGCTTTTCCTATGAACGCCAAGACATACTTTACTGCCTAAGTTTATTTTCATCAACAAAAGTCACGACAAGTCGACAATTGTAGGTTTTTAAAGATACACGTACAGTCCAGTTAGGATAAAAATCCAGTGACGCAGTGGAACAATCCACTAGTACGGTGTAAAAAGAAGTATAAAAGCTATAAATACTAACAGTTCAATACCAACTATACCTGTTTAAGCAATGGTTTTAATCTTTTAACTATGACGTCACCGTCAGGTTACTCTAGCTGGACAATACATGTATATACACGCGAGGTTATAGTTTCGTCAGGGTTGTGATCCGGTTCGTAGTTGAGTTTTCATTTCCTACCATATTTGATTTGTTTTCATTCCCAGCATATTTTTCGCTTGTAATCACCACAGAAGCATAGCATTTTAAAATGAAACAACACTTGCAGCATTCGCTATTATTTCTGTATGAGTTACTTCAAGCACAGACAAAACATTTATGGAAATAGATATCAAATCGACGGTGCCAAACCAAAACCCCTTAACTCAATTTTGGCACGAAAACGTTTGCAGCATCCGCATCTGCTAGATTTCCCGCACATTTCTATCTAGTCGCCATCTAAATAGCCAATCGCGTTACTTCAATACAGTCAGATGATATAATAATGTATTTTAATTGGATTAAAAAATGTTAGTCGAAAATCCCGTGTAAGACATTACAAACTCCGATTTAGTACAAGTCAACATATTCTTGTACATGTCGGATTTGATTTTGGTTCCAAATAGAATCAGGTACGGTGTCATCATTTTTTCGTCTCCTGAAAAGTTGTCTTTTTGCAGTTACGGGCCTCGATAAACCAGTAGCATGTTTTCAGGCGTTGTATTACCATAGTAACGCGCTACTACCAGGACTGACGTAACGTACCCTTTTCATTAGTTCAACTGAGTTATATAAATTACGAATAAGTTAATACGATACGTACATGAATTATATTCCCATATTTCCGCCAGATCTTTGTATGATATCATCATAACATTTCGTGAAATTATAGAGTTATTCAGACATTTTATTTTCGAATTAAAAAGTATACGACCAAGGCTAGTTTTTCATTTACGTTTAACTGTCGGTGACTTTACGCAAGGAAATTCGTGCAACTATTAAAATGTGCACGGGTCTTGAACTTTGAGAAGTGCAGTGGTTTTAAAATCATTCATTGTCCCCCATTTGTAAACGAATGGTTACTGTTGAACCATCTATGCCAGGTGCCATGAAATATAAGAAGGGATTGGGGAGGTACAGAGCGCAAAACATATGTGTCTCATAAGTCAAATTGACTATCCTTTTCAATATGGGTGGCACTATAGTAAACAAACACTAAATACCTTTCTGAACACTCTTCTAGACATATTTCAAATACAGCTACATGTATAATAAATATAAATTAATTATATTGTCTATGTACGAAGGGGACTTCATTAGCTAAAGGTGGGTAAAGGGAAACCCCCTCATGTTGATAAAGCCTAGGCCCCACTGAGCATGTTTGCCTCGGCGAGTTACTTCCGGTTAAATAAATAAGCATCGGAAGACGTGTAGAAAAGGGCCTTCGTGATCTACTACAGGAAACTTCTTGGTTATTTATGACATCCATGTTTCCGATGCCTCCAGAAAGTCATTTATCCAAATCGGGAGTATATCGTTGAGGCAAAACATGCTAATAGCTGGGGCATATATGTTTTAATATAGGTGTTGTTGTATGTAGTTTTTAAACAAAATGGTTAAAACTGACGTGATATCCACCACAAACAGTTGTGTCCCGTCGCGTTCTTCTATAAGAGTTAAAGAACAAAACAAAAATAACTGCAATAACGACCCTTGTTCTATTCTTGCATCAAGTATCAAAAGTAAAATGTACATGAGCTACTTCGTATGTTACGTAATATTGTGCGTTTATGATAACAACAGGAAATTAAATAAAGAAATATGAAACTGCATTTCACACTGCTAAGCAGGAAGTCATGTACGTTTTATCATTTACATTGTCAGTGTGTGTGAATAAATAACCAATTCTAAGTTTTCTTTATTTAATTATCAGGAGATATAAAAAAAAATGTACGTGGAAATTTTACACATTTTATGTATGACATTGCTGATCGGGGCCACCGCTGCAAAGGCAGATACCGAACTCTCAAGGTAAATAATTTATAGTCATAATTATACTTCTTTACTCAGACTTATATTAAGTAATTAAAAAACCATGACCGTTTGTATGCTGAGCTTGAGAAAATCTTCCTGTTAAAACTAATAATGCACCTGTTTAATTAGTCAGGTCAGTAGTCACAGTGAATTTATAAACGAGTCGATTTCATGCAATTTTAATCAGTCATCTTGAAGTAGACAGTATAGCAATGTGATACAATTCTCATATTCAACATGTGCTTTTATTTGCGATTAGTCATACAAGTTGAATATTATATTTATTTATATTATCACAATCAGTCATACATTGATTTGGTTTATACGCTGTGATAGTTCATGCTGATGAAATTGATACTTAGACTTTTTATTTATTTGGAAGATAACGATGGTTGTATATGTTGTTGAAATGTTTTCGTTTCAATTAAAAAGTTGGGCTTGTGATGGTAAAGAAAATCACTTTTGTACAGGTATGTACAAGTATGCAGAGAATGAGGAACACAATTATACTGAATGTGCATAATCTAAACATTCCATTATCCGCTATCCACTAGTACAACTAGTACATTTTTCTTACATAAATGTTAACTACTTCATGAGCAGATACATTCAAGATTTATATTTCAGCAAAATATGCCACATGGTTGAACTATTAGAATGTTATATTATAACGATGAATATATTATTACAGTTACTTTCATTAGTACATTTATAATTTCAATATAACACGTAGTTGTCTGTACCTTCAATTAAATCCTACATTTGTATTTTGCAGACAGCAAGTGATGGCAAAATTACTGGATACCACAATATACGATGCCAGTATTGTACCTGACTTTGACAAAGGTATGCGGTATATAGAATATAACTATAATGTACAAACCATCCTAAATATGTTTTACACGTTACTTTGTCTTAAAACACATACTTCACAAAAATGAGGAAGTTTAAATCTGCGTTACGCAATTTGCAACTGTAACTTGGTTATATAAGTAGGCTGAGAAGTGATTGGATTTCAGGAAGATAATATTAGATTTCACAACACTAAGAATGAAACCCCTGAATCTAATATTTTATCAAGCATTTGATGCACCCGCACACATCATAAATCAGGGTATTGGTGTATGTGATGTTTTTTTAAATTAAAGAAAGTTTCTCGATACATGAATCTTCATAATGCGTTATTAGGGACATTTTTCCACTGATATAGATGTCTATGTATACGAGTATGTACGTATTTCTTAAAAGGAATGAAAAAATGCGCAGATACGTAGGTTTTATTTAAGGATATCCGGGTGTAATAAAGAATCTCCTCTTGAAGAGTTCTCAAGTTCAGTAATTTTATGACAAATTGACTGATTTCCTATAGGTCGTGGGTTCAACCCGCCACTAGAGCCAAAATATTTTTATCATTTTTTTCTTTAATTTTATAGGAATTAACAAGTTGTAAAAAGATGAAAATCGGGTTACTATGGATTTCTGAAATGTATACTTTCAAAACTGCTCGGTAAAACCTTTCGAAATTTTATTAAAACATTACACACAAATTGAAGTTATTTTTGAAAAAAAAATCAATGGTGCCAATTGTTTAGTTCGTATTTTATTGCCATTTATCAATAGGGTACTTACTGGCAATATGCAAAAAATGCCTTAATTTCAAGGAGGGTAGGGTTCCATTTTTATTTTTATCTACTTCATAATAAGTCCAAACGTGATTTTTACACGTTTGATTGAACAAACAATCATTATCATTAGATTTAAACACATTCTTGATTTTATTGTGTCATCTGTTGGAGATTTATTTTATTTATCATGCAGTTGACTCCATTTGTTTTTGCAGTACGTTCTTACACTGGGTGTGGGGAAATAAAAATAGTAATATCTCTTTTAAATGGCAATAAAAGTGTTTTAAAAATCACATGCAGTTGTCTTAATGTGTATACAATAGAATAAAAATGCAGTCCTCAAAATTTTTTTACACCCGGACATCGTTAAGATGTTATCATATTAATCATATTACCACCATATTGCAGACACCTAAAATACTGAACAACTACTTGCCCTGATTCGCGCTCGTTGAAAAAATGATATGAGGACATCAGACAGGGAAAGCAGCACTCAACTTAACCGACCGAACACAGAAAACACTAAAATCTCAACATAACACAATTATACGGAGCAATGCCCACACATCACCTAACGCAATATCCACACAATAACCTAACAGAATGCCCACATATAACCTAACGTAATGCCCACACATAGCCTATCTCAATGTATACACATAAGTCATAACCTAACGCAATATTCACACATTAACCTAACACAATGTCCAAACATAACCCATAGCCCAAACATAACGTAACGCAATGTCCAAACATAACCTAACTCAGTGCCCAAACATAGCCTAGCACAATGTCCTCATATAACCTAACTCAGTGCCCAAACATAGCCTAACACAATGCCCAAACATAGCCTAGCACAATGCCTACACATAACCTAACTCAGTGCCCAAACATAGCCTAACACAATGCCCAACATAGCCTAACACAATGCCCAAACATAGCCTAACACAATGTCCAAACATAGCCTAACACAATGCCCACACATAACCTAACTCAGTGCCCAAACATAGCCTAGCACAATGCCTACACATAACCTAACTCAGTGCCCAAACATAGCCAAGCACAATGCCTACACATAACTAACTCAGTGCCCAAACATAGCCTAGCACAATGCCTACACATAACCTAACTCAGTGCCCAAACATAGCCTAGCACAATGCCTACACATAACCTAACTCAGTGCCCAAACATAGCCTAGCACAATGCCTACACATAACCTAACTCAGTGCCCAAACATAGCCTAGCACAATGCCTACACATAACCTAACTCAGTGCCCAAACATAGCCTAGCACAATGCCTACACATAACCTATCTCAGTGCCCAAACATAGCCTAGCACAATGCCTACACATAACCTAACTCAGTGCCCAAACATAGCCTAGCACAATGCCTACACATAACCTAACTCAGTGCCCAAACATAGCCTAGCACAATGCCTACACAAAACCTAACGCAATGCCTACACAAAACCTAACGCAATGCCCACACATAACCTAACGCAATGCCTACACAAAACCTAACGCAATGCCTACACATAATCTAACGCAATGCCTACACAAAACCTAACGCAATGCCTACACAAAACCTAAAGCAATGCCCACACAAAACCTAACGCAATGCCTACACAAAACCTAACGCAATTCCTACATAAAACCTAACGCAATGCCTACACAAAACCTAACGCAATGCCTACACAAAACCTAACGCAATGCCCACACATAACCTAACGCAATGCCTACACAAAACCTAACGCAATGCCTACACATAACCTAACGCAATGCCTACACAAAACCTAACGCAATGCCTACACAAAACCTAACGCAATGCCTATACAAAACCTAACGCAATGCCTACACAAAACCTAACGCAATGCCCACATATAACCTAACGCAATGCCCACACAAAATCTAACGCAATGCCCACACAAAACCTAACGCAATGCCAACACAAACCCTAACGCAATGCCCACACAAAACCTAACGCAATGCCTACACAAAACCTAACGCAATGCCTACACAAAACCTAATACAATGCCTACACAAAACCTAACGCAATGCCCACACATAACCTAGCGCAATATACACACAAAACCTAACTCAATGCCCACACATAACCTAACGCAATATACACACAAACACTAATGCAATGCCCACACATAACCTAACGCAATGCCTACACATAACCTAACGCAATGCCCACACATAACCTAACGAAAATACTAAAAAGGTCAAAGTCCCCGCTGTAGAAAGCTTTACAAATGAAATACACACATATTTGACCTTCGAACACCATACAATTTACTAGCCTAAAAGCTAAGGTCAATTTGTTCAAAATTTGAGTCGAAGTACTCTTATGTGGCCTATACGACTCATGCTTCATTTGGAGACTATGGTATCTACATGCGTTAGAAACCGCATTACATTTTTGCATACATCTCACCACACATTGCATTTGTCATACTAGTATTCGCTGAGTAGGTTTCTAAAGTTGGGTCATTTCCTATGTATGATGATCGCTTTGTAAAATATAAAGTATGTTGCCTTATCTGTCATTTTTCATCCTTGATATTAAACATACATATCGACTTGATATAACGAGAAAAATGTGTTCGTGTTTGTTGGTTAATAACTTCCTGGGTCAACCTCATGAACAGTTGCAGTGAACAAGCGTCATATTAGTTGTACAACCTCGATGGTACAGTAGACTATTGTTTGGCTGTCACTGAGAAGAAGTTTTTTCGCTTTGGAGGTTTCAGTTGTATGTTATTCCATTTTTTGGAAACTAACGTGTACGTAAACTAATTACATACATTGGTTATTGGTGCATTCCCCGCGTAATTTGGGGGCGCGATACTGGCAACTAGGCATGGGTGATAGGGCCTGTCATTGTATGGTTTCACGCGATGCTAATTCAAACACATCCTTCGCCTGAAGAGAAGACTTGAAGTGATTGGCCCCAGCACTTGATTCCAGAGAAAATGTTAACTAATAAGCCAATAGGTTTTAAAAAATGTTCGAACAATTTATTCAATTTATATTGCATTTAAACCATATAAGCAAAATGTATTGCTCGAATTTCAAAAACAAAATTAGTTTTCTTTCAACTAAAACTGTACTTCAGATATGTCGACAAATGTGACAATCCAGTTGATTATTCAAGACATGCATTCCGTCAGTGAAACAGCTATGGTAAGTTTATGACGTGGTATGATTAACACCACTAAGCAGATACTTGTATAATCAATGTTCATGCAATTTCAAAAGAATCGAAGTAGTCTTATGTTGGTCAACGTAATTGCAGAAGGACATAATGCCAATTAACTTGGGGTAAAAGTATACTATTTAAGAGGTGAAAGTGATAAAAAATGAGGTGCCTAATAGTAAGTCAAAATGGTGTAGACAGAGCACTGCTGGTTAAATTTGACACATTGTGCGTAATGGCATATAGTGCCGCAAAGAACAGAAAGGGTGTTTCATGTTAGTAGCTTTGTGTACGCTCTCTTTGTCGAGTCTGCATGTCAACGGATTGTTTACTTGGCTGTTCGCGTGGCTGTTTGCGTTTACAGCACACACAGATAGCACGGATAGGGGATGCGCTGTGAATAAAGCAATAGCTAGTTCAGCTTGCATGGTTCTAAAATACCAACAATCCGTGGTAAATTGTAACGATTGGCCCATACATCGGCAGAAACACACAATTACTCTTTCAGTGTTCCCACCAAATAGAAATGAACTGGTTCACCCTATAGGTTATCTCGTGTTTATCTGAGCTGGTCCTGCATGTCTCTTTTTCGACTCAATCTGCAATAGGAGTAGAACACGTCATACCAGTCTATGTGTATCCGTGCTGCACACAGGCACGTTTAAGAACCAAGTAATTTGTTCGCAACGAACTAGGACAGTGCACCCAGATTCCTTCTATCACTCCATTGACTCTTTCTTTTACCTATGCATTTATCTATGTCCATTCAGAAAAACACGGAACCCCATTGAAAATAAGTGTTTGCACTCTAATGGGTTATCATTGACCACATTAAAACAAAACTATTTACACATAAATTTCTTGTAGGAGTATTCGGTCGATATATACCTGCGCATGTGGTGGAGAGATGAACGTCTAGACTATTCTAACATCAGCAGTAAACCAAAGCTAGAACTCGACTCCAAGAATATTGGCAACGTCTGGCAACCGGATGTGTTCTTTCAGAATGAGAAACGAGCCAATGTGCACTCTGTTACCACACCAAACAAACTAATGCACATATACAGGAACGGAACCGTGTTGTATAGTACAAGGTACCCGTATGACCTTCGGTTTATACATATCCTAGTTTCTTTTCGGATTTTCGGCACTCACAACAGTTATTGTACAGGATGTTTTGAATTCGTGTCTTTTTAATTACTTTTTAAATCCTACAAAGCATCTTTTCTAAACTGCACCAAACACGAATATATCGGCATGGTAACGATGGTACCTACTTTGCTCAAAATTTGCTATTGTCAAAAAAGTTGCATTTGTGCTCTAATAGGTCCACTTACTAAAACACAATATGCATGTACATCCGGAACGTATAAGGGTCAGTCAAACAGAACAGTTTTAAATTTAAAATTGATACTAGTGTGCCATTATCATTTATAGCAAAAACACGAACACTTATTTTACTAGTAATGACTGGTCGTGTAATGTTCTGTTGGTTTTGACACAATGGTGTAACATTATTGTACTTCAGACTGGCGATGACCCTGGGGTGCACAATGACTTTACAATATTACCCATTTGACAAACAACGGTGTCCTCTGTTTATACAGAGCTGTAAGTAGCATGTATTATATTTTCTATCTTTTACCAATTAATTTAAGGTCGATTGTGAAACAAGTTTTTCCAACGTAAAAACATGTATCTTATTCGTTGATACGAAGATATATAATGTGAGAAGAGAAGCCCTTATATCATGAGAGTCTAGCAAGAGAATTACTGGTAACATTTTTATTTCGTCTTTGGTATGACGCGGCTTGGGATCGAACCTGGAACCTCCTGCACTCGAAGCGAACGCTCAACCACTATCGAGGAGGTACTTTTGTGTGTATTTTGTTCTTTTGCTTAAGTTGTGACTTATTACATTATATGGAAAAGGTTTGAAGGATAGTATACCATGTTACTGTTATTGTTAATGCGATGCAAGTATATGCAAGAAATTAAAAACAGACAGGGGAGGCATTATTCAAAAGACCAAGCACAAACAACATAAATTACACAAACCATAATCACCATTGATGAATACTTTATGGTGTTTTCCATTTGGCATACCGTATTATGGATGCTGAAGTATTATTACCATTATTTTGTTATAAACGGACTTGTTATATACTAGAACGTTTGTCGGAAATCATCGGAGAACCTCACTCTGTAACTTTACGAAAATCATTTGTAGAACTGCATACATATAGTTTGACAAATTGACAAGCACTTGCAAATTGTTTTTTTTATGGATACAAATGTATAACTTACATGTGTACTTGTTTATCAGATGGATACACAATGGAGAATATAGACCTGGATTGGGATATTGTTCGACCTGTGAAGTTAGCACCGGAGTTGGAGATGCCCCAGTTTGACGTAGATCCTGGAGTGAAGACATCAGACTATCTCGTCGAAATTTCTAACAGTAAGATTTTAGTCATTTTATTATATGTTGCTTTCTAGTTATAATTATATTTGGTGGTTAGTCAACAAATCAAAACCCTAACAACAAGTCCTAACAACAAAACACAGTCCAAACAACAAAACACAGTCCTAACAACAAAACACAGTCCAAACAACAAAACACAGTCCTAACAACAAAACACAGTCGAAACAACAAAAGACCGTCCTAACAACAAAACACAGTCCAAACAACAAAGCACAGTCCTAACAACAAAACACAGCCCAAACAACAAAGCACAGTCTTAACAACAAAACATAGTCCTTACAACAAACTAAAGTCCTAACAACAAATCAAAGTCCTAACAACAAATCAAAGCCCTAACAACAAACCACAGCTTTCTAAACGTTTTGTAACATTCTAGAATCATTTAATTATGCTCAGTAAAAATATTTATCCATGGCATCTACACCATTTTCAGCGGGAACATTTTCAACTTTAAAAATAGAAATGGACCTTACCAGAAATGTTGGATTTTACTTTTTGCAAGTATTTATTCCAAGTATACTGCTTGTCTTCTTGTCGTGGGTATCATTCTGGGTGGACCCGAAAGCCGTGCCAGCACGTGTATCTCTTGGAGTCACGTGCGTGCTCACCATGACGACACAAAGTTCCGGTATTCGACAATCTCTACCACCCGTGTCCTATGTGAAAGCTATAGATATATGGATGTGTACATGTCTGATGTTTGTGTTTGCTGCCCTGCTAGAGTTTGCCTATGTTAATGTACTGATAAGGCGACCTACCAATGCATATGAGGCTAAGGTATGTCATTTTTGATTGTTGGATATTTCTTTCTGCCGAGACAATTGAGTGTCTCGCCAAACTTGTTACAAGTGAACGATCGTAACTTTAAGAAATTTGGTTCATTGTTGCTAACAAAACTATTGAAACACTAACGAGCAGAAACGCTTTTTGGGTGATGTGTGCTGCTCAGTAGAGCAGTCCATATTTTCTTCAACCCTCGTGCAATCAATAAATTCATCTTATATGTTGCATCAATTGGTTATAAATGTTGAATGCTGTCAGGATAAAACTGTATACGTTGTATATTTCTGGTATACAACTCCGAAATTAGGACCCTTTTCTGGCTTGTCTCTCTCGCACAATACATTAAGTTGGTTAACAAGTTAATAGATAAAATATTCGGAACAATGTTATGTAGAATGCAGCTCGGACACTTAATTTTTTAACACTGCATTGTTTCAGGCCCAATTCGCTAGAAAATAATTTAAAGTGTCCCTTAATATCATGTAGCATGCAGCTCGGACTAATACGTGTAATGCATTTTTTTCTGGCTCGCTCGCCAAAATTTTTTAATGATTAACAACATCTAACAGGGGAACCAGTCTGTATTGCATGCAACATGGACTAAATATGCATTTTTTCTAGTTCGCTTCGCTCGTCAAATATTTTAATGATTAACAATATCTAACAGGGGAGCCAGTTTATACACTGCATGTAGCTCGGACTAATTTTTTCCAGCTTGCTTCACTCGAAAATATTTAAATGATTAACAACACGGGTGGTAATCACGTGACTTGGTCTTGTATGAAGCACGTATAATGGCGGACATTCAGCCTCGGTAAGTGCCTATTTTTCTTGGTGTTATATGTCTTCCATCCTCTATATCGAAACTTCACATAGCCTATCATATGCGCATTGCTTTTTTACTAACGTTACAAGTAAGTTTGGTCTCCTAAGTTGAACAGATTATGAGAACACTCGTTGAATTTGGTCCGGAGTTTCATCGCAAGACACGTAAGTTGCACGTCAAGTGTAAATAGTTGACCAATTATGGAAAATAAAGGTTTTTGTGACAAGAAAGGTAAAAAATCATAACTGTTGTTTGATTATATCACGAAAGAACCATGTACCGATTTTTTGCAAGGATTTTTCGGCCGTATATTTACATTTTACGAAAGTAGTATGATACACGTTCGATTTTGTAAAGTAAATCACACGAACAAATATCGCCATGGTTCAGATCGTTCAGTTTCTTTGTTTTTAACATCTTATAGTTTTAACATATACCAACCCATAATTGTATCTATGTATGTACTACGTTTACAAAGTTTGATTTAAATGAATTTCAGTCACACTGTGAACAACAAACATCAACCATACAGAAAGAGCATTGATTCAATGCATGTATGTTTACGTAATCAAATGATATGTTTGACTGATACTGTTGGTTTATACGTGTCCATACCTGATGCTCGATACTATGCATATTACGATCATTATATACATATCTACAACATTAATGCATATAATTTATCACGTGAAGCACACTAGTAAATTTGTAAGCTAGCTTGTTTCCATTACTTTTACCAGAGATTCTTTATTTTAACAAGTCCTGCTTCAAAACAGCCATAACAAAAACTGCACAAATCAAGTACATGGTCAACATACATGTACCGACCAATGTAAATGTTACATGTCAGTTTCATACACATTGTACTTACTTTTTCAGATAATGACAATGGCAAAGTCACGCCTCACCATACAGAGGCCAAAAAACATCTATAGGAATATAAGTCGTCAACTATATTAGAAAATAACAACTCTGTCAAAAGACCTTTAAGTAAAACTCCACTGAAATCGCCATACAAGTCTACTAGCAGCTTCAAATCACCACCAGCCACATGTATAAAAAAAGGGAGGTCGGATCATCCCGGTGTCTTTTCCGAGACATAACCAATATCGAAACAAACAGAAGTGACCAGACACCATCGATTGATTCTGATGATATATTATTTGCTAGACCACTATCATACGAGGAATGCGTTTCATTTGCTAACCAACCAAATGAATCGGCAGAAGAAAGAACTGGGGCGAAGACACAAGTGTTGGATGAATTGAAAGCTCTTTTGCCGGAGGTGATGTCTATATAAGCAAGCAATGGAGACATTGATAGGTCGATTCTATCATTCTTCCAGCAGGTCAAGGACGACAGATTTCCATTGAATAACATGTCGTTTCAATTGTGGCTGGAAGTCGTCAGGTGGTTTGACAACAAATCTACAACAAACATGAGATACTCTGGGCGGGTAACCCGTTATTTATTGATTTCAATAGTCATGGTTTAAAGATATGATAAGTACTAATATGTGTAATTTATCAATTGGCAATTTAACACAGTTAGTCAATGCCGTAACAAGCTTTATCGGCGAATTGATTAAACTTTAAAAGTGCAGTCACGGCTCAATGCTCGAAATCGAACTATACATGTATAGAGTCAACTTAGTTAAAGTCCCATAAACGCTCAGAATCTGTCGTATTTTGTACACAAAATGAATGACTTATCGAGTATTTATGACCTTTTTACAAGTCCTGTTGACTGTGCAACAAGAATTTGATTTACATACAGTCTAAATTTCCGTCCTTTAATTCCGATGTTTTGTACTCTCCGAGCTTATTTCCGTCAATTACCGATCATCTGCGAACGTTAATTTATTCAAATTTATGTGCGTACCCACTTTTGATGACGTAGACAACACTCGTCTACACAAACAAGCGAAAGAAAATGTCATCGGTAAGTTTACATTGCGAATTTATTCAAATTGCTGTGCCTATACACAAACTAATGGTATATAAACCAATAAGTTCAATTGGTATACCAAATACAAGTCCCGTAAAGGTTAATTGCTGGTTAAAAGATGTATATTAGAACAGAATATGTAGTTAATTGCCAATCAGTGTGACAAATAGGCTAACTGCCGTAAGCCGTCGAATTTATTTTTGTTTTACAAATAACGATCATTACGATTGTTTTTCATTTACTGCTAGAAATCTAGCGCATATTAACAACAATGAACATATTTTACTGTTGAAATCAGACCAATAGCCTCTCTGATGCACACCAAATAAATCTAATACAGACGATATGCACGTTGTCTGAGGAAAAAATCCTCACATAGACCCATGAAGGCAGAATGGACTTGCTTCAGTGCTTGTTATTATCCTACATTCTATTTCTCATTAGAAAGTCTAGTCTGAAAGATTTCGAACCCATGACCAATTAACAAGTACTTATACTGTACTGGTGCCTATGCCATTGTAAATATAATTATGATTTATAAACAAATAAAGTATACAATGTCTGTCCGTACTTAGTTTGTTTCTTTCAAGTAGAAAAGTGTTTATTATAGTGTCACCTCTGATGAAAGGACTAGTCATTTTGACTTTTATCAGTTATCTTACAATTATAACTAGTTCACAAATCCCTTCTTGTTTGTCGGGTGCCTGGCAGAGATGGCACAACAGTTACCATTGTTTAACTAACTGGCAGCTCATCCACTGATTATATCGGTTCTTACCTAGCTTCCAGTGGGATTTGTACTTTCGACCTTCAGCTTCCAGGGCTTCTAGGGCAGGCACCCTAACTTCACAGCCATCTGTGCTGGTTGAAGTGTCAGGTGAGAAAAAAGTGCAATCTGACTTGACACATCCCCAGATCTGTTTATAAGATTACCAACTTACCTGCGCGTCACTCCTCTCCTATTCATAATTGACATTACACATGTCTACCAATACCCAAAAATACATATGAAACCCCACTTGAATCTTATTCTTTTTTATTAGGATGGAATTTAGCCCTCTACTGATCTGCCCGGCCAAATACACCTGTAACTTATTCATAATTCAGTCCAATTCTGCTACATATAATATATGAACTACATGTAAGGCTGGTATATACCGTATTTGCAATTGTTAGCCAGGGCTCACTCTGATCAGGGTACACCCCCTGAGGAATATAGCTTATTGGATCCCTGATCAAATAGCTAGCCAGATCCCTTCTGAAAAAGATTAAATGGTCTGACATTCACTCCTGTCCTTTGATTGACTGCATTTATCATAGCTAATAAAACATTGTTATTTTAGACATCCTCAATCGAATCAGACAGTGATGTGGATATGCCAACAGCAAGAAGGGGTAGGGGACGTGGTAGGAGACTACAACTGGAAAGAAGGGAAGTGCTGCCAGTAGTACGTGGGAGAGGACGGGGTAGAGGCCGCGGTAGAGGAAAACAGCCAGCACGCCAAGAAACCAATAGGGCTGATGAGGCGCTGCACGTAATACAAACCAGAAAAGAAAGGTTTAAGGTAAAGTAGATTTTGGATTGTCATTTGCAAAATTGCATTTATCACAGGAAAATAAAATTGTAACTAAGCTATATTACAAGGTTTAAGCCAACACAGTTCACAGACAGTATTGCATTAAAAATTTAATACAATACATATGGTGCGGCCGCTCAATGCAGATGATTGCATTTTGGATGACCGTATTATAGTGTTGACATTAAATAGGCTGAATTGTAATATAGTATACTACTTGCAGTTTGCGTCTTATTACAATATAAATTCACCAAACATAAGGACTATAAAATGAAAACTATTACTGTTTGTAAGACAACTTTAACTTAAACATTCCTTTACAGAATGAGCTGGACACAATGAGTACGGAACGGATGAAAGAGCTACTCCTTGGGGCTCTGGAGGGTCATCCCAGTCTTATTTTAGACTTGTATGAGCCCCAAGTGAGACAACCTGGAGGCTATCATCCGCCCGAAGGTACGACTAGCCCAGACTGGTGTGTGTGCGGTAAATGCCGAGAGATGCCATCTGATGCTGAACGTATCTGTTGTGGAAATTCCCCAGAACATTGTACATCTCTACTTCCTGTAAGTTATACATTGTGCATTTATGGACACTCGATACCCTTTGGGTGAAATGAACAAAATTTTCCATATCTTTCCGATATGCAAATATGCAAGTGCTATATTACAATTGTTCCCATTTCACATACTTCAATGTGAAGTTGGTGCAAATATGGCACCTACTGTGTGTTCCTGTTGTTTGAAATATCAACCTAATTTTTGACACCACATGACCTGGTTTTGACCTGCGGGTAGACGTCATTGAGATACAACTTCGGACAAAGTTGAATGAATATCAAAATAGAATTTAAATTGCTAGTGTTCATGTTGAAATGTCTAGACAGACCATGGATAAAAAACAATCACAAACCCCACCTTGCATCAGATAGGTGACAATGAGCTAAAAAGCTTATATAATTCTTTTCAGTCAGTGTAAGTAAGATTATAATGTTTTTTGTTTCATTGCAGGACTTTAATGTGCTCATCTTGGATGAAGCTGTCCTTGCATTGGCTAGGATGTACCGCAAGGACATGTTAGTTATTGATGACGAGGCAGATCACCGGAAAGCCAACCGCCATGCAGGGTATAGACAATTTGTCCTGTGGCAGCATGGACGGCTTGGAGTTGGTAACAGGCGAGTAATTCCCTCCTGCTGTGTCTGGCGAATACGGGACAAGTACCCAGATATGTTTGGACAGTATACAGGGTTTATCCCTTCTAGACTAGTTTAACAATTTTGAAAATCTTGGTATAGTGCGGAGATATTAACTTGATTTTGACCTTTATGCATGAAAAGTTCTAAATCTCAATGTCTTTTCTATTTTGACTAGCATATAACCTATTATTGACCCTCTAGCTTGTTTCCATTACAGTATGGCCCTATTGTCTAGCAATATGAAGTATAGAAGCATTCAACTACTCAGTTATCCAAAATACCTCACAAAAGATTATCGCTCACCTGTTGCACTTTGGTCTAGGAATCAGTACAACTTACATTCTGATCATATTTCATGAAGATTGGATCAAAACAGGGGTCTCTAGAGTGAGCTCAAGGCTTTCCTAAGATTTCACCTAGTGACCTAGTTCTGACTCCACATGACCAATATTCAAACTTGCCCTAGATTGCATGGAGAACAACATTCTGACCAAGTTTCATAATGATTGGATCAAAACGGTGACCTCTGGTGTGAACACAAGGTTCTTCTTAGATTTGACCCATTGACCTACTTTTTTTTACCAAACATGACCCAGTTTCAAACCTGGCCATTTAACCTACCAACATTTGAAGTGCTAAGCAATAAACCCCCTCTTATAAACAACTAAACTATAGGTAAATGGATCAAGTTAATATCTCTGCACTATAAATCGTTGCTTCTTATTTTCACATCATAAATGTAACTCATGGATGTACACCACTCTCACACCAAAATTCAAGGATTTTCCATTTACAATTAGTATTTTCAAGGTAAAATGGAACAATTTTGACTGTTTGTGCTTGATAAATGAAATTAATCATTTGCTCATCATTTCATGACTCTCTAACAATAATTATTTACCCACTTTTAATTTGCAAGGTAAGAGAGAATTCTGCCTATTTTTTCAGTAGGAAAATTAACACTTCAATGTATATTCAAGGCTGTTTGGTTTTGATGTAGATTTTTTGAATTTATCCATTTTGGCATATTTTCAAGTAGTTTTCAACCGTGTTACGGGGTATGTAACTTTTTGTATATGCACTTTATATTAGTCTCTCAACCCCTCATTTCCGATGGTATTACAAGGTATGCTACAATTGTACGAGTAAGTTAAAATAGATAGTAGGTTTCACCTTGTAGGCATTATGGGGCTATTTACCAACAAGAAAATTCGCATTTGTAGATTCATTCCTTTCTTTATTACAGATTATTGTAATTTCGTAAGATTTCCATTTTTGAAACAGTAGTCAAATTTTCATTGTATAAAGCTTATAAAATGTGTTCACTGGACTTTAGTATATATCATATTCACGTGTTGATTGGGTTATTAGAAATATTATAGTAAAATTCAGCAAAATAAAATATTGATAAATTGTATAACCTATAGTTATATATCAGACCTGTATTGAATCATATTAGTAATGCCATTGATCTACTTTGGAAGTATAGCATTAGTTATGGTGTTTTGTCCATGACATCATAAATAGACTACGAGTGATCACAAAATCTAACATGGAGACTGGTGGCGTGTGATCACAAAATCTAACATGGAGACTGGTGGCGTGTGATCACAAAATCTAACATGGAGACTGGTGGCGTGTGATCACAAAATCTAACATGGAGACTGGTGGCAAGTTAAAATGAAGAAATGCAGATGCTTAATAGACAAAGCAAACTAGTTTTCTCATCAAAATCACATAATGAATTTATAAGTAAATTGGAACTGTTTTCTACAACATATAGCCAAGAGTTGGTATCAAATTTCATAACTTTTTGGTAGTAATCACTACATTTCATTTTGCCTCATTGTGAAAAAGTAATTGAAACTGATAATGTTCAATACTAACTACTATGTTTTGCCTTATCTCTGCATGTATTTCTTCACTTTTGGCAAAAACAATGACGCTAATAGAATTTTCAAAAGTCATATGTGTATGACTGAAAGAAATAAAACATAAAAACATATCAGTACATTTGAAAGGCAGGATATATTCTGTCATGAACAAGAGAGGCTTGTAAAACACGTATGCCCCAATGGCAACCTTAATGTCGAAAATGGTCAATGGCACAGTGACCTTGAACTTTGAGCTACCGACCTCAAAATCAATAGGGTCATCTACTGTTGCTGGGTAACCGCATGTTAAGTTTGAAGATCATATAACTAAGTTATTGAACATAAACCACTTTGGTCTACCAACAGACAGACCGACTGACATGTTCAAAGCAATATAACCCCTCATCAAAGATGGGATTGAGGGAGGCATGATAACAAATTTATTTTGTAATGTACATAAAATTCTAAACAGACCTCAATTTTACTCTTATAATCCATGTTCAAATTGCTCAACACTATGTTAGTACAAACAGTGGAAGTATTACTGTAAAACACTTGCAACAAAATCCATTATTAGTGACTGGTCATCAATCGCGAGAATTGCAGGAAATTTGTTGTTGCAGCGTCAATGTATGATAACACAGAATTCAAATAATTTCTGTTTAAAATCCTCTCCTAAAAAATCGTAGCTGTTGTGTTAGCCATCAAAAAGAAAACCTTAAATGTTTGCATATTTAACAAAGCAGCGGCTCAACCATTCAAACCATACATTTTACCATAAATACCCTATTTACAGGTCTACCTGAATTCCATTTCAACTTAATTATAATGTAACAGTGACCATCACATTTATCACAATATCCATCGGTAACAAAGTGGTCTTATCTATTTTTATGAATCTCGCTTTAGTTAGTTTCAAATCTTGACTTCTTCTCTTGAACTAACTCCAGTGTTGATGAAGGCTCAACAGGGGCAATATGAGCTGCTATTCTCCTTGGATCATCTTGTTCAAGTTCTTTTCCTTTCATCCCAACCTTGTCCTCCAATCTCAATACTAATGCTCTCTTTTTCAAATCATTTACATATCCATAATCTTTTTTCACTTTTTCTGGGAAGACTGACCATCGTTTGCTTTTTTTCACAAAACATCTGTGATATCTATAAAATAATAATTATTTCGAATGTACATAAACAGACAGCATATAAGTTGTTAAATTGGAGTAAGGGATAAAAATCCAACAGAGCAACAGATGATTAACCAGGACCTCCAGCAGGATTGAAAACACGGTGAACAAAGTTTGATTTCCAGTCGTGATAGGTCATGCACTTCCACTAACATGTGACAACAATGTTGATTTTTAACCCTGTGGTGACGTTACTAGTTCTAAGTAGCACAGGTCTGAATACCTTGTTAGGTTAAAGTCCATGAAAAACTAGTTTGTAGAATCAGCTGCAATTAATAAACCAAACAAAAGGGCCCTTTGAGCCCTTGGGCGCTCATCTGTCGTAGACTGCACGCACCTATGGAAGTGTAACTATTTACAACTTCTTAGAGACAAGTACCATGAAATTTGGATCAACACTGTGGCTTCTAGAGTGCATACAAGTTTTATTTCACAAAGTGACCTAGTTTTACCTCACAGTTTAAACATTGACCTAGATATCAGCGAGACTAACACTCTGACCAAGTATCGTCACAATTGGATAAAAACTGGGGTCTCTAGAGTGAAGGCAGGGTTTTTCTAAGATTTGAACTAGTTTTCAATGTGGCCAGTTTCTAACTTGATTGCATGAAATGTAACATTCTGACAGTTTTGTGAAAATTGAACCAAAACTGTGGAGTGAAAACAATCTTTTTTATAAGATTTGACATAGATGACCCCACATGACCCAGATGTGAACTTGGTCTAGATTTCATGAAGAACAATATTCAGAACACATGTCATGAAGATTGGATCAAAAATGAGTGCAAACAAGCAAATTGTTGATGGACGAAGAGTAATCACAATAGCTCAACTTGTCACTATGACACAGGCGAGATAAAATTATGGAGAAGTTAAAAACGGCCCAACAAACAACAAGTATCAACAAAGGATTAACTCCACAGCAAGAAGGTTCAAAATGACCAATACTCGCTTCATCAGTCAAGAGGGATTTTCAATTCCAAATGAGATTAAAAATGTTACTGTAAACGTTGCATGGTTGTCAACGTATTCAAAGTTTCATACTTTCTCCTGAATTTAGTATAGCTGAATGACACACATGCACTGACACATGCACCGAGAATAACTTCTTTGCAGGTCTACTATCGACCAACTCAACATAAACTGTATGCTTCCCTTGAATGAGTTAGTCATTTGCACAGACAGTAACTCACAGTTGAGACAATGTCATTTAATACTACCTTATTTTTGCCTCAATAAAACAAGACTGCATTTTAGAGTAGGTAAAAAGTTTGTCAGCAGTAAGTTATACACTCAGTGTTTACCTTATTTCCCCATCCTTGTTTCTCTGCAGTGGCCTGTCTGAATGATAATTATGGTCAATGGCTGCCATACGATTCCTGATCCGATACACTGGTGGTGAGTACGCATATCGTTTAGCACAGTACATTAGTATCAGCTGATGAAATACTTCAAGTTCTGATGTACTCCTGCAACAAAAGATTTTTATTTCTGCTTGACTTACACAATGACACTTCTAAAGATAATGACCGATTATATAAAGCTGACCTTTGACATGCAAAAAAAGTTCATGGTGGATGTTGCCCAGTGTGCGAGAATTGCAACAATGGGATCCAGGGAATCTGGGTTTGATTCCCAGTCGCAGAAGGTCATAACCTTATTTGACAAACATATTTTTCCACATGTGGAGAAGGTGCTGATTCCTTATAAATTAATATGGGGACTGTTTAGAATGCAGTCCAGAAAAACTGGTTAGGTGAAGTGGGCAGGGTATAAACCAAGTATTTTTGAGAATCTGTAGAAACCTGAATAAACATATGAAGTGAGAAATACTTGCTTCTTCCTAGTATCCTAAGTTAACTTCAAATAACAAGACAGGGTAAGTTCTATTGTGACTACCATTGACATTTTACCTTATGTCACATTTGATCAACATTTATTTTATTGTGACCTTTGATCAACATTTATTTGTTTCATTAGAAAGGCCATATTGTAAAAGCTTTCTTTATTCAGGTTCCATAATTGTGACCTAATTAGTCATCAATAGTATAATACTGTGGGTTGAATTAAACTTCTTCCAACAAAACACACAAAAAACCACAAACCTAAAGTTGAGATAGTAGTGAACCTTTCTAAGTAACCTTGTATCAAGCATGACTGCTGCAAGCTTATCTAGAACTTTCTTGTCCTTGGATGGTGACAACCAAGGTTTGCTTCTCTCCTCTTCTGGGTCTATTGGGTCGTGTAAGCACTCGTTTATGCCTGTCCCATGGGACAAAACCCATTTGTGCTGATTAGTAATATGGTGGAGCAGACTGCGCCATATTGACTGAAAACAAATGATAGACTATAGAAGATAATACAAAAACTAGCTGACTCTAAAACATCTCAGACAAGGATTTAACAAACCGAGTTTGATCAGACTGTAAAGAAATAATTGTCGGGCATTAATTTTATGGATTTAGAAGGTGATTACAATCACAAAATTATATCCCCATTGACTATTATAACCATTAATTAATACGTCAATTTAACAGTAGCTGTCATACATGCTTTCAAGTTCAGACAGGCAGGTATTTGAGAAGTTTACTTGCACACATCATTATGTGTGTGTACACGCGTGCGTGTGTGTCGCATTGATTTTGAGTGATTTCTGTAAATTTATGAGAATTTTGACTTTGTCATTTGCTTGAAATGACCTTGTCACGAAATGGTCTTTTTCACTAAACCCATGACATTTTGTCCGATTGAAATAAGATATTTTCCAGTACCATAAAGCACCTACCAAGAACTCCAGATAACTAGTGGCTTTACTACATGAAAACCAGAAGTGATTAAGAATATCACGCTGCCACTGAACCAGAACACTAGTCTCTTTCTTCTGAGCAATCTGTATCAAAAAGCAATATTATAAACTAGTTTTAATTGAATTCTTATTCCTGACTCACACATCATTCTCACACCCAAATTCAAGGTTTATTCATGGTATTTTAGAGGCTTTTTTTCTTTAGTATATACTTGAGCCTAAATTGTATGATAGTGTTATTATCCACTGGAAGTCTGCCATTCATGCACTGCTATACGCTGTATGTTCTCTTTGAATGTACTGCCCGCCTTCTCAATAGACCAAACTGAGCAAATGAAATACATACATGTGTGTATGAAATACATACATGACACTATGAATTGCTATGGCAAGTTATGATTCCAGCGGTCAAAAATTGTAATCAATTACTTGTATTTCGTTTCGACAAGTGTTGTACTACAATATGACCTATTTGATGCAATCAACTGTAGACTATAAAATAGTACAAATATACAAAATGATGTGCATTGCTTCATTATCAATGCCCAGACAACTATTTCTACGTCTGTATATTATATATACATGTAAATAGCGATATGTCTTGTATTCTATATTGTAATTATATGTTGTAAATGTTCATGTACTGTATATATGAATATGTTCAATGTTGTTTGTAAATCACCTAACAGTGGAAATAAAGAGTATATATATATATATATATATATATATAAAGCAATCATTTGGTCCATTAGCTTTAGAATAAGAGTCATGTTGATACAACTTTTAACCATTTATAGACAAAACACCAATAGTTTGAACATTTCATGTCTATATTCATAATATCATTAGTAATGGAAAGCAATGATTACCATACCTTCATTATTTTCTTTCCAAGGTTCTTGGCAGCATGCCAAATATCATGGGAGTGTTTTACATCAGGATATGTTGACTCTAAAATACAAAAGAATATTTCTTACAAACATCAGCAAATGAGAATCATGATGGCACATCAATAAAGCATAATTGCATTGGATATGTTTATGACCCTTGATGAATACAATAAAACAATTTCTCAAACAAAATTCATCTAAATCTAACTTGTCATTGAGCTTTTGAAAAGGGTTCCCACAATTAATCTGACACAACATTCCATGACTTTTCAGTTCTGTGCTTAACGTTTAGATTCCCCTGATTTTACCCTGGCCGTGGGGTCTCAACAAGAGATGTTAGTGAAAATATATGCCCCAATAACCAATTGAATCGTATTCTCCTGGTTTGATCCCTTAACCATTTTATATCAAGATGAACTGTGACCTTTACAAATTCTCATCAAAATATTGAAATTGAATGTCTTACTTACTCATTAGTGCACCTATACCCAAATGAGCATCAGTCACTACCTCTTGTACATTGAGACCATTAGCACGTAATTCTTCAATGGCTCTACTGAAGCCAACTTTCTCCATGTTAGTTGATTTCAGATCTGTTGTCCTTTTATCCAATGTCTGTAGTGTCAGTATTTTTTTACTGCTCTCTTCCATTAGAGTGTAAGAACAATACTGTGCTGAATGCCCAGGTGAATCATTACGACCATCACCTGCATGAGAAGTAACATCTTTTGAAAGTCAGAAACAGAGTTCATTATCATTTATATTTACACTTTAAAATATGGTTATGTACTAACAACAGGGAGATTATGACTAATCATATCAAGGGTAACCAGGTACTGTTGACATGTATGTTAGTGTGACAATGCCATTTAAGGTACTATCCTGATAGAAAAATTGTCTTGATGGTCAGTGTGTTGATTATTTGGCAGATAACACATCGTCTAATACTTTAAACATTTAGGCGAAGTTAGTTTAATCTGGAATCCTTCTATGAATGGAAGAGTAACAGAAGAACATGAATGTTACAGAACATCTGAAGGACACATAAGTCTTCTTTATCACTGTATTGGCATCAGGAGAATGAAATTTGCAAGACCATCGAGTACAGTCAACAACTAATATTTCCACCAACATTTAGATTCATGTAACGCACATGCCTTCATTCTCATCTGATATTCTTTCATTGTGTCACCTAAATCACAGAATAAATACTAGTAGTATTCATAGTTTTCCAAAACCAAAACTGATTCTTGAATCAAGAGTCAAATTCAATACCCATAAATTGCAAAGAGATTCAAAGATTGTAGATTTAAGTAGAATTGATTTTTCAATCTATTCATAGACCTTAACACTAATAATATCAGTGAAAAAACATACCTAAAACAATTAATGGCTGATCGTTAAAGGTGTTCAGCAGTTCTTTCTGTTTTTCCTCCCAGTAGGTGTTAATAGTAGGGACTATGTAATATCTTTGAATCTTGTGGAACATGGTTGCCGATGGGAATTTCATCTTCAAATGATGCGCCCAGAGAGCCACCTTTCCGAAGTTGTTCCCCGACGTCAAAATTGACATGCACAACAAAAAATCCCCACTATGTACACGTCTATTGAGTACAGGTTGTGAGCACCAAGTGCTGATAGTATGGCCAGAATCACAAATCTAAAACAAAACAACAGATTTTATAGCAACACATTTAGAAATACTAAGTCTATTTTGACCCTGTTTAAGTGTTATTGCATATATATGAACATGTAAACATTTCACCCCATATTCTTTTGAGGCAAAAATAGATCAATAAAATTGTTCAAGAGAATCTTGAAAAGAAATCTAGTTAAAATTAATCTTATCATGATTACATTTCAATGAACATTTCTTCATATCACTCTAGCTTTTAAATACTAAAATCTGCTTTCAAAACTGGCATAAGGCTATTATTTTATTGCAGTAGCTCACTTTTGTACAAAGACACCTTCACTCACTGGGCTATGATAAATTGCTTACCCATTTTATATACATAGCAGAACCAACATAATTCTCTTTCAAGCTGATATCTGTTGGTGTCTTGCATTCTTTTTCACTGCACTTAGTCACTCGAGTATTAGCAAGTACTTTCAGCTGATCTGTGAACGAAATGCAAGACGTAGCGCCTGAAAGTGTGACGCATTCACCAACTTCCGTCACTTTCCTAACACCGTCCCCAATCTCCTGGTCAAAACCTTCCACCTCCTCATCTCCCTCCTCCTCCATATTAAATTCAACTTCCTCGAACGCCCGTTCTTCCAGTATGTCTGCAGTTTCATCCCTATGTAAAATATATAGTTATTCATTTATTGAAAATACACTACCATCTCCGGGACAACTAGATACTGTCTTTGAAAGAACGCTTGTCTCCCCACTGCAACTCCCCAGGGGTTATCTACTTGATGAGATCAATCATCCTATCAAGTTTGAAGACTATGAGTCAAAAGGAACTCAAGTAATTAAGCAGAAATGATTTGACCTTGACCTCAAAAACAATAGGGATCATCTTATCAATAAGACCAATTATCCTATGAATTTTGAAAACTGTGAGTCAAAAGGAACTCAAGTTATAGAGCCAAAATAGATTTCCCATTTCCAGCCAATTTGACCTGGAACTGTTGACCTAAAAAATAATAGGGATCATCTAATTATGACACCATTTATCCTATGAAGTTTGGGTCAAGAGGTTCTCACGTTATTAAGCATAAAGGCTAAGTGTGACAGACGGGCAACGGACAGGGCAACAATAATAAGTCATAATTACTTGGTTAATCGGATACAATTCCATTAAAAAGTGGAACCTGTCCCAAATTCGCAAAACTGCTAAAAGATCTTATGAAAAACACATCCTACAATGTCAATAAATTGTATAACACAGCATACATGTAAGGCAACGTTCCTGGATGTATATATGATAGACTTATACACCTAACCAGTAATAATATGTTTGTGTAGTGGAGGATAACACAAAAATGTTTTCGGTTTGTTTAAAGTTGGGACGTTGGTACTACATGTTTATGCCAATTTAATTATCACACTACTTGCAAAAAAGTGGTTAATCTTTTAAAAATACCTAGGTATGGCTAGGTATGATTATCAGTTAGAAGAAACCACATCTTTAAAGCTGGCTAATTAACTGGTTTGATTCAATTTTATACAAACAATCAGTTTCAGGATTTTGCAATCATGACAGTCAGTTTCGAAATGCCTTTCTATATTTATGCTAATGCAAGGTTCAATACCTTCTTGAACTCTGACAAAGAAAATTGTGATAAAGTGCCATGATGATCCAGTAATAATACTCACAATAAAGCTGTCATTTCAAATTCTGGCACATAATCAGGGTCATTCTCATCTTCATCATCGATTTCTGGATTCAAAGTCACATCAATTGAAACACTGCAATACATAAACTTTGATCTGAATTTCAATAACATGACAGAATTTCAATTACATGACATATTTTGCAAACATTCAGATACCAGACCAATATATTCTCTTCACTAGAACTGGAACATCACTACATGCATACATTTTACCTAATCAGCATTCATTTGTAGGACCACAGTACTAAACTTCCATCCTAAGACTCCTTTGCAATATACTTTCAACCATTTCATAAAATAGGGTCAGAAAAAGGGTTTGAATCCATAACCCTTATCAGTAACAGGTTACATTGACTCTTAATCATGTGAGCTCTTTTTGTCAGTTGATATACAATAGTCTTTGAAATTTTTCTTGATTCTTTGATCTATAAAGAAAATATGGTAACCTTACTTGAAAGGATCAATAAAGGATGAAGAGGGTTTCTTGTGTACAATGTTCCTCCCAGATGATGATGTTGTTGCTTGCGGTTCTTTGGGAACTTGAACTTCATCCGCTGATAGAGTTGGCTCACTGGAAATAACAATATCAACACATCCTCAGCATGTGGAAATTACGCAATAAAAACAAGAGGGCCATGATGGCCCTATATCGCTCACCTGATTATAAATGAAGCCCTGCACAATTTAGACTAACAAAGGTAGAGCGTAAATATAGAAACTGGTGACCCCCGGGGGGGGTCAATTTTGACCTCAGGGGCATAATTTGAACAATCTTGGTAGGGGACCACTAGATGATGCTACATACCATATATCAAAGCTCTAGGCATTGTAGTTATAGAGAAGAAGATTTTTATATGTTTTCCCTATATAAGTCTATGTAAAACGGTGACCCCCGGGGCGGGGCCAATTTTGACCTCAGGGGCATAATATGAACAATCTTTGTAGGGGACCACTAGATGATGCTACATACCAAATATCAAAGCTCTAGGCATTGTAGTTTTAGAGAAGAAGATTTTTATATGTTTTCCCTATATAAGTCTATGTAAAACGGTAACCCCGGGGCGGGGCCAATTTTGACCTCAGGGGCATAATATGAACAATCTTGGTAGGGGACCACTAGATGATGCTACATACCAAATATCAAAGCTCTAGGCATTGTAGTTTTAGAGTAGAAGATTTTTATATGTTTTCCCTATATAAGTCTATGTAAAACGGTGACCTCCGGGGCGGGGCCAATTTTGACCCCAGGGGCATAATATGAACAATCTTGGTAGGGGACCACTAGATGATGCTACATATCAAATATCAAAGCTCTAGGCATTGTAGTTTTAGAGAAGTAGATTTTTATATGTTTTCCCTATATAAGTCTATGTAAAATGGTGACCCCCGGGGCGGGGCCAATTGTGACCCCAGGGGCATAATTTGAACAATCTTGGTAGGGGACCACTAGATGATGCTACATACCAAATATCAAAGCTGTAGGCATTGTAGTTTTAGAGAAGAAGATTTTTATATGTTTTCCCTATATAAGTCTATGTAAAATGGTGACCCCAGGGCCGGGGCCAATTTTGACCCCAGGGCCATAATTTGAGCAATCTTGGTAGGGGACCACTAGATGATGCTACATACCAAATATCAAAGCTGTAGGCATTGTAGTTTTAGAGGAGAAGATTTTTATATGTTTTCCCTATATAAGTCTATGTAAAACGGTGACCCCCGGGGCGGGGCCAATTTTGACCCCAGAGCCATAATTTGAACAATCTTGGTAGGGGACCACTAGATGATGCTACATACCAAATATCAAAGCTCTAGGCATTGTAGTTTTAGAGAAGAAGATTTTTATATGTTTTCCCTATATAAGTCTATGTAAAACGATTAGTAAGGTTGCATAAGACTATAATTACAGCTTAATAATTGTTTAATAGTTTGTAAACATACAATCACTGTAAACGATGATAACCCTAATATCCACATTCTGCATTTAATTTAAATTAAAGCCTCAAAGCTGCTAACAAGTACACATTTCGTAGTCTACAACTAAAATATAGTAAGAGAGACAACTCTTACATGATCACAACCAGTATAATTACAGAGTACACTCCCTTTGACAAGATGAAAAACAAGGTTTTTCTATTACTTGACCTAGTAGCCTAATTTTTGACCTCAGATGACCCAATATCGAACTTGACCTAGATTTTGTTAAGATGGTCATTGTGACCAAGTTTCATAAAGATTAGGCCAAAATTGTGACCGCTAGAGAGGACACAACCCAATTGTTGACGGACAGACGGACGGACGGACGGACGACGGACGAAGAGTGATCACAAAAGCTCACTCTGTCACTTTGTGACAGGTGAGCTAAAAATACTGAAAAATATAAAAATAATATAAACAATAACAATATATAGTTACATAATATATACTGTATATATCTAAAATATTCAGGCACAATGTTGATATTTTCAAAATGTGGCACATTATCAGGATTCAATGAATTTAACAGGCATGAAACCCATGTGGCTATGAGGCCACTGCATCACAGTATCAAGAAAGAAACCATAAAACATGGCGAAAATTCAACTGACTGTGATATCTTGTAAGTTGTATACTAACCAAAATAGTATTAGTAAGGGAACAAGCATTTCCTAATTACTAATTACACCCAGAGCCATATCCAGAAACCTAAAAGCACCCAGGCAAATATTTATCAGGAACTACTTCAGGAAAATATGTTTCATGACCTACTTGAGCCATATTTTTGTTCATTATCATGTATGTTTTGACAATTTCTAATATTTTACCACTGCATAGCGGCGGTTCTTACATCTGACAACACAAAGAGTATTAATTACGAAGTTACTTGCAGTTTACATATTCAATTTTAAAAATCTGAACAAGTAAGATTGTTACCTATCAGTGGACATAACAGATATCCCAGAAACCATTGGACTGTCGATATCCTGAAACGTTGCAGACGGTTTGGCTGGTGTAGAAGTACATCTTAGCTGTGTGTTTGTTAAGAAACTGAAATAAGCAAACACATATCAGTATTGTACCAACAGGTATGCAGTGATTTTTCTTGGCTAGTTTTACAGCCTTTTAAAAGCACTTTCCCCTTGCAAAATAACCATCTTATTTCCCAAAAAATCATAGATTTTTCCAAAAAGGAGACATACCTTCCCCCTATGGTTCCCACTGTTATAAAAGCAACTTATTTGTACGGCTGTTAATAAGAACAGCAGATTTCTAAACTGGCCTTGGTGAGGGAGTGGATGTCCCATGGGATGGGGGGGGGGGGTCAATTAAATTTTGATTTCTGCAACCTTAATCCCGCATTCTGCCAATTTCTGGTGAATTATAAAGCTAATTTGTCCATTTTTTTGTTCCCAAAGCTAAATGGCTGAGTTTGCAGTTTTAGTGATAGGTAGGTCCCATGTACAGTCATTCACCGAAAAGTTGTGGTAACATATCAAATTGAATGCACAAGTCACCTGAAACGATGGGGGAAGGATAGGGATCCCTACCAGCAGTGCCACGTCGAAAGCAAAGATCATACACACTATAAACCAAAGAAATAAAAGTCAGGGGCTTAATGCAACAGTCACTTTAGAGCGGAAACACTTGTCCCCAGTGCTAGGACATTGGAAAGGTAGAATTTAGAGTATAAAAAGTCGTTCCTCACCCTTTCCCAGGCAAGGGCCAATGGACTATATATAGCTTCAGTGAGTTGAATACCCACGCTTATGCAATAAGGCAACTTGTGTTATATAAATGTCATACAATATAGGCCTATCGGCCATTTAATTCAACACTACCAAACGGTAACTTTTATCGTGTTGGCCGGTAAAATCAAAAGGTCGTGTTACGAAATGTACGTAGGTCGAATTAGTTGAGTACGAAAGTTGCCACAACGAATTTTCCAGATACATTCTGCGTATATTAATGCAATTAGTATGATCCTCGAATCGGCAAAGTTAATCGGATCATGTTCTGAATAATTATAAGCCTGTGATAATGTCATTGTGATCGTAAGACGTAACGTTACTCACAAGTCTAACAACATTTTTGCCACATCCTCGTATGTTTTCAGGCCTCGTTCCTCTTTTAATTGGGTCCATCGATCGTATTCTGACCCGATATTAACTCTATGCATGTTTGATACCCAATTCTGTTGTTTCCTCCTCCGTTTTCTCTCGGAATCCGTCAAAACTGACCCTCTTCGTTTTCGATTTCCAACCTGCGATTCACCAGCCTCCATCTTTCAGTTGTTGTGCGCGCTTAAATTACGTCATCAATATATGCGTTCTCGAGTTATTACGGAAATTTACGAGCTGTCTTCGGAACTACCCGTCGATTATAGATTGTAAACAACGGAGTATTTTGTCCACCATACAAAATACTAAATTGGTGACTTGCGGAGATGATTATTCTAAGGGTGAAAGTAAACATAGATCAAATATATGCTGATTCTATGTCATTTAGGGAGCTCTATAACCTGTCAATGTATCATGCTCTTATTTGTTAGTAAAATAATGCTATTTTCGAGACTTTATGGGACTTTAAAGTCCCATAAACGCTCAGAATCTGTCGTATTTTGTACACAAAATGAATGACTTATCGAGTATTTATGACCTTTTTACAAGTCCTGTTGACTGTGCAACAAGAATTTGATTTACATACAGTCTAAATTTCCGTCCTTTAATTCCGATGTTTTGTACTCTCCGAGCTTATTTCCGTCAATTACCGATCATCTGCGAACGTTAATTTATTCAAATTTATGTGCGTACCCACTTTTGATGACGTAGACAACACTCGTCTACACAAACAAGCGAAAGAAAATGTCATCGGTAAGTTTACATTGCGAATTTATTCAAATTGCTGTGCCTATACACAAACTAATGGTATATAAACCAATAAGTTCAATTGGTATACCAAATACAAGTCCCGTAAAGGTTAATTGCTGGTTAAAAGATGTATATTAGAACAGAATATGTAGTTAATTGCCAATCAGTGTGACAAATAGGCTAACTGCCGTAAGCCGTCGAATTTATTTTTGTTTTACAAATAACGATCATTACGATTGTTTTTCATTTACTGCTAGAAATCTAGCGCATATTAACAACAATGAACATATTTTACTGTTGAAATCAGACCAATAGCCTCTCTGATGCACACCAAATAAATCTAATACAGACGATATGCACGTTGTCTGAGGAAAAAATCCTCACATAGACCCATGAAGGCAGAATGGACTTGCTTCAGTGCTTGTTATTATCCTACATTCTATTTCTCATTAGAAAGTCTAGTCTGAAAGATTTCGAACCCATGACCAATTAACAAGTACTTATACTGTACTGGTGCCTATGCCATTGTAAATATAATTATGATTTATAAACAAATAAAGTATACAATGTCTGTCCGTACTTAGTTTGTTTCTTTCAAGTAGAAAAGTGTTTATTATAGTGTCACCTCTGATGAAAGGACTAGTCATTTTGACTTTTATCAGTTATCTTACAATTATAACTAGTTCACAAATCCCTTCTTGTTTGTCGGGTGCCTGGCAGAGATGGCACAACAGTTACCATTGTTTAACTAACTGGCAGCTCATCCACTGATTATATCGGTTCTTACCTAGCTTCCAGTGGGATTTGTACTTTCGACCTTCAGCTTCCAGGGCTTCTAGGGCAGGCACCCTAACTTCACAGCCATCTGTGCTGGTTGAAGTGTCAGGTGAGAAAAAAGTGCAATCTGACTTGACACATCCCCAGATCTGTTTATAAGATTACCAACTTACCTGCGCGTCACTCCTCTCCTATTCATAATTGACATTACACATGTCTACCAATACCCAAAAATACATATGAAACCCCACTTGAATCTTATTCTTTTTTATTAGGATGGAATTTAGCCCTCTACTGATCTGCCCGGCCAAATACACCTGTAACTTATTCATAATTCAGTCCAATTCTGCTACATATAATATATGAACTACATGTAAGGCTGGTATATACCGTATTTGCAATTGTTAGCCAGGGCTCACTCTGATCAGGGTACACCCCCTGAGGAATATAGCTTATTGGATCCCTGATCAAATAGCTAGCCAGATCCCTTCTGAAAAAGATTAAATGGTCTGACATTCACTCCTGTCCTTTGATTGACTGCATTTATCATAGCTAATAAAACATTGTTATTTTAGACATCCTCAATCGAATCAGACAGTGATGTGGATATGCCAACAGCAAGAAGGGGTAGGGGACGTGGTAGGAGACTACAACTGGAAAGAAGGGAAGTGCTGCCAGTAGTACGTGGGAGAGGACGGGGTAGAGGCCGCGGTAGAGGAAAACAGCCAGCACGCCAAGAAACCAATAGGGCTGATGAGGCGCTGCACGTAATACAAACCAGAAAAGAAAGGTTTAAGGTAAAGTAGATTTTGGATTGTCATTTGCAAAATTGCATTTATCACAGGAAAATAAAATTGTAACTAAGCTATATTACAAGGTTTAAGCCAACACAGTTCACAGACAGTATTGCATTAAAAATTTAATACAATACATATGGTGCGGCCGCTCAATGCAGATGATTGCATTTTGGATGACCGTATTATAGTGTTGACATTAAATAGGCTGAATTGTAATATAGTATACTACTTGCAGTTTGCGTCTTATTACAATATAAATTCACCAAACATAAGGACTATAAAATGAAAACTATTACTGTTTGTAAGACAACTTTAACTTAAACATTCCTTTACAGAATGAGCTGGACACAATGAGTACGGAACGGATGAAAGAGCTACTCCTTGGGGCTCTGGAGGGTCATCCCAGTCTTATTTTAGACTTGTATGAGCCCCAAGTGAGACAACCTGGAGGCTATCATCCGCCCGAAGGTACGACTAGCCCAGACTGGTGTGTGTGCGGTAAATGCCGAGAGATGCCATCTGATGCTGAACGTATCTGTTGTGGAAATTCCCCAGAACATTGTACATCTCTACTTCCTGTAAGTTATACATTGTGCATTTATGGACACTCGATACCCTTTGGGTGAAATGAACAAAATTTTCCATATCTTTCCGATATGCAAATATGCAAGTGCTATATTACAATTGTTCCCATTTCACATACTTCAATGTGAAGTTGGTGCAAATATGGCACCTACTGTGTGTTCCTGTTGTTTGAAATATCAACCTAATTTTTGACACCACATGACCTGGTTTTGACCTGCGGGTAGACGTCATTGAGATACAACTTCGGACAAAGTTGAATGAATATCAAAATAGAATTTAAATTGCTAGTGTTCATGTTGAAATGTCTAGACAGACCATGGATAAAAAACAATCACAAACCCCACCTTGCATCAGATAGGTGACAATGAGCTAAAAAGCTTATATAATTCTTTTCAGTCAGTGTAAGTAAGATTATAATGTTTTTTGTTTCATTGCAGGACTTTAATGTGCTCATCTTGGATGAAGCTGTCCTTGCATTGGCTAGGATGTACCGCAAGGACATGTTAGTTATTGATGACGAGGCAGATCACCGGAAAGCCAACCGCCATGCAGGGTATAGACAATTTGTCCTGTGGCAGCATGGACGGCTTGGAGTTGGTAACAGGCGAGTAATTCCCTCCTGCTGTGTCTGGCGAATACGGGACAAGTACCCAGATATGTTTGGACAGTATACAGGGTTTATCCCTTCTAGACTAGTTTAACAATTTTGAAAATCTTGGTATAGTGCGGAGATATTAACTTGATTTTGACCTTTATGCATGAAAAGTTCTAAATCTCAATGTCTTTTCTATTTTGACTAGCATATAACCTATTATTGACCCTCTAGCTTGTTTCCATTACAGTATGGCCCTATTGTCTAGCAATATGAAGTATAGAAGCATTCAACTACTCAGTTATCCAAAATACCTCACAAAAGATTATCGCTCACCTGTTGCACTTTGGTCTAGGAATCAGTACAACTTACATTCTGATCATATTTCATGAAGATTGGATCAAAACAGGGGTCTCTAGAGTGAGCTCAAGGCTTTCCTAAGATTTCACCTAGTGACCTAGTTCTGACTCCACATGACCAATATTCAAACTTGCCCTAGATTGCATGGAGAACAACATTCTGACCAAGTTTCATAATGATTGGATCAAAACGGTGACCTCTGGTGTGAACACAAGGTTCTTCTTAGATTTGACCCATTGACCTACTTTTTTTTACCAAACATGACCCAGTTTCAAACCTGGCCATTTAACCTACCAACATTTGAAGTGCTAAGCAATAAACCCCCTCTTATAAACAACTAAACTATAGGTAAATGGATCAAGTTAATATCTCTGCACTATAAATCGTTGCTTCTTATTTTCACATCATAAATGTAACTCATGGATGTACACCACTCTCACACCAAAATTCAAGGATTTTCCATTTACAATTAGTATTTTCAAGGTAAAATGGAACAATTTTGACTGTTTGTGCTTGATAAATGAAATTAATCATTTGCTCATCATTTCATGACTCTCTAACAATAATTATTTACCCACTTTTAATTTGCAAGGTAAGAGAGAATTCTGCCTATTTTTTCAGTAGGAAAATTAACACTTCAATGTATATTCAAGGCTGTTTGGTTTTGATGTAGATTTTTTGAATTTATCCATTTTGGCATATTTTCAAGTAGTTTTCAACCGTGTTACGGGGTATGTAACTTTTTGTATATGCACTTTATATTAGTCTCTCAACCCCTCATTTCCGATGGTATTACAAGGTATGCTACAATTGTACGAGTAAGTTAAAATAGATAGTAGGTTTCACCTTGTAGGCATTATGGGGCTATTTACCAACAAGAAAATTCGCATTTGTAGATTCATTCCTTTCTTTATTACAGATTATTGTAATTTCGTAAGATTTCCATTTTTGAAACAGTAGTCAAATTTTCATTGTATAAAGCTTATAAAATGTGTTCACTGGACTTTAGTATATATCATATTCACGTGTTGATTGGGTTATTAGAAATATTATAGTAAAATTCAGCAAAATAAAATATTGATAAATTGTATAACCTATAGTTATATATCAGACCTGTATTGAATCATATTAGTAATGCCATTGATCTACTTTGGAAGTATAGCATTAGTTATGGTGTTTTGTCCATGACATCATAAATAGACTACGAGTGATCACAAAATCTAACATGGAGACTGGTGGCGTGTGATCACAAAATCTAACATGGAGACTGGTGGCGTGTGATCACAAAATCTAACATGGAGACTGGTGGCGTGTGATCACAAAATCTAACATGGAGACTGGTGGCAAGTTAAAATGAAGAAATGCAGATGCTTAATAGACAAAGCAAACTAGTTTTCTCATCAAAATCACATAATGAATTTATAAGTAAATTGGAACTGTTTTCTACAACATATAGCCAAGAGTTGGTATCAAATTTCATAACTTTTTGGTAGTAATCACTACATTTCATTTTGCCTCATTGTGAAAAAGTAATTGAAACTGATAATGTTCAATACTAACTACTATGTTTTGCCTTATCTCTGCATGTATTTCTTCACTTTTGGCAAAAACAATGACGCTAATAGAATTTTCAAAAGTCATATGTGTATGACTGAAAGAAATAAAACATAAAAACATATCAGTACATTTGAAAGGCAGGATATATTCTGTCATGAACAAGAGAGGCTTGTAAAACACGTATGCCCCAATGGCAACCTTAATGTCGAAAATGGTCAATGGCACAGTGACCTTGAACTTTGAGCTACCGACCTCAAAATCAATAGGGTCATCTACTGTTGCTGGGTAACCGCATGTTAAGTTTGAAGATCATATAACTAAGTTATTGAACATAAACCACTTTGGTCTACCAACAGACAGACCGACTGACATGTTCAAAGCAATATAACCCCTCATCAAAGATGGGATTGAGGGAGGCATGATAACAAATTTATTTTGTAATGTACATAAAATTCTAAACAGACCTCAATTTTACTCTTATAATCCATGTTCAAATTGCTCAACACTATGTTAGTACAAACAGTGGAAGTATTACTGTAAAACACTTGCAACAAAATCCATTATTAGTGACTGGTCATCAATCGCGAGAATTGCAGGAAATTTGTTGTTGCAGCGTCAATGTATGATAACACAGAATTCAAATAATTTCTGTTTAAAATCCTCTCCTAAAAAATCGTAGCTGTTGTGTTAGCCATCAAAAAGAAAACCTTAAATGTTTGCATATTTAACAAAGCAGCGGCTCAACCATTCAAACCATACATTTTACCATAAATACCCTATTTACAGGTCTACCTGAATTCCATTTCAACTTAATTATAATGTAACAGTGACCATCACATTTATCACAATATCCATCGGTAACAAAGTGGTCTTATCTATTTTTATGAATCTCGCTTTAGTTAGTTTCAAATCTTGACTTCTTCTCTTGAACTAACTCCAGTGTTGATGAAGGCTCAACAGGGGCAATATGAGCTGCTATTCTCCTTGGATCATCTTGTTCAAGTTCTTTTCCTTTCATCCCAACCTTGTCCTCCAATCTCAATACTAATGCTCTCTTTTTCAAATCATTTACATATCCATAATCTTTTTTCACTTTTTCTGGGAAGACTGACCATCGTTTGCTTTTTTTCACAAAACATCTGTGATATCTATAAAATAATAATTATTTCGAATGTACATAAACAGACAGCATATAAGTTGTTAAATTGGAGTAAGGGATAAAAATCCAACAGAGCAACAGATGATTAACCAGGACCTCCAGCAGGATTGAAAACACGGTGAACAAAGTTTGATTTCCAGTCGTGATAGGTCATGCACTTCCACTAACATGTGACAACAATGTTGATTTTTAACCCTGTGGTGACGTTACTAGTTCTAAGTAGCACAGGTCTGAATACCTTGTTAGGTTAAAGTCCATGAAAAACTAGTTTGTAGAATCAGCTGCAATTAATAAACCAAACAAAAGGGCCCTTTGAGCCCTTGGGCGCTCATCTGTCGTAGACTGCACGCACCTATGGAAGTGTAACTATTTACAACTTCTTAGAGACAAGTACCATGAAATTTGGATCAACACTGTGGCTTCTAGAGTGCATACAAGTTTTATTTCACAAAGTGACCTAGTTTTACCTCACAGTTTAAACATTGACCTAGATATCAGCGAGACTAACACTCTGACCAAGTATCGTCACAATTGGATAAAAACTGGGGTCTCTAGAGTGAAGGCAGGGTTTTTCTAAGATTTGAACTAGTTTTCAATGTGGCCAGTTTCTAACTTGATTGCATGAAATGTAACATTCTGACAGTTTTGTGAAAATTGAACCAAAACTGTGGAGTGAAAACAATCTTTTTTATAAGATTTGACATAGATGACCCCACATGACCCAGATGTGAACTTGGTCTAGATTTCATGAAGAACAATATTCAGAACACATGTCATGAAGATTGGATCAAAAATGAGTGCAAACAAGCAAATTGTTGATGGACGAAGAGTAATCACAATAGCTCAACTTGTCACTATGACACAGGCGAGATAAAATTATGGAGAAGTTAAAAACGGCCCAACAAACAACAAGTATCAACAAAGGATTAACTCCACAGCAAGAAGGTTCAAAATGACCAATACTCGCTTCATCAGTCAAGAGGGATTTTCAATTCCAAATGAGATTAAAAATGTTACTGTAAACGTTGCATGGTTGTCAACGTATTCAAAGTTTCATACTTTCTCCTGAATTTAGTATAGCTGAATGACACACATGCACTGACACATGCACCGAGAATAACTTCTTTGCAGGTCTACTATCGACCAACTCAACATAAACTGTATGCTTCCCTTGAATGAGTTAGTCATTTGCACAGACAGTAACTCACAGTTGAGACAATGTCATTTAATACTACCTTATTTTTGCCTCAATAAAACAAGACTGCATTTTAGAGTAGGTAAAAAGTTTGTCAGCAGTAAGTTATACACTCAGTGTTTACCTTATTTCCCCATCCTTGTTTCTCTGCAGTGGCCTGTCTGAATGATAATTATGGTCAATGGCTGCCATACGATTCCTGATCCGATACACTGGTGGTGAGTACGCATATCGTTTAGCACAGTACATTAGTATCAGCTGATGAAATACTTCAAGTTCTGATGTACTCCTGCAACAAAAGATTTTTATTTCTGCTTGACTTACACAATGACACTTCTAAAGATAATGACCGATTATATAAAGCTGACCTTTGACATGCAAAAAAAGTTCATGGTGGATGTTGCCCAGTGTGCGAGAATTGCAACAATGGGATCCAGGGAATCTGGGTTTGATTCCCAGTCGCAGAAGGTCATAACCTTATTTGACAAACATATTTTTCCACATGTGGAGAAGGTGCTGATTCCTTATAAATTAATATGGGGACTGTTTAGAATGCAGTCCAGAAAAACTGGTTAGGTGAAGTGGGCAGGGTATAAACCAAGTATTTTTGAGAATCTGTAGAAACCTGAATAAACATATGAAGTGAGAAATACTTGCTTCTTCCTAGTATCCTAAGTTAACTTCAAATAACAAGACAGGGTAAGTTCTATTGTGACTACCATTGACATTTTACCTTATGTCACATTTGATCAACATTTATTTTATTGTGACCTTTGATCAACATTTATTTGTTTCATTAGAAAGGCCATATTGTAAAAGCTTTCTTTATTCAGGTTCCATAATTGTGACCTAATTAGTCATCAATAGTATAATACTGTGGGTTGAATTAAACTTCTTCCAACAAAACACACAAAAAACCACAAACCTAAAGTTGAGATAGTAGTGAACCTTTCTAAGTAACCTTGTATCAAGCATGACTGCTGCAAGCTTATCTAGAACTTTCTTGTCCTTGGATGGTGACAACCAAGGTTTGCTTCTCTCCTCTTCTGGGTCTATTGGGTCGTGTAAGCACTCGTTTATGCCTGTCCCATGGGACAAAACCCATTTGTGCTGATTAGTAATATGGTGGAGCAGACTGCGCCATATTGACTGAAAACAAATGATAGACTATAGAAGATAATACAAAAACTAGCTGACTCTAAAACATCTCAGACAAGGATTTAACAAACCGAGTTTGATCAGACTGTAAAGAAATAATTGTCGGGCATTAATTTTATGGATTTAGAAGGTGATTACAATCACAAAATTATATCCCCATTGACTATTATAACCATTAATTAATACGTCAATTTAACAGTAGCTGTCATACATGCTTTCAAGTTCAGACAGGCAGGTATTTGAGAAGTTTACTTGCACACATCATTATGTGTGTGTACACGCGTGCGTGTGTGTCGCATTGATTTTGAGTGATTTCTGTAAATTTATGAGAATTTTGACTTTGTCATTTGCTTGAAATGACCTTGTCACGAAATGGTCTTTTTCACTAAACCCATGACATTTTGTCCGATTGAAATAAGATATTTTCCAGTACCATAAAGCACCTACCAAGAACTCCAGATAACTAGTGGCTTTACTACATGAAAACCAGAAGTGATTAAGAATATCACGCTGCCACTGAACCAGAACACTAGTCTCTTTCTTCTGAGCAATCTGTATCAAAAAGCAATATTATAAACTAGTTTTAATTGAATTCTTATTCCTGACTCACACATCATTCTCACACCCAAATTCAAGGTTTATTCATGGTATTTTAGAGGCTTTTTTTCTTTAGTATATACTTGAGCCTAAATTGTATGATAGTGTTATTATCCACTGGAAGTCTGCCATTCATGCACTGCTATACGCTGTATGTTCTCTTTGAATGTACTGCCCGCCTTCTCAATAGACCAAACTGAGCAAATGAAATACATACATGTGTGTATGAAATACATACATGACACTATGAATTGCTATGGCAAGTTATGATTCCAGCGGTCAAAAATTGTAATCAATTACTTGTATTTCGTTTCGACAAGTGTTGTACTACAATATGACCTATTTGATGCAATCAACTGTAGACTATAAAATAGTACAAATATACAAAATGATGTGCATTGCTTCATTATCAATGCCCAGACAACTATTTCTACGTCTGTATATTATATATACATGTAAATAGCGATATGTCTTGTATTCTATATTGTAATTATATGTTGTAAATGTTCATGTACTGTATATATGAATATGTTCAATGTTGTTTGTAAATCACCTAACAGTGGAAATAAAGAGTATATATATATATATATATATATATATAAAGCAATCATTTGGTCCATTAGCTTTAGAATAAGAGTCATGTTGATACAACTTTTAACCATTTATAGACAAAACACCAATAGTTTGAACATTTCATGTCTATATTCATAATATCATTAGTAATGGAAAGCAATGATTACCATACCTTCATTATTTTCTTTCCAAGGTTCTTGGCAGCATGCCAAATATCATGGGAGTGTTTTACATCAGGATATGTTGACTCTAAAATACAAAAGAATATTTCTTACAAACATCAGCAAATGAGAATCATGATGGCACATCAATAAAGCATAATTGCATTGGATATGTTTATGACCCTTGATGAATACAATAAAACAATTTCTCAAACAAAATTCATCTAAATCTAACTTGTCATTGAGCTTTTGAAAAGGGTTCCCACAATTAATCTGACACAACATTCCATGACTTTTCAGTTCTGTGCTTAACGTTTAGATTCCCCTGATTTTACCCTGGCCGTGGGGTCTCAACAAGAGATGTTAGTGAAAATATATGCCCCAATAACCAATTGAATCGTATTCTCCTGGTTTGATCCCTTAACCATTTTATATCAAGATGAACTGTGACCTTTACAAATTCTCATCAAAATATTGAAATTGAATGTCTTACTTACTCATTAGTGCACCTATACCCAAATGAGCATCAGTCACTACCTCTTGTACATTGAGACCATTAGCACGTAATTCTTCAATGGCTCTACTGAAGCCAACTTTCTCCATGTTAGTTGATTTCAGATCTGTTGTCCTTTTATCCAATGTCTGTAGTGTCAGTATTTTTTTACTGCTCTCTTCCATTAGAGTGTAAGAACAATACTGTGCTGAATGCCCAGGTGAATCATTACGACCATCACCTGCATGAGAAGTAACATCTTTTGAAAGTCAGAAACAGAGTTCATTATCATTTATATTTACACTTTAAAATATGGTTATGTACTAACAACAGGGAGATTATGACTAATCATATCAAGGGTAACCAGGTACTGTTGACATGTATGTTAGTGTGACAATGCCATTTAAGGTACTATCCTGATAGAAAAATTGTCTTGATGGTCAGTGTGTTGATTATTTGGCAGATAACACATCGTCTAATACTTTAAACATTTAGGCGAAGTTAGTTTAATCTGGAATCCTTCTATGAATGGAAGAGTAACAGAAGAACATGAATGTTACAGAACATCTGAAGGACACATAAGTCTTCTTTATCACTGTATTGGCATCAGGAGAATGAAATTTGCAAGACCATCGAGTACAGTCAACAACTAATATTTCCACCAACATTTAGATTCATGTAACGCACATGCCTTCATTCTCATCTGATATTCTTTCATTGTGTCACCTAAATCACAGAATAAATACTAGTAGTATTCATAGTTTTCCAAAACCAAAACTGATTCTTGAATCAAGAGTCAAATTCAATACCCATAAATTGCAAAGAGATTCAAAGATTGTAGATTTAAGTAGAATTGATTTTTCAATCTATTCATAGACCTTAACACTAATAATATCAGTGAAAAAACATACCTAAAACAATTAATGGCTGATCGTTAAAGGTGTTCAGCAGTTCTTTCTGTTTTTCCTCCCAGTAGGTGTTAATAGTAGGGACTATGTAATATCTTTGAATCTTGTGGAACATGGTTGCCGATGGGAATTTCATCTTCAAATGATGCGCCCAGAGAGCCACCTTTCCGAAGTTGTTCCCCGACGTCAAAATTGACATGCACAACAAAAAATCCCCACTATGTACACGTCTATTGAGTACAGGTTGTGAGCACCAAGTGCTGATAGTATGGCCAGAATCACAAATCTAAAACAAAACAACAGATTTTATAGCAACACATTTAGAAATACTAAGTCTATTTTGACCCTGTTTAAGTGTTATTGCATATATATGAACATGTAAACATTTCACCCCATATTCTTTTGAGGCAAAAATAGATCAATAAAATTGTTCAAGAGAATCTTGAAAAGAAATCTAGTTAAAATTAATCTTATCATGATTACATTTCAATGAACATTTCTTCATATCACTCTAGCTTTTAAATACTAAAATCTGCTTTCAAAACTGGCATAAGGCTATTATTTTATTGCAGTAGCTCACTTTTGTACAAAGACACCTTCACTCACTGGGCTATGATAAATTGCTTACCCATTTTATATACATAGCAGAACCAACATAATTCTCTTTCAAGCTGATATCTGTTGGTGTCTTGCATTCTTTTTCACTGCACTTAGTCACTCGAGTATTAGCAAGTACTTTCAGCTGATCTGTGAACGAAATGCAAGACGTAGCGCCTGAAAGTGTGACGCATTCACCAACTTCCGTCACTTTCCTAACACCGTCCCCAATCTCCTGGTCAAAACCTTCCACCTCCTCATCTCCCTCCTCCTCCATATTAAATTCAACTTCCTCGAACGCCCGTTCTTCCAGTATGTCTGCAGTTTCATCCCTATGTAAAATATATAGTTATTCATTTATTGAAAATACACTACCATCTCCGGGACAACTAGATACTGTCTTTGAAAGAACGCTTGTCTCCCCACTGCAACTCCCCAGGGGTTATCTACTTGATGAGATCAATCATCCTATCAAGTTTGAAGACTATGAGTCAAAAGGAACTCAAGTAATTAAGCAGAAATGATTTGACCTTGACCTCAAAAACAATAGGGATCATCTTATCAATAAGACCAATTATCCTATGAATTTTGAAAACTGTGAGTCAAAAGGAACTCAAGTTATAGAGCCAAAATAGATTTCCCATTTCCAGCCAATTTGACCTGGAACTGTTGACCTAAAAAATAATAGGGATCATCTAATTATGACACCATTTATCCTATGAAGTTTGGGTCAAGAGGTTCTCACGTTATTAAGCATAAAGGCTAAGTGTGACAGACGGGCAACGGACAGGGCAACAATAATAAGTCATAATTACTTGGTTAATCGGATACAATTCCATTAAAAAGTGGAACCTGTCCCAAATTCGCAAAACTGCTAAAAGATCTTATGAAAAACACATCCTACAATGTCAATAAATTGTATAACACAGCATACATGTAAGGCAACGTTCCTGGATGTATATATGATAGACTTATACACCTAACCAGTAATAATATGTTTGTGTAGTGGAGGATAACACAAAAATGTTTTCGGTTTGTTTAAAGTTGGGACGTTGGTACTACATGTTTATGCCAATTTAATTATCACACTACTTGCAAAAAAGTGGTTAATCTTTTAAAAATACCTAGGTATGGCTAGGTATGATTATCAGTTAGAAGAAACCACATCTTTAAAGCTGGCTAATTAACTGGTTTGATTCAATTTTATACAAACAATCAGTTTCAGGATTTTGCAATCATGACAGTCAGTTTCGAAATGCCTTTCTATATTTATGCTAATGCAAGGTTCAATACCTTCTTGAACTCTGACAAAGAAAATTGTGATAAAGTGCCATGATGATCCAGTAATAATACTCACAATAAAGCTGTCATTTCAAATTCTGGCACATAATCAGGGTCATTCTCATCTTCATCATCGATTTCTGGATTCAAAGTCACATCAATTGAAACACTGCAATACATAAACTTTGATCTGAATTTCAATAACATGACAGAATTTCAATTACATGACATATTTTGCAAACATTCAGATACCAGACCAATATATTCTCTTCACTAGAACTGGAACATCACTACATGCATACATTTTACCTAATCAGCATTCATTTGTAGGACCACAGTACTAAACTTCCATCCTAAGACTCCTTTGCAATATACTTTCAACCATTTCATAAAATAGGGTCAGAAAAAGGGTTTGAATCCATAACCCTTATCAGTAACAGGTTACATTGACTCTTAATCATGTGAGCTCTTTTTGTCAGTTGATATACAATAGTCTTTGAAATTTTTCTTGATTCTTTGATCTATAAAGAAAATATGGTAACCTTACTTGAAAGGATCAATAAAGGATGAAGAGGGTTTCTTGTGTACAATGTTCCTCCCAGATGATGATGTTGTTGCTTGCGGTTCTTTGGGAACTTGAACTTCATCCGCTGATAGAGTTGGCTCACTGGAAATAACAATATCAACACATCCTCAGCATGTGGAAATTACGCAATAAAAACAAGAGGGCCATGATGGCCCTATATCGCTCACCTGATTATAAATGAAGCCCTGCACAATTTAGACTAACAAAGGTAGAGCGTAAATATAGAAACTGGTGACCCCCGGGGGGGGTCAATTTTGACCTCAGGGGCATAATTTGAACAATCTTGGTAGGGGACCACTAGATGATGCTACATACCATATATCAAAGCTCTAGGCATTGTAGTTATAGAGAAGAAGATTTTTATATGTTTTCCCTATATAAGTCTATGTAAAACGGTGACCCCCGGGGCGGGGCCAATTTTGACCTCAGGGGCATAATATGAACAATCTTTGTAGGGGACCACTAGATGATGCTACATACCAAATATCAAAGCTCTAGGCATTGTAGTTTTAGAGAAGAAGATTTTTATATGTTTTCCCTATATAAGTCTATGTAAAACGGTAACCCCGGGGCGGGGCCAATTTTGACCTCAGGGGCATAATATGAACAATCTTGGTAGGGGACCACTAGATGATGCTACATACCAAATATCAAAGCTCTAGGCATTGTAGTTTTAGAGTAGAAGATTTTTATATGTTTTCCCTATATAAGTCTATGTAAAACGGTGACCTCCGGGGCGGGGCCAATTTTGACCCCAGGGGCATAATATGAACAATCTTGGTAGGGGACCACTAGATGATGCTACATATCAAATATCAAAGCTCTAGGCATTGTAGTTTTAGAGAAGTAGATTTTTATATGTTTTCCCTATATAAGTCTATGTAAAATGGTGACCCCCGGGGCGGGGCCAATTGTGACCCCAGGGGCATAATTTGAACAATCTTGGTAGGGGACCACTAGATGATGCTACATACCAAATATCAAAGCTGTAGGCATTGTAGTTTTAGAGAAGAAGATTTTTATATGTTTTCCCTATATAAGTCTATGTAAAATGGTGACCCCAGGGCCGGGGCCAATTTTGACCCCAGGGCCATAATTTGAGCAATCTTGGTAGGGGACCACTAGATGATGCTACATACCAAATATCAAAGCTGTAGGCATTGTAGTTTTAGAGGAGAAGATTTTTATATGTTTTCCCTATATAAGTCTATGTAAAACGGTGACCCCCGGGGCGGGGCCAATTTTGACCCCAGAGCCATAATTTGAACAATCTTGGTAGGGGACCACTAGATGATGCTACATACCAAATATCAAAGCTCTAGGCATTGTAGTTTTAGAGAAGAAGATTTTTATATGTTTTCCCTATATAAGTCTATGTAAAACGATTAGTAAGGTTGCATAAGACTATAATTACAGCTTAATAATTGTTTAATAGTTTGTAAACATACAATCACTGTAAACGATGATAACCCTAATATCCACATTCTGCATTTAATTTAAATTAAAGCCTCAAAGCTGCTAACAAGTACACATTTCGTAGTCTACAACTAAAATATAGTAAGAGAGACAACTCTTACATGATCACAACCAGTATAATTACAGAGTACACTCCCTTTGACAAGATGAAAAACAAGGTTTTTCTATTACTTGACCTAGTAGCCTAATTTTTGACCTCAGATGACCCAATATCGAACTTGACCTAGATTTTGTTAAGATGGTCATTGTGACCAAGTTTCATAAAGATTAGGCCAAAATTGTGACCGCTAGAGAGGACACAACCCAATTGTTGACGGACAGACGGACGGACGGACGGACGACGGACGAAGAGTGATCACAAAAGCTCACTCTGTCACTTTGTGACAGGTGAGCTAAAAATACTGAAAAATATAAAAATAATATAAACAATAACAATATATAGTTACATAATATATACTGTATATATCTAAAATATTCAGGCACAATGTTGATATTTTCAAAATGTGGCACATTATCAGGATTCAATGAATTTAACAGGCATGAAACCCATGTGGCTATGAGGCCACTGCATCACAGTATCAAGAAAGAAACCATAAAACATGGCGAAAATTCAACTGACTGTGATATCTTGTAAGTTGTATACTAACCAAAATAGTATTAGTAAGGGAACAAGCATTTCCTAATTACTAATTACACCCAGAGCCATATCCAGAAACCTAAAAGCACCCAGGCAAATATTTATCAGGAACTACTTCAGGAAAATATGTTTCATGACCTACTTGAGCCATATTTTTGTTCATTATCATGTATGTTTTGACAATTTCTAATATTTTACCACTGCATAGCGGCGGTTCTTACATCTGACAACACAAAGAGTATTAATTACGAAGTTACTTGCAGTTTACATATTCAATTTTAAAAATCTGAACAAGTAAGATTGTTACCTATCAGTGGACATAACAGATATCCCAGAAACCATTGGACTGTCGATATCCTGAAACGTTGCAGACGGTTTGGCTGGTGTAGAAGTACATCTTAGCTGTGTGTTTGTTAAGAAACTGAAATAAGCAAACACATATCAGTATTGTACCAACAGGTATGCAGTGATTTTTCTTGGCTAGTTTTACAGCCTTTTAAAAGCACTTTCCCCTTGCAAAATAACCATCTTATTTCCCAAAAAATCATAGATTTTTCCAAAAAGGAGACATACCTTCCCCCTATGGTTCCCACTGTTATAAAAGCAACTTATTTGTACGGCTGTTAATAAGAACAGCAGATTTCTAAACTGGCCTTGGTGAGGGAGTGGATGTCCCATGGGATGGGGGGGGGGTCAATTAAATTTTGATTTCTGCAACCTTAATCCCGCATTCTGCCAATTTCTGGTGAATTATAAAGCTAATTTGTCCATTTTTTTGTTCCCAAAGCTAAATGGCTGAGTTTGCAGTTTTAGTGATAGGTAGGTCCCATGTACAGTCATTCACCGAAAAGTTGTGGTAACATATCAAATTGAATGCACAAGTCACCTGAAACGATGGGGGAAGGATAGGGATCCCTACCAGCAGTGCCACGTCGAAAGCAAAGATCATACACACTATAAACCAAAGAAATAAAAGTCAGGGGCTTAATGCAACAGTCACTTTAGAGCGGAAACACTTGTCCCCAGTGCTAGGACATTGGAAAGGTAGAATTTAGAGTATAAAAAGTCGTTCCTCACCCTTTCCCAGGCAAGGGCCAATGGACTATATATAGCTTCAGTGAGTTGAATACCCACGCTTATGCAATAAGGCAACTTGTGTTATATAAATGTCATACAATATAGGCCTATCGGCCATTTAATTCAACACTACCAAACGGTAACTTTTATCGTGTTGGCCGGTAAAATCAAAAGGTCGTGTTACGAAATGTACGTAGGTCGAATTAGTTGAGTACGAAAGTTGCCACAACGAATTTTCCAGATACATTCTGCGTATATTAATGCAATTAGTATGATCCTCGAATCGGCAAAGTTAATCGGATCATGTTCTGAATAATTATAAGCCTGTGATAATGTCATTGTGATCGTAAGACGTAACGTTACTCACAAGTCTAACAACATTTTTGCCACATCCTCGTATGTTTTCAGGCCTCGTTCCTCTTTTAATTGGGTCCATCGATCGTATTCTGACCCGATATTAACTCTATGCATGTTTGATACCCAATTCTGTTGTTTCCTCCTCCGTTTTCTCTCGGAATCCGTCAAAACTGACCCTCTTCGTTTTCGATTTCCAACCTGCGATTCACCAGCCTCCATCTTTCAGTTGTTGTGCGCGCTTAAATTACGTCATCAATATATGCGTTCTCGAGTTATTACGGAAATTTACGAGCTGTCTTCGGAACTACCCGTCGATTATAGATTGTAAACAACGGAGTATTTTGTCCACCATACAAAATACTAAATTGGTGACTTGCGGAGATGATTATTCTAAGGGTGAAAGTAAACATAGATCAAATATATGCTGATTCTATGTCATTTAGGGAGCTCTATAACCTGTCAATGTATCATGCTCTTATTTGTTAGTAAAATAATGCTATTTTCGAGACTTTATGGGACTTTAAAGTATACTCATCAAAACACGATGACGTAATAATGTAGTTGACCCGCTGGCCCAGTGATGCATTTAAAAACAATTGGATTCATGCGGTCACAGCCGGAAAACTTGTTTGACAAAGGTTGAGTATGGGGACGCCTATGTTTGTGACATATTTTCTAATTTCTTAATCCTAGATCTACCTTAACTACCGTATGTTAAAAATAATGTTAGACGATAAACACTTTAAAACGAATACTACAACAAATAAAGTGTGATAATGCAACATATTTACGTTTAAACTGGAGCCGCTATTTCTAATTGACGTGTGACGTAAACGGTGCGATATACAACATGTAGTTACGTTAAAATTACTATATTTAAAAAATAAGTATTGTATATTTGCGAATAAACTTTTAATGCAATCAGTGTTTACATTGGTGAGTCTACTCACACTTACATGTTTTGCATTGAAATGTAGTATCGAAACCAGCATCTTTAATATACACGAAGAAAATAAATAACATTATAAAAGTAAGTACTGATTAAACGGGTCCGTAGCCACATTGATGCACACCCGGTAAAATTGGAAGAATTATCAAAATATATAAGGAAAAAATAGACCATATAAACAATGTGTCTCGGTGAATTTGGCCTATAGATACTGCCCTGGAACATGTTTTTTTAGAAATGTTCTCAGTATATTCATTGAAGGCAATTAAATATCTGCGACGAAAGAAAATAGCCTACATTCCCCGAAACTTAAATTGTACATAACGACAATCCTATCGTTGAAGAAAAACATTTTCGAACGGAAATCGACCGTAACGTTGTGTGGTAATTTTCTCGCACAAAAGTCGGACTTCGTATAACCCACATATGGCAGTTTAATGCGTCTTTTATACATGGCAGTTTAAAGACTGTTTGATGTTAATATCAAAACGGTTCTTCAGCTTGGTTTAAAGTTAGTTATACATCGTCTGTACCATGAATCGCCAAGGTTAGTCCAGATTAACTAACGTTTGAGTAGGTCTCTTGGATGTTGTATCAGTGGTTGGATGTATGGTGTTTCTTAAATTGCCGTAATCTAAATTAAAAGTACACTGATGCCTGTAAATAATGCTTGTTTGAAAAGCATATTTAGGCTTGTTCGATGGTATATTGGGGTGGTTTCAACAAACTCTTGACGATCTGAACCATGGCGATATTTGTTCGTGTGATTTACTTTACAAAATCGAACGTGTATCATACTACTTTCGTAAAATGTAAATATACGGCCGAAAAATCCTTGCAAAAAATCGGTACATGGTTCTTTCGTGATATAATCAAACAACAGTTATGATTTTTTACCTTTCTTGTCACAAAAACCTTTATTTTCCATAATTGGTCAACTATTTACACTTGACGTGCAACTTACGTGTCTTGCGATGAAACTCCGGACCAAATTCAACGAGTGTTCTCATAATCTGTTCAACTTAGGAGACCAAACTAACTTGTAACGTTAGTAAAAAAGCAATGCGCATATGATAGGCTATGTGAAGTTTCGATATAGAGGATGGAAGACATATAACACCAAGAAAAATAGGTACTTACCGAGGCTGAATGTCCGCCATTATACGTGCTTCATACAAGACGAAGTCACGTGATTACCACCCGTGAACAATATATATCAGGGGAGGCAGTCTGTATTGCATGCAGCTAGGACTAAATTTTTTCTAGCTCGCTCCGCTCGCCAAATATTTGAATGATTAACAATATCTATCAGGGGAGGCAGTCTGTATTGCATGCAGCTAGGACTAAATTTTTTCTAGATCGCTTCGCTCGCCAAATATTTAATGATCAACAATATATATCAGGGGAGGCAGTCTGTATTGCATGCAGCTAGGACTAAATTTTTTCTAGCTCGCTTCGCTCGCCAAATATTTAAATGATTAACAATATCTATCAGGGGAGGCAGTCTGTATTGCATGCAGCTAGGACTAATTTTTTTCTATCTCGCTTCGCTCGCCAAATATTTAAATGATTAACAATATCTATCAGGGGAGGCAGTCTGTATTGCATGCAGCTAAGACTAATGTTTTTCTAGCTCGCTTCGCTCGCCAAATATTTAAATAATCAACAATACCTATCAGGGGAGGCAGTCTGTATTGCATGCAGCTAGGGCTAATTTTTTTCTAGCTCGCTTCGGTCGCCAAATATTTAAATGATTAACAATAACTATCAGGGGAGGCAGTCTGTATTGCATGCATCTCGCACTAATTTTTTCTAGCTCGCTTCGCTCGCCAAATATTTTAATGATTAACAATATCTATCAGGGGAGGCAGTCTGTATTGCATACAGCTAGGACTAAATTTTTTCTAGCTCGCTTCGGTCGCCAAATATTTAAATGATTAACAATACCTAGCAGGGGAGGCAGTCTGTATTGCATGCAGCTAGAACTAAATTTTTTCTAGCTCTCTTCGCTCGCCAAATATTTAAATGATTAACAATATATATCAGGGGAGGCAGTTTGTATTGCATGCCGCTAGGGCTAAATTTTTTCTAGCTCGCTTCGCTCGCCAAATATTTAAATGATTAACGTTATATAACAGGGGGACGAGTGTGTGTACACTTATACCCCTTATATAAACCGTGTTTTTACAATACTTAGATAGCACTTTAAAAGGATCGGCGCCCCTATGGATAGGTACCTCTATCGTACATCCCGTCTTCTTAACCCCGGTCAGCTCGATTTCGCACCCCCTTTGAAAAATCCTAGTTACGGCCATGCAAATCGTTCGTCATATCGATGTTTTTGATGCTGCATTTTACTAAATAATTGGTAATTAGATCATTTATAATTATTTGGCACGGTTTCCCCAAACATTCCTCAAGGCTTTGTGCTAATTTCTATAATGGCTGCACACACAATTTAATGTCTGCTGGTTGAAGGTGAATTCATTTTAATAGAAACGGTTGTTTTCAAATAGTTCGTTTAACAATAAGCCGAAAAGTTTTCAAAAGGTTTAATAGCTAACGACCTTTCTTATTTCTTGTCGTTCTAAAAAAAGAACATAGTTGCTGCTTGAACGGGGACACGAGGATAAACATTTTTAATTATTTACAAGTTCTGTATTTCAGGATGATTCTAAGGCTTGTCAAGCAGATGATAAGGACAAGCAGACTCGTGAAGAACAACTGAACATTGAAGAAACACCTCATCCGAAACACGTTAATAAAACATGGTTTGAACGGTTTAAGGTTAGTACTTGTAGTAGTACATTTAATACTTGTAGTCGGACTAAGTACAGCCACGCGACGGCAAGTGTTTTCACGTTTAAAGACAGTCTTTATCTTGGATTTAACCCTTTTATCCCTCATCAAAGTTTTGAGTACCTTTCTTAGAAGCATGACAAAGTTTAAACTTGACATTGGATATATTTGTTTCTGTTTGAATTTGTCATGGGTTTGGTCCATTTTTGGCCAATTTTCACTGGAGTGCAGCAACTAGCAAGCAAATGAATTCGATACTAGGAAATATGATTACTCGTATATAACGGTTGTTATAACCCATTAAGTTAGAAAGATGTACTTTAATCCTTTATTTGCAACGTAAAAATACATAGTCCGTGCTGTTATACATTGTAATTGTTTTCCATATTATCCTCTCACACCATTTAAGCAATGTGGTATGTTGATAGCGCAGTGAGGTGGTATCTCAAGTCACTGCGGTATAACGTACACCGGATATTGCTAGCAAGATGAGTAATATTATCAATTTTCGCGACATTCTAGTGTTGACAAGGGTAAGTTCAGAGATGATTGTTAGTTTTTCTGAGTGTTTTAATGTACATTTTATACAAAGCTATCTTCTCCATTAATTTTCCTAGCCTGTGCAATCGGTAAAATGCCAGGAATTTCTTAAAAGAGTGATTAAAAGACCAAACTCGTATCGTTACTCACGCAGAAAGTAAGCTCGATCTATCGAAATAAGATGTTTTTGTTTATATTTTTCGTTAAAATACTCAACTTGAATCGAGCGAATTGTCATTTTTGTTACAAAGATTATATTGCAAATGTAGTATCCAAAACTAATCGAAAATGACGGTGCATTTCGAGAATAAATGCAGGTGTAAGTGTACGGAGTATTGCTATATAGTTGCTCTCTGGTGTACGGAGTATTGCTTTTTGGTGTACAGAGTATTGCTTTTACATACAGTGACTATTTGTCACTAAAATCGAATAAATACAAGGTATAAGTAGCGTTATTTTATAAAAAATAACTTATATTATATAGATATGTACCTATTAGATTGGATTATATGGACTGCATGAAGCAAATTAATGTAACAAGCTAATCCTAGCTCCAAGTCCTCCCTGAATTTTATGGTAAACTTCTATTAGTAACCGTGTATTTCACATACAGTAAAGAGAAATAGCTGAGCAATTGCATTTGACAAACACAAAACTACTACAATGTCCAATACTTTGAATACGTTGAACGTAAATCATAGCAAAGGAACCTCATTACAGTATCTGAAATAGTTGAGGGATTATAAAATAAACCTTGGTGTGTACATTTTGTATATACGGATGTGAATGCCCTTATTTGCCATTTGACCATTAGTATTACTCTCAAAGAATTGCATATATCCAAGCTTAATATCACCTTTGTACTACTCACAAGAACACTTTATGCATAAAATTCAGCATTCTATATTGTTAACCACATTCATCTGCCTGACGGTTGAAATATTTTAACATAATCATTTAAGAATATTCTTATTGTATCGTATAACCCATAAAACATTACCATATTTGTGAGCAGACGTAATAATACGATAAAACTGTCCATTTACATACTTTATTTACTCATTTTATTATGCCATACTCTCCGTATACTAACGTTGAGCTTATGTGCAATACTCCGTACACTAAACAGCAATACTCCGTACACGCACGCGTATCTGTTTTGGGGTGTATCTTAGTTGTTTTTCGAACAATATTTATGAAATTTGGTCAAAACATTTTGAAGTTCAATATAAACAAAATGGCCAGTTCAAAAAATCTACAATTTGGTATTACAACCGTTCATGAAGCTTGTAAAGTCCTACTGTCAATATTTGCGAGTGAGTAACGGCATAATGCTGGTTCATTTTAACCTTTCTGTGAATATCTGATATACGTTCGTGTGCTATGAAGCTACCAAAATGCCCGAAGAAGTTAAAACTCAATTGGGATATGGATAAGAAGTCAGTAATTTGGAAAATTTCGTCTCTAAACTCACCCTGGTCTCCATTTCATGTCCTTAAAATTGATAATATTACTCACTTTACGAGCAATATCCGGTGTACGTTATACCGCAGTGCAAGTGGTTGCTCAATAAATCTTACAAACATACCTGTATAAAACATATACTGTAATTGTATATTTTCAGGACTGCAATTGTCTATCTACCAACGACGATCGTTCAAAGGCTCAGCGAGTGGATTGCATATCAAGATTTGTCTTTCCAGGAGCATTTATCTTGTTTCTGTTTTTATTTTTCGTAGTTTGCTTCAGTGCTCGTTCATTAGCTCTTCCTGATTAGTTGACACGTGTCAAGTGTGATTGACATTTATAGATAACAGTAATAGAATAATTATAATGGGATAAATGTCGATGGCATCATTTCAAAATGCCGAACGTACGCATTTGGTATTTTGTAATTTTGTCATCATTTATAACCTCAAAGACTTTTAACAGCAATCGTAACTATTCGGGTCTTTCCGTGATGAATTGTTAACATTCTCCGAGATGCTCCGATTGTTTTAAAACACGCCATCTTCCAAGGTCGTCATCTAATCAGAAATTCCTACAAGAGCATGGTTGTGGAGGCAAACTCCTAAACTCCTTGTAAAGTCAGCGGCATATTGCAGTTGAAGAAAGGTGTAAGTTAGTTAATCTTTATGACATGCTATTTGGCTTGCTTCGTGTAAAAAGCCGAAGCTGCAAAACTATTTGAAGCAAAATATTGAACATGCAATTTTGCAAAGAGTACTGTTCCTTTTCAATATTTGCAAGATACTATTCGCATTGACCTCTTTATAGGCCATGGCTATTAATTAATGAAATGTTTCTCGGGTCGAGTGCCAGTGGCTACGGAAGCCCTGGAGGGACATTTATTATTTAACAATTATGAAACAATTATTATTTATCATTTAAAACTTATTATCTATAATTTATTATTTATTACTGAACACTACTGTATCTGGGCGGGAAATAAAATATACGACTCGTGTCGATTAGTGAAAAGGATATACACAACGTAACACACGTACAATTATGTGAAAGACGTTCTACTCATATCCAATTGCAAAGCAAAATAAGTCACTGGGGGTAAGTTATGTTTTTTGTCATTCAACTTTAATTAAGCTTTAATTTCATGGTCCATTTCCAAGGTGTTTGAGTTAGGCGGAGCTGTAAGTTCGCGAGTTAGGCGAAGCTGTAAGTTCGCAACCGACAACTAGCTAACTGGGAACTTGGCATTAGTCCAACATGTGACTATCGTTGGATATGATATGTCGCGACGTCGGCAACCAAAACCAAATGACGGTACGACACCCGACATCGAAATCCCGGTGTTGAAGTGCTCCGACGTCAGCACGGTGAATACTTGATATCATGACCTTCAATATATTATAACAATTTATGATGGTATGTTTAAATACTTGACAGGCCATCTCAATAAGTGGACGATTAAAATGAGTATCCTATTAAAAACTGATAGTAATGCCAATTACCAAACGATTAACTCATATATTTCTGTGAGATGTCTGTTATTCAAAAGTATTAACACCAGAGTGATGGTGACAGGCTTTATAAATGTGATTTTGTAAAATTATTATTATTAATTATAGGAAAGTTGAAAAGGTATTGGAGTGGAAGAACTGTACTTTTCTCGAAAGAGTTGATGTGGTGAATACGTCACACAGGAGATGTGGTGCCTCGACATTTGCCATCAGAGAATTAAATACACAACCCTGGACTTAACTTGGTGATGGAATACGTTAACGCTGGTTTTAAGTTTGGTGAAATTGTTCTTCTAATGTTTTGTGAACATAATGTTGTTGAGAATGCGGAAATTGAAGTAAATACTTTACATCTTTGTGGATATTTACTCTAACGTCGCAAGAAAACATCAGATACTTGATAGAGAAAAAAACACATCTCATTAGAAAATGTTTCTGTTTTAGAAGACTTTAGTATGTGCTGTTCCTGAATGAAAGGCTCGAATGCCAGGTATACAAAGAAACTGTACAAAAGGTTAAAATGATATTTGGCACATTGGTGGATATGACAAAAGAAACAAATTGTTTTATGCATTCATGCAGAAATAGAGATTGGAAAAAACCGGACACAGTCGTATAATGATGCATGTTGTTAATGGTTAAATGACCAATCCTAAATGTATTGTTATTTTGTTAATAACCATATTGAATCAATAGAAACATTGAAGCGTGTTCCTTATATTTTCTGAACTGACTGTGGCACTAAAAGGACACGTGTGAAGTTTTTTTACAACCGTTATTTTGACAAAGCCACTGCGAGTGAACAAATTCAAGCGTGGTGGAGCTACCCCCAGCCATAACTTCTATAATAGGCTTTCATTTTATCCATATATCAAAAATTTAATGGACTTCTCAATGAATTGCCCAAATTATGACTCCGTAATCATATTCACCCGCCTTACTAGTCCGAATATAAGTCTGTGGGAACTTGCAATTCCCTGCGGTGGTGTCAAAATGGTATGATGTCATTATGTGAGCATTTTATAATAGAATGCCCCATGATGTTATATAAAAATCAATCTATTTAGGAGAATATCCTTGACAGCACGAACTCTTAAGACTTCTAATCACCTGGTGACAGGTGAGTCAGGCATTCCTCTGCCACTCCATTAGGGTGAAATATGAGACAGCCACTTGAAGATTCTTGACCAGTATAACTGGTATATCTTCGAGACAAAATACAATAAAGCAATAGACTGCTAACTATTTTATTTGATTTTTTAAACAAAAACACCATTCATGGACACATAAACACTTTAAACACACTATGTCGTAAACGCAAGTCATATGGTCAATGCTCTAAATAACCTTCTTAAAGTATAATGTTTGTCCTTTTTCAATACGATCATTCACAACAATTTTCATTATTTTTCCTCCTCCATTCCTCAATACTTCTCCTGAAAGGCCGCTAGCGTATTTGCACCTCGTATTTTGATTTCCTCTCCACCCACGACCACGTCTTTCATATGAAACAACGCTCTGAAAAAAACCCAGAATAATTTATTTAAAATATATAAGACTGTACTTATTTGTTATTATTATTTATCTAATATTTAAAATTTATAACTTAAAAGTTATTATTTAAAAGTTATTACTTAAAACTTATTATTTAAAATGTATTACTTAATACTTATGATTTAAAATGTATTACTTAAAACTTATTATTTAAAAATTATCACTTAAGACTGATTGTTTGTGGCTGATTGGTTTAAATGGCAATGGCCCAGACCCCTTTCTCCCTCATGAACTGCCAAATCATTCACATTAACAGTCATGGTTTGAAGGGTTTACTAGTTGAGATGCAACTTCTGGCCGAGTTACACAAAGAATGAAGCAAAACTAAACTGATAAACCCTGCCAAATATTAACACATTGTTCTTTGGTCTGCAGCTTGATAAGGACCATCCCGATGTGCAAACCAGGTTTAGAAACCTATATCTAGGCCCATGCACTTTACAGACTAATAGCACATGTGATTAGAAGACATTTTTGCTAATTAACTATTGCATCCTACATAGTCTGAGAGTGCTCAAGAACCCATCAATGAAGTTTCTTGGGAGCATGCCTTGGACACCATGCACTGAATTGGATACATTTGCATAAAGCTGTGAATTGCAGTGCAGTGTTAACGGTGGTACGAAATAGTTGCAAAACGCACTAACGGTGTCGTAGAAGTAAAAACAAATCCAGTGGAACATGCCAACAACAAGATTTTTCGTTCTCCCCAATTTCGAGCCAGAATTTATAAATTTGATTCTACATCGATTACTAACAACAATATAATGATTTAAATATAATATAGATACAAATAACCAGATTTTAATACCTTCTGTAACTCATGTCCGTCTTCAATATCCTTTTGGCTCATCGTGCCTGTTTGCCGCAAAATATGACGCGTGTCAATAACTTATAAATAATATGTTATAAGTATTAGGTAATAAGGGGCAAGTAATAGGTAATAATTGTTTCATAATTGTTAAATTATAAATGTCCCTCCAGGGCTTCCGTAAGTGGCTGCTATCTACAAATTGTAAAATTGCCACTGTTTAAATTGCATTTCTGTATACCTCGATGTGTTTCTGAACATCATGTATGTATACACATCCGACTGTTTTACAGGGTCACTTATATTATCCTAAACATTGGTAGTAAGATATCTTCTAATGTACTGGAGCTGTCTTGTATATTGAGGTGTAAATTTGTCAACTACGGCGCCTTACTGAAGCAAAATTGATATTGCGAGATACGTGTAACTTATCATTTTGTATGAATATTTATAATATGCATGTATTTGTGCCATATCAATAAAAATCATTTTATGCAAACTTTTTTGCGATTTTTCTTTGTACATGAATTGAATATACGTTCGTTGTTTGAACAAGATTGATACAAAATATTGCATTTGGCCAAATGCATTTAAAATTCACATTTGGTATGCAACTAATACAGAAGAAATGTACATTATGTTAGTTGATGTCTAGCCCTATTGGTGCAACTATCGTTAGCTGCAAGAACTACCATACAATAACTGTTATATCTGTGAATATATGTACAGTGAGTTATAGAAACACTTTAAAAAATATATGTTTATCAGAACCACATTTGTGGATATATTCTGAAGAAATATTATCCCTTGACAGGCAACAAGACCTATCAACCTTCTTAGTTCGTAGGTTGATATGTCTGTTTGGCTTGCAATAGATAATATCACATTTTCTTTATTGTCCTTGTATTTAGATATTTGGTTATACATGTACATGTAATATAAAACAGTTTTTTGGACTTGGGTAACTTGGTCAATTTGCAGAAACGCCTCATTTGGTCACTTGTGATCACAGTTTCTTCTTCTTTTGTCTTGATTATATAATATACTGGACAGGAATCCATCAACTGGATTGTACTTATAGTCCCAGGGGAGGTGTTGAGCAAATTTTCGGCATATCTATGTGAAACAACTAGACTATCCAGCTCTTTCACAGCAGGGACTTGGGGCTTTGCTATGTATCATCATTGTTCCATGTATTTGTGCTATGTGATATGTTTGTTTTCTTTGCTCAGCTGGTTACGTTGAGTGCTGCCTTCTCTGTCCAATTTCCTCATATCTTTTTGGAAGATTTATAATTCACTAGAACGAATCTTGTGATGTGTTTTTAGCAGGACTATAGTCCAAGTGAAAACAAACAAAGTCCAAATAAAATTTCATCGTTTATTTACAAAATAGCAATAATTCAATGACAATTCACAGAATGAATGAATTAATGACTTTTAACACTAAAATAACAGTTCACAATTCGCATCACATTAAGAAATCTATTCATTATACTGTTTACAATGGTGGTCAAAGACTAAAATAACAACATGAAAACAATGTTAGAGAGAATATACATGTAATGCATAATGGATGACAATAATCAACCAAACATAGTGTCATCAATAAACAAAATAAATGTAGAAGTAAATAAGTTACCAGTTCCCGGTGTTAACCAAAATGTAGAGTAATTGGAGTGAATCGAAATTTAGAGTTTTCAGTGTGATGTCAACATCAATATAAAGTTATCGGTGTCAACCACAGAATTATAGAGTTATTGGAGTCAAATATACAAATTAGTTGTTAACAGAAATATAAAGTTATCAGTGTCAACAGATATATAGATTTATTGGGGTCAACATCAATTTAGAGTTACCAGTGTCAACAGAAATATAGAGATATTGGAGTCAACAGAAATATAGAGTTATCGGTGTCAACAGAAATATAGAGTTACCGGTGTCAACAGATATATAAAGTTATTGAAGTCAACAACGACATAATGTTTTTGGAGTCAACCGAATGAAGAAAGTATGAACAGATTACATGGAATGTCAGACTATACAGTCTGTTATATACAATGCATTTATAAATGGTATAATAAATAAATGTGGTTGTAGTACTTCCTCGTGTAATGAAGGGATGGTAACATGGCAACAGGATAAAATATCATCTATTACAGGGTGTTAAAAAAGTTTGTTCTGAATATTGAGATTTCTATAGTTAATTTTTTCCAGAAGAATGCAAAATTTTCTGGTTAAATTCTAAAAGGTTCTTGTAAACACTGTTCTTATCATTCTCACATTAATCAAAAGAAGCTCTTAGAGTAAAGAAAGAAATTAGAACTGTGTACTAAGCTCTAACCAAATTTAGTATGAATTTTAATTTTGAGAATAAAACTTTTTTAACACCCTGTATACATCAGCATGAACTAGCTATTCATGCAACAATCTATAAGGCACACGGAAAACAGTGAGACCAATATATTTCAAATATTCCAATAGACTGGACTTCACACACTTTTTCGCACATGTAGAAACATTGGCATTTGACAAGAGTTCCGTGTTAAATTATTGGTATGACTTTGATGTCATCATATATACGGGTATGATAACAAAATTGGAGAGCACTATTAAACTAAAAGTTATATTTACTTGTACACGTACATTGAATAGGAAGTCTTTTAAATAAAATGCTTTTCACTTTCAAGATCTTAATTCTTAAAGCATAATCTTAATCTATCAAACAAAAGAAAACCCCTTTCATTTCTAATATTATGAATAAAAGAATACCAAAACAGAAAAATGCAAGCACAATTAAATGAATAAGAGTAGATAAAGAAATTGATAGTGAAAATGAACATACGAATGATTTGGAGACATTTCAATGCAACAACACTATAATTGTATAAGGGCAACATGAGCATTAAGATAATTTATCAGTCAAAACCAAAAAAGAAAAAGTAAAAATATCACTGTGTTCTGAATTCATTTATAATCCAAAATATATTGGTAATAAAATTAATACTGCAAATGTTGTTAAAATATGCATGCAATACTTTCGGCAATAAAATGCGACATTGTAAACAACAGTCAATTAAATATTCTGAGACTTAAAAGAGATTTTATAATTATGAATAGGACACAAAAAATTGTTTCCCTACTATATGTCTTAATAATGAAATTATGGATGAGCTAAAATATTGCTAATACTTAATTGTATGACCATTATTGAAACATGATTTGATGTAATATAACAGATATAAACAAACACAAATAATGCCTTAATAAGTACTAGTTTGAGATAATAACAATAAACTCACATAAATTCACAAAACAAAGATGTTTTAAGTCTTAAAACAAACACTAGATTACAATGAAATGAGTTAAACAATAAATGAACTTAAGAACTTTAAATGCTCTCTATGTTTTATGATCTAATCAAATTACATTGTTTTGCACAGAATGGTAAATGGTCTAACTATTACACCAATAAGGCCTATCTTATAAAATATGTTTCTACTTTGTGACATGGGAGTCCAAATAGGTATGCAGGAAATATAATTAAAATTTACTGATTTTTTTTTCAATTTAATTATTTTTTTCAATTAATTAAAAAAAAAATTCAATAGGTTAATTAAGTATCTTTCCCGAAAAACCTCATTTTGCACAAAGATGAACAGACAAAAACATAAAATAACAGACATAATGCAAGTTTCACTTCAGTCTTTTGTGAGATGTTTTACACATATTTTGGTCCTTTAATGTCATTGCATTGATGAAAGTGGCTATAAAAATAAATAACATCCTATCACAACCCTACTTTAGAAACCGAAACTTAAAAAAGAGAAAATATACCCAACATTATGCAAGGAAACAAAACTAAAACATTTGTACAGCCTTTGCGAAGCCAAGCATAGCCTTTATTTACCAATTAGCTTTCTGCTGAAAAATGACAGGCATATATGTGACTACACCAGGCAAGTGCACTAACCACTGAGCTACAGTACAGTAGAAATATTTCTCAAGAGCATAATTATTACAGTATGATGCCTACTGCTTATCACACATAGGCCTATAGCACTATAAGAACAAACTTTAACAACATAACTACAATAGAAGGTGAACGTGACAATAAATGAGTACTAGATAAATGAAGCACTATGATGAATTTGTATCACATTTGACAATATTATACAATAACTTTATCGATCAGAGAACATGAGCAGTGTAACTATCATATACAGATGCTTGCCCACATGGGTAACCCAGTGGCGAGGTCGGAGGATAAATAAATCCAACTTGCTATCAGATACATTCAAATCAAGCTATAATCTAAGATTCAATACCAGTACTTCAGTCCGGGCCATGAGGGTAATAGAGAATAAATAGAGCACTTTAATACCACAACCGATTGTCTCCCTTTGTTTCCATTCAATGATTACTTCCCTTTGTTTATTCTATAAATAACTCAATAGAAAACAAGGGAGGTAATCATGAACTGGGAAGAAAGGGTGATAACCTTGTGAGCACTTGTTTATTTTTTGTACTTTTTTTCAGTAGATCTCTTTATAACATTCATGCGTAAGCACTGTTTTGAAGAAGATTATTTTGGCAACCTTCAAAAAAAAGTTTCAAGAAAGTGATACAATGGAGCAGTTTCATTGTATGTATGTGTTAAATACATGATTACAAGCATGTTGAATTAATTCATAATGAGAAGTTAATATGAATTATGATGCAACTTTGGTATTTAATTTCTTTGAAAGAAATTGGCTGGCTAAGTACACACAATTGCACAATATAGACAGAGCCAATGGCATTTAAACGCTTTACGAATTAATACTCAGCTGAAAAATAACCTATGCACTAATCCACACTACTTGCTAGGCATGTTCTGCTGGCTAGGACTTAGCGACTAACAAACATCTTACAAATATTTGGACGATGGTAAATTACAATAAATATTCAACTCAACAGATTTAAACGTATACAAACACAACTGGAGTGGTCACAAATCTACATAATTGAGAATTAAACAACTACATGAGTGTATATATATGTAAGTCTCGTATTGTTACATAATGCTGTCATATTAATAACAAACATATACATAAATTATGTAAAATGGTACAACAAAGTTCTGTTATTAAGACAATATTGAGAGCTCAGTGCAAAACTATGGTAAATGCCTCTAAAATTGATGAAGTTTTCATAGTTTTGTACTGGGATCTCGATATAAAAAGGTGGTTGTAATAGCCAATCATACATTCATAATACTGGATAATTTTTTTCATCTGAATAAAATACTTCTTTTTTGGATATTGTTGATGTTTGCCATCAGCTGAGGTTCAAGGTCATTCAGATTTCCCTGCGAGATTGACCAAAGACCTATGACTTAGAGAGCTGAGACAGCTATAAGCCAAACAAAGAATCCAAAATTTGTTTCAATCAGCTTTCTGTTGAAATATGGCAGGCATATTTATGAGTACCTTCAGCTGGATTTAAACAAGCAGTCGCCAGATTAGATGCTAAGCGCACTAACCACTGAGCTACGGAGATTCCTTGGTTCTTTAACAATTATAATAATAATTATAAACATTATTCAATTCTTTACACTTGTAAATATCTGCATACTTATTGAATTGAATTTCCAACTAATTGAATTTGTTGTATAAGCAGAACTTTGCTATATGTTATCTATACAGTATATAATACATGTACACTCTAAAAAATACTGGCTAGAGGTATTATAAATATCAAAATGCTACTGATTTAAAAAATACTGTGATCAAGTGAGGTTAAATACGATATGTAAACTATTATGCTGTGAGTTCAATACTTCCTAGTATGCTAATAAATATTGCATTTATGAAGTCAAGAACACTTGACTTATTTACACGTAAATGTATACATAAATAATGCTGAACAAAATGACCAAGAATTAGAAATTCCAGCTGAAAACGAACATTTGAAATCATATATCTTAATTTCTTACTTACAAGACAGGAAAATAAGAATATATCTTCAATTTGAATCTTTACCATTACCCTAACATTGGCAACAAAAATCCTTTTTCCAATGGTAAATCTTTATTCATTCCAAAAAAGATGTTTTTGAAACCTTTTATATCCATACATATTTCTTATGTTATTTTCATGAACAATCAAATTCAAGAGATTAATTTATAAGGACCGTAGAAAAATAATCCGACCTAGGGTAATAAATGTGAACTGTACATATTTACATGTATTGACAATACTCTTCAAAGAAAAATAACCAACCACAGCACCTATTCTAACACATTGAATGTTCATAAGTTATCATTTATAACACATTTCACCGGTATCAGCACATTAAAATATGTGCATACCTGTAAGATAATTTTTTGACAATTTAACATAATTTTAATGTATACTTAAAGCTATAGCAATGACTACCAATGCTTTGTATTACATTGTGTGACTATAAATTGTATTCATGCAATTTAATGTAAATAAAATATGCATGATATGATGTTAAAAAATATGATAATTTTAGTTCCGAGGACAGGACTGGTAGAAACATTATTTTTTGCTAAGATAGATAACTGCAAGTTTGAAGTTAGAAATACCATAAAGTATAATTAGGCCAATTTAAATTAACTATCAAAGTATCATCCAAATTATTTTTTGCCAACTATGAGGATGGACAGTTTTTAAAGTTATTTTCCAAATCTGGTTTCAATTTTTATCAGTAATTGGTTAATTTCATGTTTTTCACTATACGTTTTCTACCAAAAGTTGAAATTAATTGGTTAAAATTTTGAAACTGAATAAAAATTACTCACAAGTAGCTACCAATTATTTTAAATCAAATCAGCACATCAATTAAAAGTCGAGGCAATATGAACAACAGGAACTTGAGGATGATGATATCCTAGGAATTAATTTATTCCTAACTAATTAAATCATACACCAATACTGTTACAGTTGTTAATAATATATCACTCAAATTCAAGATCTTTTTAAATACTTTTACCTTATAAATACATCAAAATCGAAGGAAATGTGAACATTTGAAATAAACTGTGTGTTATATTAAGTATATTATTTGCTAGAACCATATTCATACATCCCTGAAGGTCAATGCTAGGTGGCATTATAAATACATTACAGGCAGATTTTTATACTAAATTTATGTTTTGTTACATATAAATTCTTCAGATCTGACCGATCAGAGCATATGAGCCTTATTGAATGGTACTCGTTGTCATAAAATCTCATGTACAAGCCCCGATCTCCCGAAGCATCTCAATCCGAGCACGATCTCATCTCAAATATTGGCATACATCTTAATGTTAATTTCCATGCAAGATTGGATTCAACATTAGCATCACTGAACAGAAATGGTATTCTGTGTTTATGACAGTAAAATTTACAAACTGAAAATTCAGATATATCTCTAATTGCGACTCTGATTTTAGCAAAATCTCAATTTGAGTCAAGATTTTTATTTGAGATGTTTTGGAAGATTGAGGCCAGAGCTACCACAGGATTTGAACCAGTCTATTTACTGTAAATCTGAACCAGTCGTTACACGTACGATCAGAGATGAAGTATTTAACACGATCATACTGAGTACTTTTGTCTGTAAATAATGCCTTCACAAACTAACCTCACACAGTTGCTTGGAAGTGCCTCAGTTAGGTAATAGGTATGACATGTGAAGTTGATTGTCAACTAATCCAACAATCCAACACAAACCTAAAACTGTTCCTCTATTCATCTTATCCAGCACAGTCTTATCTACTCACGTCGTCAGATATCTACTAGTCTGACTGCTGACCGCTGTATAAGATGTAATCAATTCTGACATAGTTTATTTCACACAATGTGTTCATTCCAAGAATGCTTTCTCCTCCGGGTCAACATTCCGTCTTACTGCCTGTGTCTGATGGTATACAGGTAATGAATAACCGTGTTTGTCCTGTTCTAATGATTCCAAGTATTCTTGTCGATACTCATCCTTACGTGGTCCCCACTTAGGTGATGGCTTCGTCACAGCTCTAAAACGCTGCAAATTGATTTCATGGAGTGAATAGTTTTCAACATGAGTTCAGAAATAGTGTCTACAAGAAGTTGTCTCCCTTTGCTTATATATATAATAAAAATGATAATATATTATTCTTGCAGGTGATTTAATGGAGTGAATAGTTTTCAACATGAGTTCAGAAATAGGGTCTACATGAAGTTGTCTCCCTTTGCTTAATTTCCCTAATAGGGATTCAATATTACATGGATAAATATCATAGTGTACTAGAACACCTGGCAAGTGCTTATATTTAACCTCTAATATGTATATGAAATTAATTGGTTGGCAAGCTGCATAATGTTAATTAATGAAACACAAAAGCAGCAGCAACTCTAAGGGGTCTCTATATGCAAAGTTAAACATTACATTTGCTTTGTGTTATGTTTGCACTCAACCTATATACTTACTGTACCCATGATCCATACAGGCATATATGCCTGAGCTTAAAAAGGTTCTGTTCTGTTCTGTTCTGACTATTTTCCAAAATTTCTGGGACCTAAAGCAATTTTCACCAAACCTGCTACTTTGCAGAAGAGATAAATATCATGACGTACCTGCATAAATGATCCTTCAGCCTTAAATAAAGCATACAATGCACACACTGGAATAGGTACCAGTGAGGTCATTCCAAGGCACCAACCAAATGTGACGGCCCACTGAGGGTATGTGACCTCACCATAAGTTACTGGACCCAGGGTTATAATACTGAACAACCAGACAAACTGAAAGTAAAACAATCGTCAATGTATAATTACACTTCATAAGGTGGTTGCCATGAAATATTGAAAAATGGGGTTGGTAAGAAAAAGATATTTACAGTTTTGAATGATTTTATGTATTTTATAAACTTTAAAAGAGCCTTCCAGCAAAATGCTATAAGATAACTTAGTGTAGCAATTGTAGTATCAATAAATATTTTTACATATTTTCTAGACTTATTGTCGCCAAAAACTCAAATGGGGAAGCCTTTATTTACAATCAAATACATGTAGTTTGTTACACTAAAGAGATAATAATGTATCTTCAACACAAGATTGGCTACGGGTTGCCTTATAATTGAGGTTTAAGAGTAAAATCAAAACTTACTAAGATGACACAAGGCGTGACATATTTCCAGGCATATTTCCACAAACCGCAGGGTTGGAAGCCAATCATCAACTCAATATCCTTGTAGAAACGATCAACACCTGTAGATAGAACAAACAATATATCAATATATCACATGATATTCCTTGTATCCAGGTAAGTATACCAAGTATGTATATTCTTATACTACACATGTGTTTTTTTTTCAATAGAATGTTTTTTTTTTGTGTCCTGTGACAAAAATAATCTACATGTATTAATTCTTGTTAATTGATATAAACTTATATTAAACTTGTTCAGGAAATATTATCAACACATTTTGTACAGGACAAATATGCCAGAAATTCCCTAGCTAGACACTCAACATTAAAGGGTAACTGGCTTATCTTCTCTCATACCCTCTCGGGGATGGATAACATCAGGAATGAGGTGTGGAGAGAGATTAGTATTAGCTTGAAAAATTAGTTTCACAATCGACCATAAATAAATAAGTATGAAACAGATATGCGTACCATAAACCCATCCGATGGCGATACATTCTGTCAATGATATCAACATCAATGAGAAACTTGCGCAGTACCAGTCAATGATCTGTAGAATGTAGATTCCTCCCTGAAATATTCAACACACATTGGTAGGGGAACAAATGCCAGTTAAGGCCTCTATTTTTGGAGTTATCCTACCATTCATTTCAATAAGCTGAGTCATACCTTAAAATGTTTAAAACTGTTGCAATGACAACAAGAAACAGTCATTATAGACAGCCACCGAAGAGAAGATAATTTAAAATTTTTAATATTTGTAAAAATTCAACAATTTTAAGGGCCATAAAAATTACAAAATCCGAACAATATGTGTTTTAGCATATTGCCATATCCCCTTGCCTTGGCAGAGGATAACAAAATTACAATGCAACAAGTTTTGCACCATAGAGAATGCTGCATGTTTTTCTTACCTCTGTTATCAATGGTAATCCCAGGAGGAATTCGATGAAGCAGGCGATGGCTGACACCAGAACTCGTCTTTTCCGTAATGTTTGAGGAAATTCATCCATGAATGCACTAAGGCAAGTTTCAAACATACCAAACTAGAAGTATAGAGAAATCAAACTATTAGCATAATATGTAACATTTCTTTATATAGCATAACATTATTCAAATACAGTATGCACAAAAAGGTATCACTAGCAAATAGATTTACTTCAGCTTTTTGAAGATGTTTGAGAGAGTAAGGCAGAGTATTTGAGATAGATTGACAAGAGAACAATTCTACCATTAAGTACCACTGTTATACATTGAACTAATTGAACATCAAAATGAAAACTTCATCCAGCCATGACAGGGGATTTCGCATACGTGCATCAATGGAACAAGCCAGGTATCCCTATAATTCGTAAAAGGAGTCTTTCAAATGTTTAGGGATTTTTGTTTTTTAAAAATCAGCAAATTTGAAAATGTATTGGTCAAGCATTCTAGTCCATTACTGTATTAAAATCATCCAAATAATAAAATGGGAACATTTTTGTTGGTAACTTTTAATGGTAGATTTGTGATCTGATCATGAAGGCGGTGATAGAAATGTTGTTTATTTGTGTGTTTCTATGGAGTAATACAGCAACTAAAGAAGTATGTGGAACTAAAGAGTTGCAAACAAGAAGGTGTGTAAGTGTAATAAAAGATAAAGATTGGGACAACGTAATACTTTGGTGCACTTTAAATTAGTTCCAATGTAAGAAATGCTTGGGGGGGCAATAGTGTTCAAAAAGCATGATGAAAATTGCATGAGTACACCTTGTCTGTAACAAAATGAGCTCATTGAAGAATGGAACAGCATTCTGAACAGAGTGCATCACAAGCCAACCTCTACCTATATTCACCAAAACGACCTTAGACAATAGCCTTGTCTGAACAATGGATCACAATGAAACCAATTGAAAACAAAACCCACAAACAATGTATGTCAAACCGAAGAGTTTAAAACAACATGTCTAAAGCAAACTATGGTTATAACAAGGACTACAGTCACTCTGAATGACAATACCCGGGCATTTGGGAATCCCTAGCAACAGAAGCAAAGATATTTTACAAAAGATTCTAGCATTGGAGAATCCCCAGCAACAGAAAGAAATATATTTTACATAAGTTTGCAGGGCAAGACCCGGGCATTGGAGAATCCCTAGCAACACATTACGTACAACTTCATTTGGTGATGTATGAGTGTAACATAATGCAATCGAACGTAGGTATCCGACGATGGTAAGATTACGACTTCTACTTGAATGTTTACTTCTATATTCCACAATCATTATGTTGGCACTGATACAATGGAATCTTGTTATGAGATGTTAGTTAACTGTACAAGGGAACTTAGGCATTGGGTAAGCTTTGAATGAAGCAGGATCTCTGATTGGCTGATAGTACAGCTGGCATTTTTTTTCGGACAAATCCAATGAATGAACTAGGCCATAGTCTAGAGCAATGATAGATAAAGAGACATTAATATAGGATTTAACTACAATTTGTTGAAGTTCACGGATGTGTAAACACCCAATTTGAAGGAACACATTGAATAAAACTTTGAATAATTTTCTAATTAAATTATTTTTACAGACAGCAAAAATATGTTTAGATTGGACCAAACAGAAGCCAAGGTAAAACTATTACATGTACATCAATACAATGATTCTAGACAACATGGGTATGGCAACCCTGTTACAAGACAGTTAACCGTCTGTTCTAGGAACCCAACTTTTCTAGAAGACATTATTCTATTCTACAACTTCTCTTGATTTGCTAGGCAAAAACTGTTCAATCTTGTCGGGTAGAATATCAGATGGTACAGGACTAAGCCATACATAGAATTAGAGGGGAAAGGTGCATGCAATATCAGAAAAATTATGTCGCATTGTTATCAAAGCATCATCTTGGGGCCTTGTTGGTTGAATGCACATAATATAATGTTTGTATTATACAACGAATGTCAGAAATTGAAGCAGCCCATTACCAGGAACCATGCTGTGGAAATAACATGATGTGAATACAAGATAAGAAAGATTGGGGGAGGGATTTGTGCGTTTGTGCGTAGCCATGAGTGTTGATGTAAAGTTGAAGGTTTTGTTGAGAATGGAATGTTAAATTGTTTGTATTATAGAGAAGGTATAGGGTGGATTCTGGGGTTGAGGAAATATGTTTGTCCTATATGGAAAAGCATCAAGAATATGTAAATCTTGTCTTGTATATCGCTATATGTGAGAAAACATTGAATTGAAGTATATTTTTTCATTTCACCCAGAGACCCATAAGCAATAAATAAGAAAAGTATCAGGAAACATTGTTCATTAAATTTAATTTTGAATATAATTTTTAATACCATATACAAGACAAGTTTGCAACTTTGCTAGTGATGTCATATAAGAAAATAAAACTTGATGATATGCATGATCATATGAGAAGCCAAATTATAAAATATACAATAGAAATAGCATGATTTAACCCATATTGACAACATCTGTGTCCAGCATACACACATTGTAACCCTTCTGAGTTTTTTTCTGAGTTTTGATTAGTTGATTTTAACTAATTGATTTTTAATTGGTTGTGAAACATGTTGAATAACTTACATTGATCTCACTCTTGACACCTCAGTCCTGATGGTATACATCGCCAGAGGGTATAAGAGAACGGAAATCCTCTTTTACTTTGAATGCTAGGTGTCAAGCAATGAAATCACAGGTGCCATTGTTTCATTGGTTTGACGCAGTCAAAAAGAAAAAACCTGAACCTCCCAGACTCAAAGTGACCACTCAACCACTGAGCTATGGAGGCAGTTTGATTAGCAAGTTCAAACAGTTTTTATTACCGGTATTAATCTTTTGAAGAAATAATTAAGATTAATCAAAATAGGATTACATGTATATTCTGTGGATGATAGACACATTGCTGACATATTGGGTTTGTTTTCTTTTGTATTTCTACAGAACTCTGCAGTTTTATATAAGTCTGAATCCTTTCAACTGGTGTGTTTGTCTGTGATTTAGCCGAAATGCGGGAAAATTTAAAATTGGATCAAAAATAATTTTGCAGTTTTTATGTGGAAAATAGTCTGAACATTTACAAACATAAAACTCATATATACACCATACATATCTAATAATCTACATGCTCTCTGTCATTCCTAACACACGTCACACCCAACCCTTACAGACATTACACCACATATGTCCGTCCACATTCAGTACATAGAGTACTTTCCACATAATATTACCACTTATCATAATGCATGAGACGAAATGTTTGGACTTTATGTACATGTTTTTTTTTAATTAAACCAAAATTATTTAATTTTCATACTGGTATTCTTTCAAAATGTTAATTTTGAATAAAGTACAAATTTCAGATTTTTGGAAACAGTAAATAAAGTTTTGGAAACAATAAATGCCAAATAAGTTTTAGAAAACAGGATTTTGTGAATTAAACATCACATGTACATTAGGAATTTTGACCAGTAAAAGGAGACAGTGCCCTACAATATACAAATAATTTAATATTTTAAACATTCCTCTCCTCAATAAACAATTAAAAATTTAATATTTCAATTATCTTTCACAACCAAACATGTAAACTAAATATGAATATGCTAGCCGTATTATTTCCAAATATAAATATGAAGTCAATTTCAAAATTTACTGGAACATATAAAAATGTATGAAATAAAAAAATTGAAATAAGAAATCAATTTTGGAGCATGATATTTAACTAAAAGAAAACAAAAGACAAAATTTAAAATTTTGAATAATGAATTAAGTTTCATATAAAGTTTACATATTTGACTTTTTCTTCAACAATTTGTGTATAAACTACACTATATTAAGTACCACTTGACATGCGTGTCAGCAAAATAAAGGCCGTCTTCACACCCGACTCTGGAGACAAGCGCTGGGCCCTGACACGTCTTCCGACGACCCCACAACCCTGTGACTGAACAAAAAATGCCAAAATACAATTCAGTGTCCAGTCGGTATTAAATAAAAGATATTTATTACTTTTATTGCCTCATGCCTATTTCCTGACTTATTATTATTTATTTTTTAAGCATGTATACCAGTTTAAAAATCAATTGAAAGCTATTCTCCTTTTGTTTTGTGCAGTTTAATTAAAACTATTAATGCTTATAATTTAGCTATTTTGAAACGTTAGCCAGTAAAAAGATTTTATAATAATCAAACAATCAATTTTTATTTTTATCAATTTTTATCAATTTATACAAAATTTGAGGTATTTAACCAATAAAAACAGGTTTAACAAATTTTTAATGATATAGATGATATAAAATACAGCTGTTTCATTTGAGATAATATGATGTACCAGTACTGTACATGTCCATGGTAACATAATACTTGCTTAGTCATAAAGCCTCAGTCATACATACCGATATGTTAAATCTACCGAAGTAAAAATTAATTAATAGAAACTGCTTTATGAACTTTATATTTATACTTCATATTTTAATGTGGCTGGCATTTAGTTATGAAAAAATGCAATGTTCTGTGACAGATATTATACAATGTACATTCCTTATTGATGAAAATGGTTCTTTTTTGCAAGATAAGAAATAAATGAGAAATAAATATACAGTCAACTGTCATATCAAGGATGAATTCTTTTTTTAACAAAACGAGAGTAGTCTGTAATTATCAATAAATAGATGATTTGGTTGAATATATGTAGGAAATCTGGAAGGATACAGTCATGCATTCTCTGGTTATATGTTCATATATGATTTACAGCTTTGTTAAAATCATTATGTATTTTTCCGATTAATATTGTGGAAAATTTAAAATAAATTTAAAACAACTACAAAATTTACTAGTGTTAAATGGTAATGTAAAATTACAATTGGTTTTCGATTTTTGAATAAATTTTAGATTATATTTTAAATATTGGATAAGAAAATAATTACTAAAAGTTATGACGTTTGATTTGAATTCAATTCACACAAGAATAGGATGACTGCAGATGTCCGAAGCGAGACAGGATCCATGATTCTGGCCCCGATCTCTCTTAACATCTCAATCTGAGCTAAATCTCATCTTAAACATAAGTGCCTTAACTTTGTGTCAATTAGATAATTTCCTTGGGATGCAGGATTCAAAATTTGCATCACGTAACAGAAAGCATTATTCTTAGTTGAAAATATTGCAGTAAAGTTTACATAACTTGAGCTTCAGATTTTTCTCAAATTCAGATTCTGATTTGAGCAAATCTTAATTTAAGATGAGATTTGTACTTGAGGTGCTTCGGGAGATCAGGGCCTGGTATGTTTAAATTAAGTTTTTCCACAGTGTATGTTGTATAGTAGGGGTTTATGACCATGATGATTGTGGAACTAGCTTTTGTTTAAATTTCAATTGCCCAATATAAACAAATAGAGCATTGAATTAATTATTGATAACCCATGTTACTTGAGGTATGAGTGCTTTTCTTACTTGCCCTATTTGAATGAGCATTGAATTAACTAGGAAAATATTAATCACCAATAATCTATAGGGCATTTTGACACATATCAAAATACCAACATGAAAGTCTTTTAATATAATTAAATAGGTATCATTTCTATTATTTAAATTACCATTTTAAATAAAATTATAAAATAACTTTCAATCAATAAATGACTTTTGAATTGAGAAATGTTTTTATATTTATTTATAAATTATTGCAATTGCCTAAAATATTAAGCACAACTAACAAGTTGAATTTTTAAAACGATAATGAAAAATTTACCCGTAACAATATTAATTTAAATGACACTTTTAAAAGTTTAAAAAGTTTTCTATAATTTGCACGAATCAACTTAAACTTAAAGATATATATTATATTCATTCTATAGATTCATTTGTTTAGTACTGTATACTGTATAATATCGTACAAAGAGTTAAGTTTATATTTAGCGATTAGACACTGGACATAGTACATAGTAAAACAAGTCATTGAAAATCAATGATCACAGGCATATATTATATAATAATATATCACAAGTCATTATAATATAGTAAATATTGGCACATACATAATAGAACACAATTAGGATGGAACAGTTTGTATTATAATCATACACAATACATGAGTTTCATACTATCATAAAGTATATATACATGTATATAAATACACTTCCTTAATAAAAGAATATTTATTCCGGAAAATATGAGGATATTTTTTTAAATCATTTTGGAACAGCCAAGACAGACAACTAGGTAATTTACAATGCAACAAATTCAAACTTATTAATAAAGTTACTTCCCTTTGTACATATTTCGTATTTTGAATGCAACAGACACAGAATATGAGTGCGATGATGTCTCCACTTTTAAGCAATGCAACATTCAATTAAAGATGGTCACAGTAGTGGTGCAGTGAGTAGGCTTTAATGGGAGCATGTGCTTTAAATTAAAACATATTGCAGTTAATATTTTAGAAACAGTTGACAGATTGTAACTGCAATGACATGGATGATCAATCAAACTTCAACTGAAAAAATTTGCAACAATCAGTGCAATCAGGACTAATTATTTCTAGCCACTCCAGTCAGCAATAATATAAACAGGTAACATATTTAACTGAACCTTGCTACCACATGAACTTGAATATCGAAGCTCTTCAAAAAGAAGAAGACGCTCTTCTGCCTTAAATTAATGTACCAAAAGCAATCATTTAAAGCTGTGTGTACCTACAGTGTGTATATAAGCCAGCAACCAACACGTCACTAAAAGTAAGAACACTTGTGATACAAGCAAAGTTAAATACATATGCATTTCTGTACATATTAAGCTGGTTAACCATCTTTCCATCCTAAGGACTAGTATGAACAGAGAAGCTCATAATATGAGACATTGCATACCTTTAAATTGCCCATTGATACTTTGAAACCATAAAAAATCAAAGCAAATAGTTTCAAGCTTGCAGAATGATGCGATGATATTGTGATCAAAGCATTTGTTCTAATGCTCAATAATCATACAAGCTCCCCAGACCCACATTTATTTGGAATACCTCATGTGACTCAGGTTTGATAACAGGTTTTGTTGCATTGTAAACTACCCTTATTAAAAATGTATTGTGGACCTTGTATTCCTGCAAATGTTTGATTAATACCAATTTTCATATACAAGCAATTGTCAAATTTAAAATTTTAACACCCGGCCCATTTAAATTTGAATAATAATTATAGACAGAAACACTGTTGGTTTAGTTCGGACCAGATTTAAGAACTTTGTTCTAGTCATAACAATAGGCTACAGACATTATGCCACTGGAATATATTTGTTTACCACAATAGCAGGTTTTGTAATCAGACAGCTCGGTTAAAAATAGAACAAACATTTGCAGGAAGATGTTCTGGAGAAGTGACAAATCTAACCAATGAATCTTACCTGTACCACACACTACTACTGGCACTTAAGAGTAAAATAATAACAATTAGTAGCAAAAATTTCAAAAGCTAGAATATAGATAATGTTCAAAACTTGGCAAAGGAATTTCCGTTAAAAATTAGAATTTAGAAATACATTTAATAAAATTGTAAAATTAATGCCAATGCAATCGGACAATTGAAATTGAATTCAGAAATGGAGGTTACAATTACTAATTTACAAATAGACCTCTAAAGAACTACAGAATATTTTAGTATTTTTAACTAAGTATTGCCAAAAGCCTTCAAGGACCGCGCTATGGTTATAAACATATACAAGAAATTGAAATGATGTGGTAGGAATAAAATGGTTTCTATCGGAATGAAGTCAAAACAGCTGAAGGAGAAATTTTCCTACACAAGGGTGTCATGAAAAAGGCAAGTGATAGTAATCTGAAAGAAATGTTGAGGACCCTGAAAAAGTGTCAGCAATGCCTTCTTGTCAGCAAGGGTCACACAAAGTCATGTGACCCAAATGATTTCTCAAGAAAAGACTGACGAAGAAGGCATTGCCTGGAGTAGATAATACATACATTTGTATGTACCGAACAATAGGTATGTGACACACATACCAGTTGCCCTTAACACACATATGTAAAATATGTTGGGTTAACAGATTATGGCAGAATAACAACAAGCAACAGGCCAACTGAGCACATAACCTGCCAAATAGCTATAGTTTACATAATTACATAAAACATATTTTGGAAGGCATGTGCCAGGGCCTTGAAGCTTACTGTTTTTCCGTTACACAGTTTTTTGGTAAACAAAACATTGATTTCAATACAAAGGAACACCTTGGATGTATGCTGCTGAGTATCACTTTGTAATACCACCAAAAGATGTAAGAAAAAAGATAAAAAAGAAAAAAAGAATATTAATGAAAAACATGTAAGGACAAAAACTAAAGTGTTGTTTAGATGTCATTTGCTATTGCAAGCATTTATGGTGCCTTGATAAATAGAGACTATTACAGTTTGTTGAAATATCAAAATGGTCCAGCCATTGAATAGTGGTAACAACAACTAAGTTCAAGTAAATAAAATGTAATGCCTATCAAGTATACCTTCAGGCAGAAGTAAGTACATAAGTAAAGCCTTTATTTAACGACGCTGACACATTTGAATTCCGCATAATGATAAAGTCCATGTTGAATACTTATAGACTATTAAATGAAAGTCATTTTATGTTGGAGAAGGCTTTGTAACAAACAGGAAATATAAAAGCGACAGACTGTACCTTTCAATATCATGTTTTGGGTGGCACTAGATTGTGCATTAAAGACATTGAACTAAGTATTTGTAAACAATAAAGCAGACTCCATAAAACTGAGATGCAAAAATATGTAGAAATATCAATATTATCTTTTTTGAGTCAAACAATCAAAAACAACACACAGGCAAGTAATTGAGCTGTTAAACATTTAAAACTAAAATATGTTTAATTTTATGAAATTTATAAATTCTAAAAATATTATTGAACAGAATTTTGAGAAGTGACACACATATCAGCACAATCCAAGGGTTAAGTCACCTGAAACCCAGAACACTACAAATTATGCAGAATGCTTTCCTCTTGTTGTCATGGTAGCCATTTAAAATTATTTAAAAATCCAAGTAATCAATTAAGATAAATTAATCATTTTTAAAACTGTCCTGTACTTGTTTTAGTTTTTGCTAATTTTAGTTTTATTTTATACTATTAATTTATGTTCATCTAACATTTATATGATAAATTTAATTACTTAAGAATTCATAACACATGGTTCTAGGTATATTTGATATAAAGTAGACACTAGTTCTCAAAAAGAAGCTTCCAATACACATATTTCAAAAATACTTCAGCAGAAAATGGTAACAATAAATCAAAAGAGTCTAGGCACTATTCAAAACAGCTACTGTTTATGTTTACAATTAGAGATATAGACTGACACTTTTAAGACTTTTTTACATTATAGATCTATAACAAACCTTTGGAAAATGGTAACTTAATAAAAGTTTTACCATGGTCTAATTTCAAACAAAGAGTTGCAATATTCAACAAAACAAAGTACATTAAAACAGTCAATAAAACATCTTAACTCCTTAAAAAGTAATTGTCAGAAAAATTGATATTTTTTTTAAAAATCTGGCAACTAAGAACCTGAGAAAAGTACCTGCTAAATTACACCTCATTGTGAGAGTCGGCATTTCTGTAAATGTTTGGGGGTATGAAAACAATTGAAAGCATACTGCAATATTTGTCACATGGTTTATAAATGGAAAACTTGCCTTCTTCATGAAACACAGTACATATTAAAAACGTAAGTATAAAGCATGTTTTGAAAAGGACTTTCTTTAAAGAAAATAACATTAAGTTATTATACAATGAAAATGAGTATGCATAATATACTGAGCTAGGTTTACTATGTAATGTACAAAACATACATCTTTCCTGAATATTTTTACAAATAAGTCTTGGTATCCAATTGACAAGAATACTAACATTTCAGAACAAAACATTTACCTCATTATAGCATGAAAAGAAATAATGTAATCTTGTGAAAAGAGACATCATTTTAAATCTTCTGTTTCATATAAACAAGGCTTTTCAAAACAAAGGTCTCAAACCCATTCCTCACAGACATGCTTTGGATACCACAGTCAAAATATTTATTCTATATTAACATGATTTTTTTAGGTAAATGAAAATAAATCAAGAAAACCAAAGCCATCAAGTACCATGGATAACAAGACTATATGTTTTCGCACATTCAACAGAATCTTTAAATAAAAATTAATTGTGTGTCTTTCAACAAATTATTTCTTTTTATCTTTCCAAGAGCAATAAATGTCCAAAGATGTTCCAAACAATTATAAAGTAACTGCCAAAGAATGCCCAGAATGCATACAGATTTTCATTCCATGAGGTAACCAAAATAGAATACCCTCAACTGTTTTGACAACTAATGGGTGATAATATGATGAAAAATGCTGAGAATTGTAAAGGATGGTTACCTGGCTGTCCAGACCGATGATAAACAACATAAGGAAGAATAACACAGACCACAATGGTGAGATTGGCAACATAGACACAGCTTCAGGATAGGCAACAAATGTAAGTCCAGGACCTGAAATAGAAGATAAACAATTGATAAGTTGTAAACTGATGTAAATGGCAATACAAGTAATACCATCATACTTTAATATATATTGAAATCAGAGTATAATTTTTATATATTTATCCAAAATGAGTTGAGATTGATTCAAAGAATTTCTATGACAAGACACATTAATAATTTGTTATTTATCAAAATGTTAAGTATAGTTCTTATATAATGTTCTTTTACAATATATTATATTACTGTGTCAAGTACCCTTGGAATGTCATTATTATATAGGATACCAGGAATGCCCTGATGGACCAGAATGAATAACAAACATCGAGAATAATATTCATATTACAATAAACTTGGAATATAATTATTATTCACTGGGTACAGTTATAGTGCATTATATAATGTATCCTGCAGTACCTACCTTGCTTGACAACATCTTCAACAGACTGACCAGTTTCGTGAGCCATAAAGCCGAGGATTGAGAAGATGACGAAGCCAGCAAAGATACTTGTACCACAGTTAATGAAAGGTACCAACATAGCATCCCTGAAAATAGACAATCAATCATACAAACAAAGTCAATATTAATCAGCAATAATTAATGATATAATTATTTTCAGTGATGTTTCTGGAAGCACATGGTGTACCAAATCTGGGCACCTAATATCCATCATCAGATACCAATGCTAAATAACATGTTAAGTACAGCATGTAGTAGTATAATGTTATGAATTGAGCATGAGTTCCGACAATGCTAATATCCAACAAGTCTTTTATATGCTGTTACTCAAATCTGTACTTCTTATAGAATCAGCAAAAAGGGTATTTAGTTTCTGATGGCATCACTTTGGACGTCATATACACGGAACAATTATAGCTCCAGTCATATACAAGGAACAATTATAACTCCTTTGTGCCTTTCTTGCCCTGCAATATCTGCTGAGTGCTGCCAATTTGATATCACCCTTTTGTCGTTTTCAGATGGTTGGAAATAAGACTTAATTTGCTACATGTAAGCTTGACAAATGTTACACAGAATTCTGATATAAACAAATGAAGTAACACAGAGATTTATAGAACTCCCATTAGTTTGTCTCACAGTCTGTCTCACAGTTATACTTCATTCAGACTTCTCGGAATCTCCCTAGATAGAATCTCACACGCAAAGCTTAGATGTATGTACTCTTATCCTAAATCCAGATTATAAATGTATGGCATGTCATGGTATAATATCTGACACAGTGAATTACTTAGGGAGTAAGATCCCACCAGATGTGTGCAGCTGTCACACAAATACACAGTTATAGATGTTATATCAGGCAAATGGTTACTAGCAAGCGTAACAAGCAACGGCACATGTGTTCTGTTAAATCTCATTCATATTGTTACAGTAAAACCTCATCTAATTTAAAGACCACCTCAATAATAAGACCATCTATTATGTTTAGACCTTCATGACTCGTAACCTTATTATAAAGTCCACCTCAACAATGAGACTATCTGTTATGTTTGATAATCAATGAACCTCTTTATTGTACTATTATAAAGACCAACTTAATGAGACCAGTTTTTAATGTCACCAGTTGTGGCTGTATTACTGAGGTTTTACTTTAATTATAATTACTTGATACCCTATAATAAATCTAGTTTTGTAATTTCATGATGTTTTATAAAGTGCAAGCCCAAAAAGTCATTTACACAGTGGAATACCTTTTGAACGTCTGAATTTACCATTTATAAAGTACATTGTATTGTAATGGTCTTGAAAATTATAATATTAACACAAATTATTTCTTCAAACTTTGTAGAAAAAAAGAAACGCAGGAACTATAAATACCTACCAGTACATTACATAAATGATATATTAACTACCATCTTATTGCATAATTTATAATGACATGTCATAACATTTATCAAAGGGACTGAACATATTATGTTTCAAGGTTAATGTTTCACAGTTTTGTTTAATTGTATACAAGGTTTGTAATTATCACATTCCGTTGCAAAGAGCTGATTCCGCTAAATATAAATATATACTATATCTCCTAAATAGATCATATTTGAAGGTCACACACATTTACTTAGGATATGTGTACGTGTCAAAGCAACTTGGTGTGGGGGTGCTTGACATATTTATATAATTACAAATAAATTCAGGCACAGGAAGTACAGAATAATTTTGAATGAGACTTTTTTGAGTGTTTAGACCACAAGTTATTATTTTTCAGGGTAGCCGCATTTATTTTTGAAAATTTTGCTGCAGTAGGGGGGCAAAATATAACAGTTGTCGTTAAAGGGCCTTAAACTACGGTTTACTGTGTTTTATTCAATTTATTTGGTTAAAATCGATACAACTAATTTTTTAGTTGTAAACACTTGAATAGAGCAAGGTTGAAATACAATCGCTAAAACATTTCCATATATAGACAGAATCTTTCATTATACTAAATGGCCTTGATGTTATTGTGACTGCACTGTATGGAAATATATATTGATTACTTTTGGATGATTCACGATACAAAAACAACTATTGCTAATTGTTGTAGCAAGGACAAAGAAGAACATGCAGCAACATTGTGATATCCATCCTAATGCCCAAGGCTGGGTTAATGCTGTAGTTTTGATGAACATTTTGAAGTCACTTGAAGAAGAGAGTTTGTTGCAGCTTACCTGTAGACGTTGTGCTTGAAGTCATTGTATGATGCCATAGTAATGATACCACCCCATGCCATTCCAACGCTGTAGAAGATCTGTAATGCTGCATCACCCCACACCTGCAATATATAACATGTACTATAATAGAATGCCTTGATAAAACAATTTGAATAGTAAACCAAAGTGAATATCAATCATGACGACCAAAGATTATATATATGTAGATGTTAGGGGTGTGCATGGTTTACTGTTGGTATTTGTTATTTACAGCAGGGACTTGAGCTTTAAATGTTTTCATTAGCTTATGTGTTGGCATTGTTCCATGTATTTGTGTTATGTGATGTAGGTTATGTTTTGGTAAAACTATGGAATTAATAAGACAGCAACTATTAACTGTGTCAAACAACCCTAAACTATCGCACATTCTATGCAACACCTAACAATCTCATACTATATCAGTTTAGAAACTGTTAAAACAATAGTGGGAAGATATCAACCTGAGCATTTAATTTCCCTCTTGCAAAAAACCCCAAACAAACCAGAAATGTGTACAATTATATAACAGTACTAGATAACAGGCATGGCAAACTAGCAGTATATCTGCATCAGAAATGCTATCAACACAAACAAAAACAATTAGTGTCAAGTTAAAGAAGCGCAGTACGCATTATGCCAGACTTCTCACAGATATTTACGAGAGACTTATTTTTGCCTGAGACGTTATTTTTGCCCGACATTCTCTGGTAGACTACCATTTGTACCCAAGGTCTCAGGTTTACCTTAGCATTCACTGATCATGATGAAACATTGCATATTGTAAACAAACAGCATGCGCTACTTAGCTTGTTAACCTTATACTTTGGCAAACACACAGATTTATATTGGCAAGGTGCCGAACTATCAAACTATCCATGAACGTTTACACAACATTTTCAATCATGAACATCTTTCACGCCAGTAGGTCTACTATAGGTTTATCAGGGATTGTACTAGAATTGTAGGTATGCTCTATAATTGTTGAAAGCACAGGTATTCAACATATTGGCTGTGACCCCTTCACCACTACCAGTTACCCCATGCCAATGGTTAAATGCACAATGACTATATAATTGCAAATGCACTGAACTTTATTTTTAATTATAAAGTCAACACATATATATCTTCAGAAGCAAAGCTCCACCTTTGCTTTTGACCTTAACAATAATAGATCAGCACCAGACTCTACGAAATCAGTTATCGCATGATCAAAAGATTTGTCAGAAATCAGTTTTGTGTGATTACAAGACCTGTAGACAAGCTTAACATCTGACACTGTTTGACACCACCAACATGCTCAATGATTGCTCTCTTATATACTGACAAGTACCAAATAAGATTAACACATATCTGCAAATGTTTGTGGCAAGCACCAAATACACTCATCCTAACTCACCTGGAACGTGGCGAGTTTCTCCCATCTTGGAATAATGTAGAACTTGATTCCTTCAATAGCTCCATCTAATGTAACCCCACGGATCAGTAGAACCAAAAGTACCAAATAAGGAAATGGGGCACAGAAATGCATCACCTGAAAAAATAAATCAAAGCTTACAAGATTTTTGTTCCCTAACATGGCTGCAAAACCATGTGCATAAATCTATAAAATTTGACTAGATTATATCACCAAGGCAATAAAAATGCAGGATGTGCTAGGCATTACAATGCAAACTCCTGGCATTTGTCTTCTTGCCTGGAAATTTTACCAGTGTAATGACTTCAACAGCACATAGTTAAAGAGAAATTCTATTTAATTTGTGTTTTTTTAGGAACCTGCAGAGCCAATTACTCTACATTAAATTGCAAACAATGATGTTGCATTGAACAGAAATGTACATGCAAATAAAACAGCATGCAATCTATATTGCAGGAGATTGGATGAAGACAATACTAAGAGACTGTGTGATTCTCGGAAGCTTCATAGACTGTGCGAATCTCAGAGAGCTTGATCTCTAGAAATTGGGTTCAAGCTGCAAGCAAATTAATCCAGAAACCAACAGCAATGGAAAATTTCTGAGTCTAAAATCAATAGACAATTTTCTTGGTATACCTCACAACAGTCTTCTATCGTTGCAGCAGACGGTAATAAATTGATGCAGCAATCTCCTGTCAGGACGTGGGTGACACTTCGTGACGTAAGTGTAGAAGCTATTGACGAGTTTTATAGTCAGATTAACTTAATGTAGTTATTGGTATAACAGTAGAAACTCCCAAATCCGAATATCGTTTGGACTGATTAAAAACTTAGAGAGGAGTTTGAATTGGAGATGTTTTTAGTTTTTATTAAATTTTGTTTTTAGTATCAAGGACATGTATGTGATAATTATGTTTGTTCAGATTGTATAAAGTCATAGTGAAGTAACCATACTTTACAGAGGATTCATTGCTCAAAGTCAGTTGGAAGATTATATTAATTCTGACCTTCAGGTGATATTTACAGAATTCTATATGTCAATCAATCATTTGTTAAACAATTTTTGATTGGCTAACAACTATAACTTATGTAATTTAAATCTCAAGGACAATGGTTCGACCGATTTTTAAAAAAAAAATTAAGACAAACTTGGTAATATTTTTGTACTGTTATACACTGCAGGGCTATCACACATGGAATCTGCACTTTCGTTGAACTAAATACTTGTAACATTAAACCACATGCCAATTTTGAATACAAATCTATCTGACATTCATTTATTAAACACCTGCTATGCTCTGACATTTTACCACTTATTCTACTCAACAAATATCTAAGTGATATTTAAATATTTGAAGGGTATTTTAAATGAGGCTTAGCTGAGATATTCACTAAATTTTATTCATAACCTTTTCATCTCATTCAATAACCTATGGTTTTTCATTTATGTGTGAAAATGAATTTCATCAAAAAATGAATACATTCTGTCACCATGGCAATAAAAATGAAGAATGCCATAGATCTATTCATGAACTAAAATATATTCAAACTCATGATACTGTGTAAAGTATTCATTTTTACATTATACAACTGTTGCAAAAATGAAAAATTATATATTCAGAATCGGTCAGAAATATAGGGGAACTAGGGGAAGATTTTGTTAGTTTGAATAATATGTGATATTTTTATTTTTGCCCACACAATTTGACTAATAAATCTTTGCTTTACAACAGGATATTAATTGGGTATTTTTGCGGAAGAAAATTCAAGTGAAATGATTGGTATTAATTTTTAAGAAGACTGTCAATGTTTAGGCTATATAGCTATCAAAGGTAGCAAACACCTCCTTCTCAAGTGGAAAATAACAAAATGACTGAACAAATCGATGGCTTAGAATTAGAAGGTGGTAAGTGCCACTTACAACCTTTTAAGATTCATACATATTTAGAATAAGCATCACAAGGCGCTTCTTATGAGCCCATTTTCATAAAAATCTGAACTTGTCATGTTGACCAAAATGAAGTTGTAAAAGTTTGTTTTACCACAAGTACAGAGTAAATGTCAGACAGTTTTTCCGTGTTTTCTCAAAATATCGATTTGGTAGTTATGACCTTCTAATTCTAAGCCATCAAAATAATGAAAATAATCCATCTAACACAGATCAAACTTAAATAATGTTCATTTAATTTCCCACAAAGGTGTTTCGAAAGTATGGCTTCATCAGGTGTTTTTTTTTAAACATGACTTAAAATAGATCATGGCGGAAAAAACCCTGTATGTTTCGGATTGACTGGGACAGTTTTATCACAGTTCCTGGTTATTCTGTTTTTGCTTGCAAGATTGGCCAATAACTTGTGATTTCAAGGGAAGCATAACCTGCAAAACCTAGGACCCTGGTCAACTGAGGGACATCACTATTCTAAAGTCAGACAGGGCAAATTGTAAAATGAGATAATATAGTAAATTCTGGAGCGAGGGGATTTAACCCAAGAGCCTTAGCACTGTTGGCAGACATTCAACCACATCACTAAAGAGTTTACTCAACAGCAATGCTGTTTGAAGTGTCCATATCCCTACAATCACTACAATAACAAAACAAACATACCTTTCCAAGTACAGCTACACCTTTAAATAGACAGAAGAAGACACAGATCCAGGCCAAGGCCAAGGTGATAACAAGTTGCCAACGGATTGTTCCAAGATTCTCAATACCAGATGTAAGCTGTAATACATGGTTCCTGAAAACAAACAAAAATATCATATTGTAAATTTTATATCATGATGCACAGTATGTCATTCAGTTTTATCAGGGAATGGTTGCTGAACATGGCCATTGATTTATGTTTTTAGCATTGGTTGATGGCTTGAATGAATCTATATCTGTCAGGTTTTTCCACTGTGTATTTTCATATCCTTTTGTGATATGGTGAGGCTGTGTATTATTAAACTTTCCAAAAGTATCCAATATTCAGATATTGCACGAAATTTGCACCTGACAGACAGCAGCCTACAGTTTTTTTAACCAACATCAACACAGACAAGAAACTCACAAATTAGCTAAAGGCAAATTAATGTTTATGTCTTAAATTTATCAGGTATTTATTGTGAACAAATGTTGATTTTGGCCCACTTGGTATAGCGCAGGTTTTTTCCTTTAGTAAAAACATGCAATACCACATCATGGTATGACCGGCTGATAAGTTCAATCTACTACCTTTAGAATTAAGCAACATTCTAGGTCATGGCACATAATCAAAACTATTATTTTGGACCGACTTCATTTGTCCATTCAAAGTTAATTGAGAATGGTTATAAACATATGCTCACCCTCTGGTAAACTATGTTTATCTAGGTTTAACTTGGTGTAACAGAGTTAAAGGTAGTCCCTGCTATTCTTTCAAATGGGATAGTTTCCTTATTAGTATTACTTCTTGAATCGACAGTTTAAATTTCACCACAATTTTTTTGTTCAATCGTGAGCGATCAAATTATATTTGTAAACAAACCTGATACCTATACATTACACAGTTATTTGAGGCAGTGTCAAAATACAAGTTGACTGATAAGCATTATTTTCTTTATAATTACCATTATTTTCATTATAATAAACATTAATTTATTATAATTAGCATTATTGTCATTATGATTACCTATCTGGACCATATGTTAGTTAATATAATAAACTATTCAAAATATAAAATCTGTAATCTGTTACTTGAAACCAGCTCTGGTAAATTTCCACCGTGCCTGAAACTGGGCACCAATCAATAAAACATTCAGTGACGAGAAAACAATGGTTAGAGAATGACGAGGCCAGAAGTATTGACTTCCATTGTTTCTTATACAATTATTCATACTTGTTCATGGCACGTTGATATACTATAGTATAGCTTGGCTATTTTGACCTGAACCTGACCTTTATGCAATAATATATTACAAGGTTCTTGCTTTGAATATACCAATTTCCGTTTCTATTACATCTCAAGCATCTTTGTGATACTCCCTGATTATGAAAACATACAATGGGTGATGTATCGTAGGTAATATATCGACTGTTAAATTATGCTAATCAAAAGGTCAGTCTCATGTCAAATAAGCCAAGCTATATGCCATACCTTTGTATAGATTAATGATTTTTATTACTATTTTACCCTCTACTTAGTACTATAGTACTTAAGTAGGAATTAACAATTGTAAAAGCTCGGCTATTTCCGATATTATATACAAATATTACAGTGCATAATAGAAAAGAATATTGACCGATTTGGTCATTGGGAGTGTATAAATAACTAATAACTTCATGGAATATTTTTATTAATAGAACAATAATGAAAGCGTAGAAATTAAACACTAGCAAGTGGGCGTGTGCAGTGAATTACTTACAGGTGAATCAATCTATTGAATAAAGTTGATATCAAATGCCATTACAAGCAAAGGCAGCCAGTAAGCAGTCTTTTTGCAAAATTCCATTGAAAACAGTCCTCCTAGTACTCGAAGTTTGTTATTTGTTAAGGGGTACAGACACTTAGATTTTGCTTGGAGGAGTGTTTTTAAAAGTCTGATAATATATTTTATCAATCAAATAGCAGAATTTGTTTTCGATTTTAGCTAGTTTACATTCTGGGCTTGATTATATATTTCCCTATGTTTGAGGGTGCAAAGGGAAATAATTTCATGGAAAGAGTAGATTGGGGAGTTGTCTTTCTAAATATGGCGTATGTAAGACAGACTACTAAAAGTCCAAAAAGGGTTACAAGCTGAAAGAACTTGTTTCAAAGAGAGGACTTGTTCCAATCACATATACCCTCTAGTCAGTTCCTGTTTCCAATTAATGATCAGACTGTGCAATACTGTGACAATATAATTTAGTTAATCAATGCTTTGCACATGATTGCATAAATCAATGTTTTTAGTTCCAGAAACCCAACAAACATACGGTAAGCTATTTTTGACAAATATTTAGTGCCAGCCATCTCAAGAATCTTTCCAGAGAAGTCTGCATGGCAGTGTTCTCAAAATATTTAGTCCTAACAGGCCAAAATGCTTAACCAGCAGGCCAGGTAAGGTCCTTAATGCACCTAATTTCTTCAAATTCAGTATAAATTTAACATTTTCAGCTGGCCAAAAATGGTTTTAAAGCAGTCAATTTGGCCTGCAGCCTGCTGTTATTGAGAACCCTGCATGTCAATGTTGCCTGATGATAGACCAATCCTTGATCTATAGTACATAAATAATGGCCAATAATTTAGAATGCATACAATCTCTATGTAAGTAACACCATCATCTTGGACAAACAAAGATGGCAACATTCTTATCATTCCTACCATTGTAATTATCTCAAGAGAAACCTCTGCCAACTGATTGATGGCTCTGGCAACATATTGCGGAAGCTTTCAATTATGATTCATTGCAAGGTTAGTCATAGCTTGAAAATGTTATCACATTTCTTGTTTATTGATCTTTGAGAGCATACAGCAAGGCCTGAAAAATGATCATTTTAGCTGTGAAGCAGAGATTTCTTATCATAAAATACATATACAAGTATTTCAATTTGTCTGAACACAGAAAATGCCATATATTTCTTCCTGGGGTTCACTGACACCTTGTAATTTGCCTGTAGAGATCACCAGAGATCACCAGACAGATAAAGTCGGGTTAGTATGGGTTACTGAAGGTGGAGAAACATTTATATCCTAGGAACCATATCATCCTAGCTTTACAGCCTGGTAAATACAATAATACATTTGTAGCAATATGATTTATTGGTTATATTATAGCAATACAGACATTGTTTTAGTGACTCCTGAATATCACAGAGGCACAGACACTTAAGTGGATGGCAGACCATGTACCATACAGTACTCGAAACCAAGAAATCACTATGCACATACACCCACAACTATTATGAATAATAAGGATATATAGCAGAACAAGTGAAATTTGGTCAAACTCTATGTAATATATTTCCTGCTACATATACTTATTAACAGCTATGGTTGTTCCATTGCTTGGGACACAATGCACAAGGCCAGTTGGGAAAGGCTATGCAATTTGACAAATCATGAACCCAAAACTTGAATGTTTTACTCACTCAGGTTTTTAGGTATAATTGAAGAAAGTGGATTGATGCACTTCAGGAATGAGGCAAGACCTGTGTGTGTAGTGTTTCAGATTAGGCATCCTGCCACATGGTTTGTGGTTCATTTAAGGATGCTTGTACTTTTATAGCATAAGTTAATTAATTAGATTATATGATATAATGCCAAGCAGACACTGTCAGAGATACTGTTAGAACAATACTGGCATACAAACAACAAAGCAAACACACTCCAGCCCACAATAATTGGAATGTCAAGGTTCATTTGAATTTATGACATCTGGCTTTGAAATTTAATATGAGAAGAAGATATGCCAGACTTTCAGCTTCTAGACCATGTCGAGGTGGCTTAGTGCAAAACTATGGTATATGCCATTATAAATCATTTATTATTCAATGTAGTTACCATACTTTTGCACTGAGCCATTGATGTTCTGTTAGATACTTTTTGAGCATTCCATATAGTTAAAAAATGTTCAACAAAAGTTGAGTTTATTTTTAACAGTAAAGTCTTTATTCACTACACCAGAAACATGAGTATATTTTTTATCCTGATTTCTCAAATGTTAAATAATCATTTATCAAATTGTTTATATACAGCATACCATGGCTGTACACAGCATGCTATGTGGGTGTAGATCTATTTTCTCTACTGATGTAGGCAATAGATTAGGCCAGCTTGACAGGTATGAACTTGGCAAAGAATGCAAAATGTAACATAATACCCATGCAGGGAAACTATTTCTTTCCAAAGAAGAAAAGGGCCTACACTAAGTAAGTTTGACAGAGAAAATGATGAACTATTTTTATTAATACATTCAATAACCCTCTAAGATTTATATTTTCATGGTAAAAATATTGAATTCATGGACTGGGAACCCTATTGCCAAGTATAAAGCTTTGTTTGCTAAACATCAAGAGCACATGAGCAGAATGGTATTGTGTACGTGCCATACCTCACTTACAACCAATCTCTGACTTTATTGTTATTAAACAAACAAATATAAAAACTTATTTAATTTATAGCTTGACCAGATTAAACGGAGACTCATCAAAGTCTGTTAGCTCGTTGGGCTGTGTTTGTTGTACGTTTATTTACTATGTACTGTTATCTCCATATAAGGCCATATGCATATTTGTTTTAAATTTTTCCGGACTTAAACGAATTATGCAAGGAGTCTCCGTTTAATGGGGTGGGACAATAACAGCTTACAAATTGTATCCGCAAATTGAATTTAATAGAATGGAGAATGTACTTGAAGAGTAGTTTTGAAAATGTTGAAATCAAACAATGACCTGGATGGAAGAAAACAAATAATTGAACAAATACAGAAGTTTTCTTGATTTTTTTAGTCTCATATAATTGAACAAATACAAAAGTTTTCTGGATTTTTCATTGATTAGAAGCTATAAGTTGTTTTTAAGTTCAGCTTCATTCTCCTGGGGAAGTTGTTCAGTATTGTTTCAATTTACTTTTGCTTGACAGTTCATAAGATTAAATTTGAAAATACAAATAAATCAATGTCACAGCTACTACAATTCAATATTCAGAAATGTTCTCATCTAATATTTGAACAGTATAAATTGTTAAAGAACTAAACAATTGTCCATGTTTTTCCTATTTAATGATTATGATGAAAATCACCTGGGACAACCCATTGACATATTTACAGCCTAAACAATTTCAATATCAATGACAAAGCATGGTTTAATATCAAATGTCTGCATTTAGCAGATAACATTATGAACAATTCAGACTTTGCATGGAAACACAATCTGCTTATTTGATTTGTAACCCTAGACTTGTTTTTAACTTTGGGACATTGATTTGTAAACGAGCGGAAAATACCCAACAGACACCACAATGGGTGAATTGAAAGACCTTAAACATGTCTTAAATTACAAAGCAAATATTTCAGAATTTATTTTATTTACTGCTTCACTCCTGTATTTGTTCTGAAGTGTGCAAAAAATGAGATTTATGAATCAGACCATGGGCTTTCTTCAATTTTTGTGATCCAGCAAAGCTTTTAGCTTCATTGAAATATGGTAATATTATGAAGTTCTAGATCTAATAACAAGAGGGCCATGATGGCCCAATATCGCTCACCTGATTATAAACCCTGCACAATTTTCACCCAAAGGAATAATTTGAACATCTTGGTAGAAAACCACAAGATGATGCTACATACCAATTATCAAAACTCTAGGCAGTCTAGTTTTAGGCAAGAAGATATTAATATGTTTTCCCTATATAAGTCTATATAAAACGGTGACCCCCGAGTGGGGCCAATTTTGACCCCAGGGGCATAATTTGAAAAATCTTGGTAGAGGACCACTAGATGATGCTACATACCAAATATCAAAGCTCTATGCAGTGCAGTTTTAGACAAGAAGATTTTGATATGTTTTCCCTATATAAGTCTATGTAAAACGGTGACCCCCGGGGCTGGGCCAATTTTGACCCCAGGGGCATAATTTGCACAATCTTGGTAGGGGACCACTAGATGATGCTACATACCAAATATCAAAGCTCTTAGGCATTGTAGTTTTAGACAAGAAGATTTTTATATGTTTTCCCTATATAAGTCTAAGTAAAATGGTGACCCCCAGGGTGGGGCCAATTTTGACCCGAGGGGAATAATTTGAACAATCTTTGAAGAGGACCTCTAGCTGAGTCTACATACCAAATATGAAAGCCCTGGGCCAAGCAATTTCGGAGAAGAAGATTTTTTAAAGTTTTCTCTATATAACTCTATGTAAAACTAAGGGCCCCCGGGGCGGGGCCAATTTTGACCCCAGGGGTATAATTTGAACAATCTTTGTAGAGGACCTCTAGCTGAGTCTACATACCAAATATGAAAGCCCTGGGCCAAGCGGTTTCGAAGAAGAAGATTTTTAAAGGTTTCCCCTATATAACTCTATGTAAAACTAAGGGCCCCCGGGGCGGGGCCAATTTTGACCCCAGGGACATAATTTGAACAATCTTTGTAGAGGACCTCTAGTTGAGTCTACATACCAAATATGAAAGCCCTGGGCCATGCAATTTCGGAGAAGAAGATTTTTTAAGGTTTTCTCTATATAAATCTATGTAAAACTAAGGGCCCCCGGGGCGGGGCCAATTTTGACCACAGGGACATAATTTTAACAATCTTAGTAGAGGACCCCAAGGTGATGCTACATACCAAATATGAAAGCTCTAGGCCTTACGGTTTCAGAGAAGAAGATTTTTGAAGTTTCCTTTTTGAAAATCTATTTTTAGCCTGTGTGACCTAGTTATGCGACGGACTGGAATTTTTTTAACAACTTTGGTAGAGGTCCACCCAAGAAACATTCCTGTTAAGTTTTATCAAATTTGGCCAAGCGGTTTAGGAGGAGAAGTCGTTTGAAGAAATTGTTGACGGACGCACGACGCACGACGCACGACGGACGACGGACGACGGACATCTCGGTATGACAAAACCTCACCATGACCACATTGTGGTCAGGTGAGCTAATAATATTCTATGGTCATTGGTCATATATAGATATACATTTATAAACCTTTTTGTTACATTCCTAGCATTTAAAATACATCTGTTCAAACATGCCAAAAATAATCAAGCTTGTAAAATGTCCACCATTGAAATGTATCATCTACCAAAAACATTCAACAACAATATAGTGTTTGAGGAGCATAGTGTATTCCACATTTTATTGTAATTTTAAGACTTAAGTTCATTTGCATAACCTTTTATGGTATTAAACTGAAGAACAAAATTTACAAAGCATTTAAAATATCGGATCATAATATTTATAAGCGCAATTTAAAAAGGGATTTGCCAAAGTAGAAGAAATATGGAAATTGTGGCGGCAGAATTTTTAATGTTTCCCCTACATTTAAGTTTAACATTCAGGATTTTATGAAAAATCTAATCTTTACCATCAATAATGCATTAGTTTTGAATTACTAAATGAGCCACGTTGCTGGTTGCATACACACAGGATTCAATTATGCAGATCTGAGATGTTTACTAGGTTTAAAGCAAACAAGCTTATAAAAGTGCCCTATATTATGAGAGAGTCACAAAGTAAGACACCAACATATGTCCTACATTCTGGAGGTGTGACAAACTGTGACAGAAATATAGATAACATATTGTATAACCTCTGCAAAGGAATCTTTTAACACAAACAGGGCAGTAGGTATTCTGTGCTGTTCCATTCCAATGCCTATCAATCTTTTATTTTACTAGTTAAGACTATTGTATTGTCCATATCCACGTCATAAGCCTCTTTAATTTGGAGTACAATGTCGATAAGTAATTTCTCTTTATGTAATGTAATAGAATGATACACCGATGGCAATTAAAGTAGGCTCTAGACAACCAGGTTGTTTGCATTGAAACATCCCTGAACTTCTCCAGGAGTTATTCTAAAGAAAGTATTTAAATCAAACAGTCAATCGTAACTACTCGGGCATTTCCGTACATAACAAATACGCACTTCTGTAAATAAGCCCGAGAAGTTCCTATTGACAAACAGTGTCACTTGGACCACACTGTGCATTCTTCACCATCACAAGAACAAGACGACTGGATCCTATCATTGCATGTCAACAGGCAATTGATGCAATTACCTAAGATAAATGCCAGATTCCAATTAGTACAAAAACTGCTACCAACTTAATTCCTAACCAATCAATCTGGATGCGTGTTTAAAGCCTCAGTCGCCAAGATGACTGTAGATTAGTAGAGATACCAGACATAATGACCAATTAACTACACATACGACCACTATAAAATGCATTATTGATAAGACAAATAGTCAATAATGACAAGACAAGAAATAAAAATTAATTGGTCTAACACTATGAATAAGTGAGTATTGCAAACACTACATAGACAGATTTATCCAACAACTGAATAAGAATGCAATGCCAATGTCAAAGTGGAAACTTAACGTCGACCAACTTAGTTTATTTGACTGAAAAACAATTTTTCCCTTATCTCAATAAATAGCGCATATATAAACCTCATATAAAACATGTATCATTCTTCCCCTGTCATGCAGTACCAAGCAATATTACACGTGTACAAACCAAACTTTTCAAAACCGTTGGCAAGTTTATCTACAGACTTGTTTCACTTAAATTTTTCCATTACACCAATTTCCAGTGCCATATATGGTTATGGATATCTATATGACTGCTGATGCTATAAATCATTCTAAAACACTTAATTCCACTTGTTCCATTTATATGGAGCAATGCTTGGTTATAAAACCAATAAAACCAATAATAAAACATGAACATGTATGAATAATACATGCTTGATGATTTGATACACAATAATATTGTGTCATTAATGAGCATTCTATAAGGCACCTGGGACTTTCAACGTAAACACACGAAGAGTAATAAATACTGAGAATAAACTAAACAGATCATTTAGAGCAACTCCTGGAATTTAACATCACAGTGAAGACAAGGGAACAAATAACACAAGTAACGTAATTCTGGATACCATAACTAATCGATCTTTTATTTATACTGGCTTGGATAAAATGAAATGATCATCATCAAAGAGCTTGGACTACAAGTACCGTAACTATAGCATTACCAGCATAGAAATAAGACTACGGTTTATTTATGAATTAAAAAATTGTATACCAAGAAGCATATTGCAAATAAAAGACTTTGTATGTCTGCACATGTTCAGGAGAATGACAGAAGAAAACAACCTGGTAAAACTGACGTGAGAATAAAAGACACTAGATGTTTGACCAAAAACAAACAAGATATGTCGACACATTCTTTTTGATAGAAATAAGTACAATGTAATACAAGCAGGTCGTACTGATGTACTAGAAACGGAGTAGTTACGCTACCAGTTCATTCAAACCTCACGTAAAAATTTATTGAAAATGTGAAACATTTGTGAATGATTTCCAACCGGTACATACAAAGCCATACAAGACATGCTACGACGATCCCATGAACTTTTAAAAGATCAACATAATGTTTAACCGATATTTTCAATTGTAATCGTTCCCCTACTCAAAACATTAACCCTCTTGGATCTATGGGGCGATCTTTAAGATTTTAAAACAGATTAAGTTACTACATTGTACTAATATTTGGTTTGGTTTACAGTGAAAAACCAACGCTTGCTTTGTATTTGTTTAGGCATTCAGGATCACTACATAAAGTCACGACAGTAAGCTTAGGAGTACAATCATATAATCGTCTTTTCGTAACAAGATTAGGATTAGTATTAGTATTAATAAGGACTACTAGTATAGTTACTATATAATATAATAAATGATTGTAATCACTTACTCCCAAAATTCTTCACTGGATGAGACAGGATGTCCTTTTACCAAGCTTGAATTAGTCAGAGTGCCGTTCAACATGTTAGAGGCAATCACAGAGTAGTTTAACATTGTAGATGAATTGGAAAGAATACTGGTTCCGTTGATATCAAACATGCCAGTCAAATTCGTTGCCACACTCTGATTTCCCGCCATAAATACAGATTTCTCAACATCGACACATTTATCGGTGTTCCACCAGTTACCACACGTGCTCCAGGGTAAGACGGCACGGAAAGACATGAAGAGATAGTAGATGGTCCAGGCAACGATCACATTGTAATATACACATACCAGACCTGATACGATAACCATGCCAATACCAACACCTGAAAGTAAAGATGTTGGAATGACTAACACTATTTTTGATTATAAACTTCAATTATTATACTCGTATCGGACCGGGACGGCAGGCAACTAACATAAACATTAGACGCAAGGCACACAAAGGGAGCAGAAAAGTCTGATATGAAAAAGGCCACACTAAAAATGTGGATGACTTTAATGACATTTGATTTTAAATACTTTTAAAGTATGATTGCAGATGGTTTTGACCACATGACCACATGAACACATGGCATTTAGACAATGTATATGTGAGTGTTGTGACCTTTGTTGTGATTAATTAGTTAAACTGTAGTATGAGAAAGTCGATCTTTTCGTTTATTAGAAGTTTTTGCATAATAAAGAGCGAGTGAGCGATTAAGGATATTTTGCAACCAGTTATCTCAAATCAACCAGTTGTTGCAGACAAAACCACCAGAACCGGTGAAATTAATGTAGGGGCAGTTAGTAGCCACTTAATCAAGTCAATGTGTTATGTAACAATGGCATAATTAAAACACACAATCTTGATTATTTAATCAAATACTATTAATTATCGAGTCAGTTTATAATTGTTATAAAATACGAAGTAAAATTCCATACAAATAAGTCACACGAAGTTCAAGGACATTCATAATAACGGATCCAATAATCTTAAGTCCATTCGTCATGATTTTGGCAAAAACTACAATCATGATTGAGGGGATTAAGCCAGAGATAAGGTTACAGTCGTGTTTATGTTAACATCAATAAGCCAATAAATAAGCTTAACTGTAATTCAGTAGACACTAGTCTTGTGTATTAAACACAATAAAGAACAATGACGACGGTCAGTATTTGAACTGTAGTCCTAGGCAGAAATATGCTGATGATTGCATTAGTACAGTACAAACATTTTATCAGACGATTCAAAAGAATATTTCAAGAAAATGTTCTAATGTTCCTAAACAAAATAACATAAGAACACATTGCATCAAACACTGGTTTTCTCATTTATAAATATGTTGCCAAACTATTTAGACTCGGTATACGTAATTAGTAAATCAGTAAATAAAGCCAACGCCTAAGCAATGTCTTACCTTTGAACATGGGACATATGTTCCAGATGGCAATAGGACTGAGACTTGAGAACTGACCATAAACGGTCTCCATAAAGAATAACGGTATACCACAAAGGCATAAGAAGATCACATAAGGAATGAAGAAGGCACCTGAAAATACAACAACAAGACGTATTACAAACATCCTTCAAAAAACTTTGAAAACATCTGTGTTCTCAAAGGATAAATCAAAATCTGGTATAAGCTGATATATTTTTATTGCAGTATCAGTATCGTAAATTCTGGACCAGCCCTCACATACATCATACATATACGCTAGTAACATCTGTAACCTCTCTAACTTATCTTATCTCAACATAAACTATTTTATCATAGAACTGCGTATGTTGTCAAAATACGTTCCTATTACTTTGACGTGCATTTTAGAAGATAAGGTTCTGAATATAGCAAAGAGACTGCAAGTGAAAATTACGTTTGTAGACGGTTTATACTCTGGTTATCAATGGACTCAGTCACATTGAACTGCTTTCTATCTGTATAATCAAATATAACCACAATCCCTTATAACAAGAACTGGCACGGTTAGGTACTGCCCCACTCTGTACTGATTAAATAGAACAGGATAGTCATAATGTTTGATATCAAACTCGGTACCAACCCTGTTGGCATAGACCAACCATTTTCTATTCAGAACAAGTACAATGTATACACAACTATCATTTAGTGCACGAAAGCTTGTCTTAAACTAAAACAAGTTTATGTATCGTCTACACACATAATTACAAGAAACACATGCCTTGCAACAAATGTATGTTTTGTAGCAGAGTAAACTAACATGTCAGTTGATGAATTTAGCAGTTCTAAGGCGATGTGCCGTACACATGGCATACTTGTAAATGAAGATACGATTCTGAGGATGCAGTCATTTGTATTAATTGCCATGGCTAATTTCAGTTAATATCTGAACATGTTACAGGACGTTATCAAAATTTAAAAAATAAGCCCTCCAAAAAATATCAACAATGCACGTGTTGTCAAAATACGTTCCTATTATGATGCCGTGCGTTTTAAAAGATAAGGGACTGAATTTAAAGCAAAGAGACGGCAAGTGAAAATAGTGAAGGTAACCGTGTGCTTACCTCCACCACTCTTGTAACACAAGTAGGGAAATCTCCATATGTTGCCGAGACCCACAGCATAACCAATACAGGTGAGGATGAAGTCCATCGTCCCCTTCCATCCTTCACGCTCCATCGGTTTCTGATCTTCGGATTTCGTCATTGAGACAGATTCAGAACTGCTTGAGCTTGAACTGGGTATGCTAACTTTACGATCCTGAAATGATAGAAACCACGAAAACGATGATGACATCAAATATACGACTAGTATTCGTTTGCATGATTGACGTTGGCGACGCAACCAAACCATGCAGTAAGAATTGATATATACTAGCCCATACGTCAGCCGCAAGGCGCCATTCTAACTGACAATCTTCACTGAAAGGAACCCCAAATATCAGATGCCTTTCCTAAACACTATTAAATAATAAGTGATGTATTTATTCATTCCCAATGCTGTGGGCCATTATTTTTTAAACTATTTTCTTTACTGCGGATCCCACTTGATTTATTACAATGTCTTTGGTGTTGGAAATATAACTTACAGCCTATACAAATAGGTATTTTTGTATTCACTTATCACCATGGAAGGATGAATTCGATACCTAATATATTGAATTTGGAAATAATAAATTTTGCAAAGCCTTAAATTTTATAATTGATAGGCTGTGTTATGTCCTCTCACAAATGGATGTAAAATGGCTTGCCTTTACCTTTACAAAATCGGCATAAAAGCCGGTGTATTTTCTTACAAGGATCGTCAATATTCGATGATAGAATTACTACTTGAAAGGTAAGGTGAATAAATATGATCCGTAACAATATTTTAAGTTCAGTGTGTGTATTGTACAAACATCTCAAGCAAAATGTTGAATTACTACCAAGTTACTTTTCCCCCTTGTTCATAAACATTTGCTACGTCAGTTTATCTTATTTTGCCGCATTTTACGCGGTTTACGTGCTGATTGTATTTGTGCACGGTAAGCAGCTCCAGACGAGATAACCACACATCTGGAGGATTGGAGGAATACAGATCTAACTCAGCTGCATCCTAGCAGTAGTTAAACTTTTTTCTGACATTAATGAGCTGTATGAAGATATATTCGTTTTGTGGCGTACAATGAAGACATATTATGAACAATGTAATCTGAACTTTCCGGTATCAAGAAATATAATATACATGTTCGTTCTTTACCTCCTCATTATCACACAAGGATGTTTTGTGGTCAACAAAATACTTAAAACGTACGTGATAGTACAAGGATTGGCCCTACTTTAATACGATCATGAGCAAACAATAATTTGATAATTTATGAATAGAATACAACAAGTACATTGTACATTGCAACGCTATACGCACCTCACATTAACCTGACATTGTGACCTCGGTTCCCGCTGACAGGAGGTGTGGGTTACGTGTATATGAATGATTGCGAGCTAAATAATGGGTTATGTTGGCTAATCTTTAGGTAAACAACCTATCCTTAGGAGTTTAATGACCTTATTATTGAAATCAGCAACACGTTGGCCGCCTGCTTGGTTTTACGTTTAGAAGTAGTTTGGTAAACATTTGGGATACTGTAAACACTTTCAAAGTTTTCTTCAAAATTCGATTGAAGTAAATAAAATATTATTTTAGCACATTTTGTTCACTTACGTAACTACACAAACAGAACATGAAATTACAGGACAAAACTGAGAACGAAACAAGCTAGGCTAAGCGAATCTGGGGGGCTGATTAGATTGAGCGGGACAAGTGAACCCAATCCTGCTGAGTTGGTCGGGTTAAGCGGGTCAGGTGAAACTGACTAGGCTGAACGGGGAAGGGCTAGTGACCCATAAGAAGACAAGAAGTCTTGTATAAAACAAATTTAGTTAATTATTGTTGATGAATATCGTAAACTGAACAATACCTTCTGTTCGTTAATTAGTTCCAAGACCGGTTAAACTGAAAAACATAACAGTTTTGCTTTTACGATTAAATGGATGCTCACTATATATTTATCGGTACCTAGTAAGTCTGCCGTTAATATATTCCTTTTTAAGCTCGTTATCAGTTAATAGGACATACATATTTTATGTTATCATTAATATGATTTATAGGAGAAGAATGCTCACGCGAATCATCAAAAACATGATTGATTTAGAATCAATAACAGAACTGAACGCCATTAATCACTGTCATTGTGCAAGACCATCGATTGATTTATCAATATCTGAAACTCGCTTTCAATTAAAATTCAATTAATATGATTATAATAATTCTACCAAAACATTTACAATGTATTCATTAATTACAACCAATGTGACTTATTAAATTTGTAATCACTCCAAAATACTTATTACAGTAACTATGTTGATGTTTTTTGGATTTTTACGTCAAAATATAATCGTGAATATGAGGTACAGCTTGCACAATTCCAAAACGTCAATAAATCAGAATAGCCGTCACGAGTATGTGTGTTTGGCGACAAACATTGGAAACTTGAATGTTCGGCATATTGCTGTTATTATAATAAAAGTAACATTCGATCATTGTCCTGTTAGCAGTATGAAACTTGATTTAAACTTAGTTTAGTTCTATTGAAGCAAAGATTCGTTGAGCATAGACAATAAACAGCTGAAAAACCCAGGATAATAACAAAAATATTTTTACCATCCGTTACAATTCATTTGATAAAAATAATCCTTGTATTACTTAGAAGCTGAACATAATATTGGCAAGCCGTTTCTGCCTAAACAAAAATCACTACTAGTACCTTATCAATGATTAGCATACGAATAGAAAACTATTGTTTATACGGTAATGAAAGAATAACTACCTTTTCAACTAAACCCATTTAAAACGTCTCTTACAAACAATAAATAATCCCAGCTAGAAGACTTAACCTATGGGAAACAGCGAGAAAAATTCCATGATGTCAACGGAGATGCAGCAAATCAATACAAAAATCAGAAGAAGCTTAGCGAGCACATAGGAGAGAAGGTTGTCGAAACATTCTTATTGTAAACAGCTTTATGATTACTATAGATGGAAACTGCCAAACACATGTACTTACTATACCTGATCGTTTTCCGTAAAATCTTGCTAATTTAAAGTCCTATTAATTTAAGCGTACCTGTGGCACAGTTATTTTTTCAGTTATATGAGGGTTGTTTGTTGAAGCTTAAAGCAAAGATGTTCTGTTGCACGTCACCGCGTACACATCAATGTTTATTGTCGTTCCGGCACAATTATTGCTACTTTCCCACTGCGAACCTTTGGTCATGAACATAAAATAGAAGGAAATAATATGCTTGTGGTCTAACCCTTAAAATTCCTAGTTGTTTAGATGTTTTATATCACAAATCCCCGTGAAATCGGATGAGCATCAACAATAAGGAGAAAAGTACGTTTCCTTATAATGTTTAGTCGTCAATGAACAATCTTGTTATGAAATCTCTATGCCTAACATACCTGTACTGGGTACCATCGTGACAAGAATACTAATTATTTAATTCGGTAAAATTCCACCTAATCAATATGCAAGTGAATGAACAACAAATATATGGATATGTATGAACAGTCGGTTACTGTTTGGGAATGTGACCAAGTTGTCACCAATGTGACGTTCTTCATTTGGTTCAAGAATATTCTTTTTCGACAAATCGCTGGCTAATAATGATAAAGTCGACCTTATTAGACTGATACATATAAAAATCAGGATAACAAGGTTCTTTTTAGGAGCCTTATCAGGTTGACCAAATTGAAGTGGAACAGCTTGTTTTACCACATGCAAAGAGTAATTTTCGGACTGTGCTTTTTCGTTTTCTCAAAACATCGATTTTGTACTTTAGACCGCCTCATTCTAAGCCAGCGATATGATGACTGTTCTGTTCACTTCTGATCTATCTGTAAATTACCAAAACATTTTCGTGTTTAGTTTTACGGATGTGTTTGAACATGTGTGGAATATGATATCGTCTGTTATAATTTTAACATGGTTGTATCGAAAAGACTATTAAACACTGGATGTCTGCCTAACAGTCGAAAGCCAGCAAAGGTCTAATTCTACCCGCCTTCTCCTATATTATTCCATATGTTACTCGCAGTCTTATTAACATCAGAATAAATACCCATGTCTAAATGTCTAAATGTCTAATGTCGAGTGTTCCGAACTGAGGGGAAAACAATATTGATAAAAAAATCGTGTTACAAAAACACTTCTTTCAAAACCATTGCCCGCTATTTTGAAGGACCATCAAGAGATAGCGTTTTAAGTATTTGCACGTAATGTCAATAAAGTTTCGGTTTAAATAAAAACTACCGCGTGTGTTTCAGCGCAAAATGTCAATGAAACGTAAAGACCGGCATCAACATAGTAAACTATCAGCAATGCATATATCAATTTATATAAATACAATCAAAATCAGAATAACATATATAGATCTATACACGTAATTATATAATATACTATTAATATCTATATATTATATACTCTCTATACCAACGATCACCACGTGGCCGGAGAGTAGTCAAGTAACTATGCATATTCAGACTCCGTGTATATATTAACTCCGAGTACAAATACTAAGTATAATAATAATGATAAAAACATAAGTAAAGTAGCTTACCTTACTCATTATCGCTTAAACTTTAAATCGTTTTTAATTGAAATAAAATTATAATAATTCGCTAAAATAAATGTCCAAATGTTGCGTGCGCTGGCTACCATATGCTGTTAAACACTGTACGTAGAAATGAATTAAACTTGTCGACTGCTGTACGTTGATCGATATTTCCTGCGCGCTCAAATACAAGCCTTAGTTCTTTGTTGTGGAGGCTAAAGGAAAATTTTCCATGACGAAGTATAGGCCGGTGCGTAGCGCTCGTATAATTTTCCGACATAGATCGACCCGAGCTAGGGCGGCTATTGAACTTAGTTAATTGTATTCATCGACCAAACACAACAGTGTATTGGACGATAATGTGTATGTACTTTACAATATTGCCATTCGTGCAAAGGACATGCATCGGAATTGTAAAATAAACCTTTGCGCGGGTTTTCGCGTAAGTGCGCGCAATTGTTAAATTATGTTATGATATATTCGCAACTATGCGGAAGTAATTGTAATAACAAACGCATGAATGTTGTCCGTGTATGGCATTATATACATGTATTATATATTTAACTAAAAATAATCGTATATTTATAATTACTAGTATCTGCTTTTAAAAATTGTAAAAGCATTTGTTTTACCGACTTTGATTTCATTTACCATGATTTCGGGACAGGTTTTGTTACCTCGCATTAAAGTAGTCTGGCTACCCGACTTGATAATATATTTTATCAATCAAATAGCATAACGTTTTTCAATTTTAGCTATATTTTATTCTGTGCTTGATTATCTATGTTTGCGAGCGCAAAGGGAAATAATTTCATGAAAAAGAGTAGATTGAGGTGGTGTCTTTCTAAACATAGGGTAGGTTAGCCAGACTACTTTCCAATGAAATCGTCGGTCATTTTATAAACAAAAAGTTTAAAAAATGGTGATGAAAAATTCCGACAGGAAATGCAGCACTTAACTGAAACTGCTGAATTCAGGAAACAGAAATACCACATAGACTAACAGACCACAATCGCAAGGCACCGTGCCAGACGCAACTGAGCGAAATAAATGAAACTAAACCGCTATAAGTCCAGGTTTCAGTTATTTAAAAACAGCCGACCAAAGTCCAAAGCTCGACTGATGTTTAGCCGAACGTGCAAGTTTCATCGGTGAAACGGCGGCATATCCAAATTCAGCCTTAGTCGTCGCAAAGTTGAAGTACAAGTTTCAATTTACGTACAGGCAACAAAATTAGGACTTAGATTCATTTGGATTTCACAGGCAAAACATTAAGTAGTTGACATTATACTACCATACATCATACATGCCGAGTTACAGTACCGTTGCGCTTGTATTGTCATTCCTGCTACATGTCTGAGATAAATCATAGTGATGAGATGAATGTATGAATGTTTCAAGGGTTAAATAGTGGGACTTATATTATATATAATGAGGTAATTAGAATTCACAAAGGTGCATTGTAACGATGCACATGTGGCATTTAATCCTCAACAATAATTTTGTATTCGAGTGCTGTAGCAGTCATGCATTTATCATGTGAATAATATTGCACAATACAATACCATTGTATTACTCGTACATGTACATGCATGTGCATATACGTAGTTTGATAAGCCATACAACTTGTTTGCAATCAAATATTATTACTAATTTATAATTATAATGTATATTTGTACATGCATGGTCGAATGGCCTAAAATTTTGAAAATAAACATTTTCATTTCATGTACGACAGTAATAGCAATACCAAGAAAACCATTAAGACGGTTGACATGCTACTTACAGGCCATTGTTAATCAGGAAAACATTAACACTAAACAATGTCCGGGAACTTAAAGGAGTATACATGTACATGTTTGTATATGCGTGTGGTGTGTAATGAATGAACGAGTGAGCTAGAGGACACGCTGACATGTACATGTCGCTGGCTTAGAACCAGAAGGTCGTAACTACCAAATCGATATATTGAGAAAACAAGAGAAACTGTCTGTTATTAACTCTTTACCTATGGGAAAACACGTTTTTAAAACTTCATTTTGGTCAACATGACAATTTCACATTTTCATGAAATTATGCTCATAAGAAGCGCTTTGTGAAGCAGATTTAAAATATGTATGAGTCTTATAAGGTCGTAAGAGGTAGCTACGACCTTCTTGTTCTAAGCCATCGATGTATCGCAATTTTATTAATTTAATGAGCGTATGTCTGACTTTCTACAAAATAGATGCCATCCAAATTGCAGATGCGTGGACATTATCTTTATTTCAAGTTCCAAATGGGATAAATACACTGACACGGGTGGTCAGACCATTTTTACCAAACTTTTTTTTCTTTTTTTGTTATCAATGATACAGTAACCTGTGGTTTCGAGTACGTTTAATCAAAAACAGACTTGTTTTCTTGATAACGGGAAGTAGGATGTCGATCATTCTACGCTACAAAATGCCAATGTTTTTAAAAGATATTGCTGTTGCATCACCAACCTTGCTAATTATACATAATGATACACATATGTGTCAGAGCCATATATTTTTTTCTTGCATATTCAGTAATTGACATGCCTTTACAAAGGCACACTGATTTATCGATTAAAGGTATTGCGACGGTGACATATGGCGAAACAGTAAATATACATGTTGCATATCATAGTGAGAAAAGTTCATTTTGTTCACACTACAGGACAAATCTATTTTTTTCTCTCCCTTCACCGCGGATTATACGATGGTACAAAGTGACTCTACTAAGATATGTTAGGTACTTGCCTCAATCTTAATCTGTTAGTCTCCGGTAATTATATTGCAAAGCATATATTCCGAGGCGATTATAACGATAATGACGTAGCGACGCAACCCTACTTTTGCCAAAAAGCAAAAAAAAAAAACATAAAAAAGTTTACATCAAAGTTCAACTCTTTGGAAAATGTGTCAGAGTACATAACAGTGAATGTTTGTGCGCTTTTATATTTCTTATACAAGTGTTTAATTTCACATATGGTGTCAAAGGTTGAAATAAGTTAGAGTAGTTTTAACTTCAATAAATAACTTTAATCGGGCGATTTATTTTTTACCGCAAAAAACAGGGTTAGTTTTATCTATCAAGCGCTCGTTAAAGTGTAATTATTCTGCAGAAAATGAATCATGTCTCGTTCTACAGGCAACATCCATCGATCATAACCACATGATGGCGTCTTTGATTTCACATTCCACTACAATCAATACCAAACAACACCAGATAGATACGTTTTTTACCTCCACGACAGTCATTAGAAGAGTCATATTGATCTATCACTTTAAAAACATGACGAAGTTACAGCGAGGATGACATTCGGCACGCCATCTGATAGTTCAGTGCAAAATTAATAAAAAAAATTAGGACCGGTCACTGTCACATAAAATACATACATACGTGTATGTTTTTTCCCCAAAGTTTGACGTACAAAACCAATTTTAAACACACTTAATACATGTATCTCACAAATCAATTAAGTAATTAATTTTAAACACACTTAATACATGTATCTGACAAATCAATTAAGTAATTACTTTGAGCTACAGCGAATAATGATTTATCGTAAAACACGTATTTGTTATAGTAAGAGTACCAATTCGGATAGTATTTCCAAATGTAGATATATATATATCGACGGTGCCAAACCAAAACCCCGTAACTCAATTTTGGCGCGAAAACTTTTTTTGCAGCATCCGCATCTGCTAGATTCCCCGCGCAGTTCTGTCTAGTCGCCATCTAAATAGCAAATCGCGTTACTTCAATACAGTCAGGTGACTCAATACCGTATTTTTATTGGATTCAAAAAGGTTTGTCGAAAATCCCGTATATGACAGTACAAACTCCGATTTAGTACAAGTCAACATATTCTTGTACATGTCGGAATTGATAATGGTTCCTAATAGGATCAGGGAGGGTGTCATTTCGTTACAAGACGTCTGTATTATTTCATCGGAGTAAATACGTTTTTTCGTCTCCTGAAAAGTTGTCTTTTTGCAGTTACGGTGTTTTGGTTTGGTACCGTCGATATATACGATTTTAGAAGTATGAGTATACAAAACAAAAACCTGGTCGTATACACGCAAGTCAGTACCAGTGTCGCAATGTATACAATTTTGTATTCCGTGAGTACAACAAAAGATGACAACATTTCATTTCCGTTTATATTTGATTACCGAAAATGATTAACGATGTGCGTTTCAAAAGTTCCAGGAAAAGTGCTCTGTAATGTTTATCATATGTTCAAATTATTTCAAACTTTGCATTTGAATAGAACAATGCATGATGCATGCATTGAACGCATAAGGGGTGTTATACAAAATGGTGCCATAGTAACTTCCCCTGGAACTGTTGGAATGCCCCTCGTACACTTTATATTTACAAATAGTGTACGTACATAGTGTACGTGTGGACAGATCTACTTCTGATTGTTTAAAACACTTCATAAACATCAAAGCGATATTTTCGATTTTCGTCATAAACATTGAAGTGACTTGACTTACTTATTGATAATAAAATTAAATTCAAGTATTATTTACATCATGCAAAATTGTACAGATACTACTACAGGTGAAACTCACAAGAACTATTATAAATAATTCAAATGCCAAACAATGTGTTTTTGTCTCCGACACTGAGAATATGATTGGTCGGTTGCAGAATGGTTTCTTATTGGATTCTTTTCAGTCAAAGAGGAAAACAACTAAGCTTTAAAAAGTATCACAGAAAATTTTGTGAGACGCCATGCGAACAATTTTTATCGCGACAAATCTTTAAGGTATTATATATCTTTAAGCCGGAAACAACAATGTCACATATTAAAATAATATTGTTTCCTACAAAACCACAAACGTTTTAACCTTTTGCAAAGACCTAAATGTAATTAAGGTATTTGCCTTTCTATCTTTGATCTATCTATCTACACTTAAAACTAACAGTGTTTAAAAGGAAACCATTTAGATAATTAATTAACATTTTGAGAGACCGAGTAGCGGTGACATGCCAAGTTAGTCCTAGGTTATTGTTGATTTGTCAGGTCACGTGCTTGTGTCACATGTTTATCTCAGTCTGATCACCTCGGTTTTTGCGATGCAAAATGTACATTTACCGGAGACAAACAGAAATGGCCGAGCTTTGACGATTGGTGCTTGTCTAATGAAACAGTGTCTAGTTTGCATCAAATAAAAAGTCTACTCCATGCTTGTGGTGACTCTTCTAGGTATGTAGGGGGGGGGGGGGCATTCATTGCGATCGTTCCAGTATTACTTAAGAAATATATGTAGACGGGTACATGAGTTTATAATCACAAGTCACTTAGATAGTCTGAAAGGATATGTATTCGAAGGCATATATTTATAGATGTACAAAAATAGTTAGCCATATTTTGTACTTAAGGAAACTTAAGAAGAAAGTTAAAATTAGTATAGGCGTTAGTCCAATAAACAATTTTATTAAATAAACTATGGATTATATTAAGCTTGATACATAAAGTACTTGTATTTTAGTACCTTGTGACCCTGTACACGTCGTACAAGAGGCTAGATTTTGCCGAATGGTATAAAACAATACACTTATCGTATCTTCAGTTCTTTGATTCTAAATGATTCAAGTATTCGAGATATAGATAAGTTTTGTTTAACCTCGAGATACCAACCACGCAGTATGATAATCTGAGAGTAAACACCTATATATTATAACAAACGTTTTAATTAAATGCGTGCAGTTTTCAAGGTAATACAAAATTCAATAGAGAGGATCAAAGCGATTAATCATTGTTTAAGTTTGACAGTTATTTATTTCCAGTATGGAAATTATTCCATGCTATATAAGTTTAAACTTGGTAAGTTTCCAACGAAAATAGAAGTGCACTTGTTCGACATAGGGACATTGTTTGTGTAATATTACGTGTATGTAAATACTTTAATAACTATGGAGCCATATAACTGCCACCACTTAAAATTTGATTTTCATGAAATAGTTCGTGAAATTAACGAGAGATTTGATGAAAACAGAAAATATCATGAATGCAAGATAAATATCTTAACGTGAAAAATTGCCAGTTACTGCTTTGAACTGCCACAATAGTTATGTGAAAAAATAATTTTGTTTCGTGAAATATTTCTATGTTTTCATGAAAAACTTATTTGATTTCATGAAAGCATTATCTTTATGTGGTGTCAGTTCAGAGCACTAACAAGCAATTTTTCGCGTTAAGATACTTATCTTGCATTCGTGATATTTTTCTGTTTTCATGAAATCCCTCGTTAATTTCACGAAATACAATGTATTTCATGAAAATCAAATTTTAAGTGATGGCAGTTATATGGCTCCATAAATAACCGATGAAAGTTCATGCACGTATCTTTTGGAGAGGTGACATTTAGTTCAGCATATCAGACCGTCATTCAATACGTGCACATATAAGAACGAAACATGCACCCACTCACGATCAATTCACTAAATTCGGTACCATATCAATATGTAGAGAAAATGGCGATGTTGCCGTTTATTTTAACCTTTAACTATTTTTGTTTAGTGGCGCCTAGTTGATACAAATCCATTCCGATATCGTAGCGTAATGTTAGTTGTACTTGCCATTGCACCAGATGAAGTTAGAACTTAAAGTAGTAAGAACTATAATATGTACCATAAAACTAGTGTATTTTATTAAAATTCAATAATCGGCGACATTGTCCAAACGAATATAAATAATAAAACATTTACCTTGAATCACACAAATGGTTTTAATCCGTAACTATAATATTGCTATTAATTCCAGTACTAGTAAATGAGATATGATATAAGTAATTAATAGCATGTAAATACACCTCTGGGTATGGAACAATTACTGTGTTCTGCTCAGAGAAATATTAAATAAATGCAAGACTGTCACAATTAATCAAGTAAACCTAATCTGAGAATGGACTGGTTTTTATCTGTATGATGATTAAAAACAACAGACGCACTGAGTAGACTTCAAACCAGTTCAAACTGGTCTAGAAACGTGATATTGCGTTGCAATCTACGAACAATTATCTGAATAATCATAACTACATAAACATTGCAGAATAATTGCAAACTAGATTTATGTCAAACGAGAGCAGGTCAACTATCAGCTCATACTTGGTTCATAGATCATTAGATGTGCGCAGTTGTTTTTCATCTTTATTTCAGGAATACGTCTTGGTCAGGCATCCAGTCTATTTGACGTACAGGTCGGATGGCGTACTTTGGCCAAATCAGACATCGGTTGGACACCGGGCAGCGACCGGAGATATTCTTATATGTATTACTACTATTCGATCTGTGTCCGCTTATTGTATGAGTTTCTGATATTTTAAATGACTTAAGCAACGTTACATTCATAACGATCACATAGATTGAATGATATCGTGTTTTCAAAAAACCGTTGGGAATTTTTTTTATGGAAGACGTTAAACGCTTTAAAGCAGCTCCAAATGATTAATCAGCAATGTGCCATTGAACTCGTATATGAAGACGAGGCCCTTTTTAAGTTAAAATGTCGAAGGGTGGTTGGGCAACTGAACAGCTGAAAACAGCCCCTCGAACATTGGTAACATTTTCTTCTTTATATCACGATGCTCACTTGTAAAACGCATCTCTTGTAGGCAAACATTTGTTTCTTAAAAGAAACATGAATTGTGAGTTTGAATTAGCATGATCATTGACCAGTGTGCTATTGTCTACACAGTAATATGGTACCATCTTGCGGATATACACATAATTATGTGCTTTTCTTGGCACTTCAATCACAATTACGTAGATGCCCTGTTTTAGATTTATTACAAACCACATTGGCACTAAATGGACCACACATTCTTTTTGATTTTATGACAGTTGGTAAAAGATGAGAGGAAATCGGACAGGGGGACCGCACTCAACTTAACAAACTGAGATGTACTGTAATTATTTTAACATCTCGGTCAAGGATAACACATGAAAATGCAAGCACTTATTTCAAATGGGGTCCTGTGTTTTTGCTGAAGGGGAGGCAGGTGGAAGAGACAGTGGTGTGATACAAGGTATCCGGGCGCGATGCCCTAGCTCTTTCCAGGGATTTTAAATAATACTATATACATATATTAATAGAGTATATCCTGCTCTTTCCGAAGAGACACCTTGGTTTTCTAACGTGCGCGGTGTATAACACCGATACACGCGAGACTACCTCTGGGTTGCTAACCAGTTCATCTCTAGTTCGGTGGGAAACACAGAAAAGCGTTTCAGAAATGATCAAGTGCCCCGGCCGAGGTTTGAACCCGGGACCTCTCGATCAGCAGTCAACTAGGCTGTCCGCTCGACCACCGTTTCACCCAAGTAAGGTTGCTTTATAAAGATATTCACATGTTATCTGACTTTTAAAGATATTTAAAGTCGTTATGGCTGACTACAGCATATAGTTTCATCAGTGGCAGCATCAGTACTTTCCATCCGGTGCGTTGATGTTCATCTTACTTCGCACGCCTCCGGGGTGACATTGCAAGGTGACTCTAAAACGTATCAAAGTTTAAAAAAGGTTAAATCAAGGCGCCATGAGGCAGAAAGTATGACATACCAGCAGTCAAACACTGCAAGCAATTATGCATAGCCACGGGACGGCAATCATTAACATCTACAGTCATAAGGTATGTGTACAAGCCAGTATCAACCGGTACTAGTAATTTATGAAGTGATACCAAATTTGGCAGTAAGGAGTGAAGTCTCGGCGAGACCTACTTGTGGACTACGTGACGGCGTTATACAGCACATGTTTCGGCATATATTTGAAGCGACATATGGTCGGTTAAGCAATAGCATTTAAATTATAGCCTGCATTGCAAAATAATAATTAGCATCCATCGTGGCACCAGTGTAATGATAGCTCCTTCTTGCTTTTTGGGTTAAAGTGTATAGAGCTATATCTAACGGTCGTTTAATGTCAAAATTAGAACTTGCATCTGTTTTAATGATAATAGACTACCTTAACTGCAAATTAAAACTTTGGATGGGTGCTGTGAACTTTGATTCAATCGTCGAAACAATAGAAGATTCTTATAATTTCAACCACCGACTTATATAGGGTGTTCTTACTGTTCTAGAACACTTTCGTACGAAAACGGACAATTCGCAAGTCTAATAAATCACGGAGAGAGTTTCTGTTAAAGCTGAAACGAAAAATGATCTAATGGATATGAAAGCATAATTGTTTTTCAGTTTTTGAATGTTTTAAAAAAATATCGTCAGATATAGCTCTATACACTTTAAGCTTTCTATAATGAATGAATTGGACTCTTTGCTCACAATTTACCGTTAAATGTACGATGTTGTTGAATGACAAGTTACACAGTGTCAATTGTAATGGAACTTTTGGCACATACCTTATAAACACAAGTCACACAAGTAGCCTTTTAGATGACTGTAATTCAATGCAATTCAAAGTCATGGATTATCATAGCCATACCAACCCGGGCGGGCGTCGGGGTCTGCACAGGGACTTTGTTTGGACATTTGTCAAATAATTTCTCTGCACAACGTGTTCACACTTCACCATTTGGAGAAGACTCAATGAAAAAGTAACATGCAGGGGTAAAGAACACTTGTTCGTACATCCCCTGGTTACAGCTGTATATGACAGTGTACCAGAAGAAAAGAAGTTAGTAAGTTGTGTATGGGCCTGTTATGTGAAGAGCAAGTGTTACTGAGTTAAACGATAGCGACATGTTGCGTCCGAATAAACAGCTAGACCTAAGAAGGGCGACATTGTTATAAAAACACGTTAAATATCCTGTATTATAGATTCAATGGACCAAGCAGCACACCCACACACCAATAAGTGAATGACATGTAAGGACAACTATCATAGATATTTGAGAAGTATAGAACTGTCTATCTGGCAAAAGAAGTAAGGCGGTAGTTAGGGGGGGGGGGTGAATATAGAGAAACTTCGGAGACAAGTCCCATCAGGACGGGTACATGTCAGTGTAATAGGGATCGATAAATCTTTGTTTGCATTCTGGATAATTTTGTTAACAATTGAACACAATGAATAATTATGTGGACCTAACAACTATAACAACGGATGAGGTTTATCAGGTTAATACACAAAAAAACCACTTTGTAAACAGTATGGTTATGATTAATATACTATATAGTATGCAGAAATAAATAGTTTTTGTTATTATTGTCCTGAAACAACAGCAGACACAAAACATGAAATACGTACGATTTAGTATTTCGTATACTTATACCAGACAGTATTTCTAGAGTGCAAGTATTTTTATCTGGCAAGTAGCAAGTATCCATGAACGTTGCGGCTTCGTAATGCTATATATGCTGTCACTTTGTATTATCATTAAATATTCATCACAAATACTATAGTACACAAAAAAGTCAGTTATGTGCTATTATGAAAAATCATGGTTACATCATATGTAGAACACAACAATAACTATGAGAGAATAAGATAATTCACGTGTTGGGATGTTAGGTGAGCGCAACATGACAGCTGGGATAGGTCCATTCGACACCCACAATAAATATTAATCTTTGTGTATGTATAGCTGTTGGTGTTCATCGGAATTCATAGCTTGGCGAATTAATGAGAAAGGTACAAAATTACGTTGGTGCGAGTGGTAATGCGTTACTATGGTTATACAGTGGACCATTACTTGTTACTGGTTTTCATGATTGAAGATATCATTTGTCTTGACTGCAGATAATAAATTAGTTAGTAAAGATATAAGACAGTATTATCTATAGTCTATCTAACATACCCAATGTTTAGAAAGACAACTCCTCAATCTACTCTTTTTTCATGAAATTATTTCCCTCTGTACCCTCAAACATAGATAATCAAGCTCAGGATAAATCTAGCTAATAAAATCTAGCAAAATTAAAAAAAGTCATGCTATTGGATTGATAAGTAATAGAAAGAGAACGCAAACGCGAGGTTGCCTTATTTCGTCGAGGGCGGAGCCCGAGACTAAATAAGGAAACCGAGTGTTAAGTTTCTCTTTCTGGCTTATATCATTGGCTGTCAAATTGTATTGGGTGTGTAATGTCGTACACACATCAGTCCTAGACATATAAAATGAATAGCATACGTACACCAAGATACTATTAAAGACAGTAATTAATCCTGAAATGTTTTCGTCATTGTGTCCTGAGAATCTTTGGAGCTGGTTAAACTAAGAAATTTAATCGGACGATGAATGAGCACGAATAGTCATGTCGGTTCAAGGGCCTTCTAGTAACAAGTTTTTGACAATGACTCTTATAACTGAGTGTAAGTTCATCATTGTTTGCGTTAGCACGCTACGTTGGTCCATTAACTGGTACCTTAACAACACTTTCTTGCCTATTATAAATAATTCAAATGCCAAACAATGTGTTTTTGTCTCCGACACTGAGAATATGATTGGTCGGTTGCAGAATGGTTTCTTATTGGATTCTTTTCAGTCAAAGAGGAAAACAACTAAGCTTTAAAAAGTATCACAGAAAATTTTGTGAGACGCCATGCGAACAATTTTTATCGCGACAAATCTTTAAGGTATTATATATCTTTAAGCCGGAAACAACAATGTCACATATTAAAATAATATTGTTTCCTACAAAACCACAAACGTTTTAACCTTTTGCAAAGACCTAAATGTAATTAAGGTATTTGCCTTTCTATCTTTGATCTATCTATCTACACTTAAAACTAACAGTGTTTAAAAGGAAACCATTTAGATAATTAATTAACATTTTGAGAGACCGAGTAGCGGTGACATGCCAAGTTAGTCCTAGGTTATTGTTGATTTGTCAGGTCACGTGCTTGTGTCACATGTTTATCTCAGTCTGATCACCTCGGTTTTTGCGATGCAAAATGTACATTTACCGGAGACAAACAGAAATGGCCGAGCTTTGACGATTGGTGCTTGTCTAATGAAACAGTGTCTAGTTTGCATCAAATAAAAAGTCTACTCCATGCTTGTGGTGACTCTTCTAGGTATGTAGGGGGGGGGGGGGGGCATTCATTGCGATCGTTCCAGTATTACTTAAGAAATATATGTAGACGGGTACATGAGTTTATAATCACAAGTCACTTAGATAGTCTGAAAGGATATGTATTCGAAGGCATATATTTATAGATGTACAAAAATAGTTAGCCATATTTTGTACTTAAGGAAACTTAAGAAGAAAGTTAAAATTAGTATAGGCGTTAGTCCAATAAACAATTTTATTAAATAAACTATGGATTATATTAAGCTTGATACATAAAGTACTTGTATTTTAGTACCTTGTGACCCTGTACACGTCGTACAAGAGGCTAGATTTTGCCGAATGGTATAAAACAATACACTTATCGTATCTTCAGTTCTTTGATTCTAAATGATTCAAGTATTCGAGATATAGATAAGTTTTGTTTAACCTCGAGATACCAACCACGCAGTATGATAATCTGAGAGTAAACACCTATATATTATAACAAACGTTTTAATTAAATGCGTGCAGTTTTCAAGGTAATACAAAATTCAATAGAGAGGATCAAAGCGATTAATCATTGTTTAAGTTTGACAGTTATTTATTTCCAGTATGGAAATTATTCCATGCTATATAAGTTTAAACTTGGTAAGTTTCCAACGAAAATAGAAGTGCACTTGTTCGACATAGGGACATTGTTTGTGTAATATTACGTGTATGTAAATACTTTAATAACTATGGAGCCATATAACTGCCACCACTTAAAATTTGATTTTCATGAAATATTTCGTGAAATTAACGAGAGATTTGATGAAAACAGAAAATATCATGAATGCAAGATAAATATCTTAACGTGAAAAATTGCCAGTTACTGCTTTGAACTGCCACAATAGTTATGTGAAAAAATAATTTTGTTTCGTGAAATATTTCTATGTTTTCATGAAAAACTTATTTGATTTCATGAAAGCATTATCTTTATGTGGTGTCAGTTCAGAGCACTAACAAGCAATTTTTCGCGTTAAGATACTTATCTTGCATTCGTGATATTTTTCTGTTTTCATGAAATCCCTCGTTAATTTCACGAAATACAATGTATTTCATGAAAATCAAATTTTAAGTGATGGCAGTTATATGGCTCCATAAATAACCGATGAAAGTTCATGCACGTATCTTTTGGAGAGGTGACATTTAGTTCAGCATATCAGACCGTCATTCAATACGTGCACATATAAGAACGAAACATGCACCCACTCACGATCAACTCACTAAATTCGGTACCATATCAATATGTAGAGAAAATGGCGATGTTGCCGTTTATTTTAACCTTTAACTATTTTTGTTTAGTGGCGCCTAGTTGATACAAATCCATTCCGATATCGTAGCGTAATGTTAGTTGTACTTGCCATTGCACCAGATGAAGTTAGAACTTAAAGTAGTAAGAACTATAATATGTACCATAAAACTAGTGTATTTTATTAAAATTCAATAATCGGCGACATTGTCCAAACGAATATAAATAATAAAACATTTACCTTGAATCACACAAATGGTTTTAATCCGTAACTATAATATTGCTATTAATTCCAGTACTAGTAAATGAGATATGATATAAGTAATTAATAGCATGTAAATACACCTCTGGGTATGGAACAATTACTGTGTTCTGCTCAGAGAAATATTAAATAAATGCAAGACTGTCACAATTAATCAAGTAAACCTAATCTGAGAATGGACTGGTTTTTATCTGTATGATGATTAAAAACAACAGACGCACTGAGTAGACTTCAAACCAGTTCAAACTGGTCTAGAAACGTGATATTGCGTTGCAATCTACGAACAATTATCTGAATAATCATAACTACATAAACATTGCAGAATAATTGCAAACTAGATTTATGTCAAACGAGAGCAGGTCAACTATCAGCTCATACTTGGTTCATAGATCATTAGATGTGCGCAGTTGTTTTTCATCTTTATTTCAGGAATACGTCTTGGTCAGGCATCCAGTCTATTTGACGTACAGGTCGGATGGCGTACTTTGGCCAAATCAGACATCGGTTGGACACCGGGCAGCGACCGGAGATATTCTTATATGTATTACTACTATTCGATCTGTGTCCGCTTATTGTATGAGTTTCTGATATTTTAAATGACTTAAGCAACGTTACATTCATAACGATCACATAGATTGAATGATATCGTGTTTTCAAAAAACCGTTGGGAATTTTTTTTATGGAAGACGTTAAACGCTTTAAAGCAGCTCCAAATGATTAATCAGCAATGTGCCATTGAACTCGTATATGAAGACGAGGCCCTTTTTAAGTTAAAATGTCGAAGGGTGGTTGGGCAACTGAACAGCTGAAAACAGCCCCTCGAACATTGGTAACATTTTCTTCTTTATATCACGATGCTCACTTGTAAAACGCATCTCTTGTAGGCAAACATTTGTTTCTTAAAAGAAACATGAATTGTGAGTTTGAATTAGCATGATCATTGACCAGTGTGCTATTGTCTACACAGTAATATGGTACCATCTTGCGGATATACACATAATTATGTGCTTTTCTTGGCACTTCAATCACAATTACGTAGATGCCCTGTTTTAGATTTATTACAAACCACATTGGCACTAAATGGACCACACATTCTTTTTGATTTTATGACAGTTGGTAAAAGATGAGAGGAAATCGGACAGGGGGACCGCACTCAACTTAACAAACTGAGATGTACTGTAATTATTTTAACATCTCGGTCAAGGATAACACATGAAAATGCAAGCACTTATTTCAAATGGGGTCCTGTGTTTTTGCTGAAGGGGAGGCAGGTGGAAGAGACAGTGGTGTGATACAAGGTATCCGGGCGCGATGCCCTAGCTCTTTCCAGGGATTTTAAATAATACTATATACATATATTAATAGAGTATATCCTGCTCTTTCCGAAGAGACACCTTGGTTTTCTAACGTGCGCGGTGTATAACACCGATACACGCGAGACTACCTCTGGGTTGCTAACCAGTTCATCTCTAGTTCGGTGGGAAACACAGAAAAGCGTTTCAGAAATGATCAAGTGCCCCGGCCGAGGTTTGAACCCGGGACCTCTCGATCAGCAGTCAACTAGGCTGTCCGCTCGACCACCGTTTCACCCAAGTAAGGTTGCTTTATAAAGATATTCACATGTTATCTGACTTTTAAAGATATTTAAAGTCGTTATGGCTGACTACAGCATATAGTTTCATCAGTGGCAGCATCAGTACTTTCCATCCGGTGCGTTGATGTTCATCTTACTTCGCACGCCTCCGGGGTGACATTGCAAGGTGACTCTAAAACGTATCAAAGTTTAAAAAAGGTTAAATCAAGGCGCCATGAGGCAGAAAGTATGACATACCAGCAGTCAAACACTGCAAGCAATTATGCATAGCCACGGGACGGCAATCATTAACATCTACAGTCATAAGGTATGTGTACAAGCCAGTATCAACCGGTACTAGTAATTTATGAAGTGATACCAAATTTGGCAGTAAGGAGTGAAGTCTCGGCGAGACCTACTTGTGGACTACGTGACGGCGTTATACAGCACATGTTTCGGCATATATTTGAAGCGACATATGGTCGGTTAAGCAATAGCATTTAAATTATAGCCTGCATTGCAAAATAATAATTAGCATCCATCGTGGCACCAGTGTAATGATAGCTCCTTCTTGCTTTTTGGGTTAAAGTGTATAGAGCTATATCTAACGGTCGTTTAATGTCAAAATTAGAACTTGCATCTGTTTTAATGATAATAGACTACCTTAACTGCAAATTAAAACTTTGGATGGGTGCTGTGTACTTTGATTCAATCGTCGAAACAATAGAAGATTCTTATAATTTCAACCACCGACTTATATAGGGTGTTCTTACTGTTCTAGAACACTTTCGTACGAAAACGGACAATTCGCAAGTCTAATAAATCACGGAGAGAGTTTCTGTTAAAGCTGAAACGAAAAATGATCTAATGGATATGAAAGCATAATTGTTTTTCAGTTTTTGAATGTTTTAAAAAAATATCGTCAGATATAGCTCTATACACTTTAAGCTTTCTATAATGAATGAATTGGACTCTTTGCTCACAATTTACCGTTAAATGTACGATGTTGTTGAATGACAAGTTACACAGTGTCAATTGTAATGGAACTTTTGGCACATACCTTATAAACACAAGTCACACAAGTAGCCTTTTAGATGACTGTAATTCAATGCAATTCAAAGTCATGGATTATCATAGCCATACCAACCCGGGCGGGCGTCGGGGTCTGCACAGGGACTTTGATTGGACATTTGTCAAATAATTTCTCTGCACAACGTGTTCACACTTCACCATTTGGAGAAGACTCAATGAAAAAGTAACATGCAGGGGTAAAGAACACTTGTTCGTACATCCCCTGGTTACAGCTGTATATGACAGTGTACCAGAAGAAAAGAAGTTAGTAAGTTGTGTATGGGCCTGTTATGTGAAGAGCAAGTGTTACTGAGTTAAACGATAGCGACATGTTGCGTCCGAATAAACAGCTAGACCTAAGAAGGGCGACATTGTTATAAAAACACGTTAAATATCCTGTATTATAGATTCAATGGACCAAGCAGCACACCCACACACCAATAAGTGAATGACATGTAAGGACAACTATCATAGATATTTGAGAAGTATAGAACTGTCTATCTGGCAAAAGAAGTAAGGCGGTAGTTAGGGGGGGGGGGGGGGTGAATATAGAGAAACTTCGGAGACAAGTCCCATCAGGACGGGTACATGTCAGTGTAATAGGGATCGATAAATCTTTGTTTGCATTCTGGATAATTTTGTTAACAATTGAACACAATGAATAATTATGTGGACCTAACAACTATAACAACGGATGAGGTTTATCAGGTTAATACACAAAAAAACCACTTTGTAAACAGTATGGTTATGATTAATATACTATATAGTATGCAGAAATAAATAGTTTTTGTTATTATTGTCCTGAAACAACAGCAGACACAAAACATGAAATACGTACGATTTAGTATTTCGTATACTTATACCAGACAGTATTTCTAGAGTGCAAGTATTTTTATCTGGCAAGTAGCAAGTATCCATGAACGTTGCGGCTTCGTAATGCTATATATGCTGTCACTTTGTATTATCATTAAATATTCATCACAAATACTATAGTACACAAAAAAGTCAGTTATGTGCTATTATGAAAAATCATGGTTACATCATATGTAGAACACAACAATAACTATGAGAGAATAAGATAATTCACGTGTTGGGATGTTAGGTGAGCGCAACATGACAGCTGGGATAGGTCCATTCGACACCCACAATAAATATTAATCTTTGTGTATGTATAGCTGTTGGTGTTCATCGGAATTCATAGCTTGGCGAATTAATGAGAAAGGTACAAAATTACGTTGGTGCGAGTGGTAATGCGTTACTATGGTTATACAGTGGACCATTACTTGTTACTGGTTTTCATGATTGAAGATATCATTTGTCTTGACTGCAGATAATAAATTAGTTAGTAAAGATATAAGACAGTATTATCTATAGTCTATCTAACATACCCAATGTTTAGAAAGACAACTCCTCAATCTACTCTTTTTTCATGAAATTATTTCCCTCTGTACCCTCAAACATAGATAATCAAGCTCAGGATAAATCTAGCTAATAAAATCTAGCAAAATTAAAAAAAGTCATGCTATTGGATTGATAAGTAATAGAAAGAGAACGCAAACGCGAGGTTGCCTTATTTCGTCGAGGGCGGAGCCCGAGACTAAATAAGGAAACCGAGTGTTAAGTTTCTCTTTCTGGCTTATATCATTGGCTGTCAAATTGTATTGGGTGTGGCTAAATATCACATAACGGTACATTGTCCTCGCTGACCGATTAAAATTTCCAATACCACGTTGTGATATTAAGGGCACGGAGTACAACTTGGAGATTGGGCATGTTTTTCAAGAAAATTACACCTTTTCTTCTTTCGGTTTGCAAGGTCATTGCAGTTTTGCATGATACAAACTCATGAATGTATTTTATAATCATTTCTTTGTAAGAGTTCGGTCCTTATTCTACTGACTAAGTCCCCAACAACAAACTTGGACTTTTAATCTCATGTTTACTTTGATTGTGAACGGGCAAGATTTGCAATCCAATTGCTGTCATATGCGTCAACAAATTTGAAATTTATTTGTGTCTAACCTCAAGTGCAAATGTAATATGATCATAATAAAATGCCTATTTTATCCGACAAAATAAATTTGAAAGAAAAAAAACACATTTTTTAAACTTTACTTCACTATAGATTACACTCTATTACCTTAAAGTTGTAAACCCCAGTACGTACTTTTCAAGCACGGACATCACGGATTATTTTACAGTTAACGTATAAACAGTGGTACACTACAAAATCATTGAATTTCGTTGGGATAAAATTTCGTGGTTTTTAGTAAATATGACCATTTCGATGGGACTTTAATTCATGGATTTTGCTTTTCAGGTAATAAATACAAGGGTAAAGTTTATTGTTCGAATGGATTTGATTTCGAGGTTGAAGGTGAACCATAAAGTCCGAGAAATTTAATCGCCCACGAAAATTAATGATTTACAGTATGCGTGCGACAACTTTCAGTGCAGGATAATATTATCATGCACTGCAGTTATTGCACTCATTCCTTTGAAATTTAAGTCCCACCCCCTCGATTTTCATTGGATTTAGCGCCACCCCTTCAGTTAACATCACGTAGCCATGATATAAAATATATTATCTAGTCGGGTGGCCAGACTATAGTATCTACTATGAACGGTATTCTAGTAGTCTAGTGTTATATTGAATGACAATCGAACGTATATCAGTACGAGCATGTATGCGGCACACAAGAGTCAAGTCGTGTTTTTGAAGGTATCGTTTGTACAGAAAGGGATACTGTTGATATAGTTATCTTTTCAAACTGAACCCGGAACACTGAATAGAAGCTTTCGAATGTTTATCTTTGTGAAAAAACACGCAGATGATATAAGTTAATGAACTTATGATCCCGCAAGAACAAATTATATATCTGATTTCCTATGAATGAACTATGCACGCTTAGCGCCAACAATACTTGTGTATACGTAGGTATAACGTACTTATTTGTACTCTTAGTATGAGAGTTACAACAAACTGTACGTGTAGGTGTCTGGAATTGACGCAAAAATGACAAAAATAACAACATTGTGACAACCGTTACATGATGCAACTGTAATGTCGTACACACATCAGTCCTAGACATATAAAATGAATAGCATACGTACACCAAGATACTATTAAAGACAGTAATTAATCCTGAAATGTTTTCGTCATTGTGTCCTGAGAATCTTTGGAGCTGGTTAAACTAAGAAATTTAATCGGACGATGAATGAGCACGAATAGTCATGTCGGTTCAAGGGCCTTCTAGTAACAAGTTTTTGACAATGACTCTTATAACTGAGTGTAAGTTCATCATTGTTTGCGTTAGCACGCTACGTTGGTCCATTAACTGGTACCTTAACAACACTTTCTTGCCAGGTACGGTGTCGGTAATATTGTTTGGGTAGGAACATTATTCTACCAGATAACCTTGTTCAATGGAAATACATTTTGGTACATGCAACAGTCAAAATGAAGCAGGATCAAACACAACAGATCTACACAATGTTGCTCTTGTTTGGTAAATGTACATGGGAAGGCAATTGTTTTTTACTTTCTAATCTCCGGGAGGATTGATTGATTTGTCCAAAGATATACACACATACAGTGAGTAGAGTATATTCACGAAGATTGAAACATTCATGTTAATATATTTCAGTGCACCATGATGATGGGAGAGTTGAGGGATCGAGTTTGTTTTTCTAATACGTTCACTCACATAGACGTGACCCACCATATTTCGCCGTATCCTTTATTAATAAATTCATAAATTTGTTTTGGTGTATGATGCAATACGAACTGCGTCGATATGACGGTCGTTGTAAATACGAACACCAGTTTCCACCGGACTGAACTGGCCAAATGACTTATTTCATTCCACGAATGTTTAATCCAAAGTGCAATTTCACGCATCTTGAATGTGAATGTAAATGAGATACATTGTACTAACTTTAGTGTAGGTAATATTTTGTAACACTTGTGATCGATGTAAAAGAACTACTAAAGCATCCTTACACTTGTTAAAATCATGATGCGAACACGTTGTTTTTTAACTAGAAAGAATAATTGTTTACGCAGTAGGTGGAGTTGCATGTAATATTGAAACATTCTCTGAACATTCCATTCCCTGATGATTAGGTATGGGTCATGAGAAAAGAGTAGAGTATCATAAGCTTCAAGAACATAGTTCGGTATCTCTAGTGTTCATGTTTGGCACCGAAGCTACGTTTCCATTGTCCCTAGAGGTTACCTTGGAGTACACTAGATCTTGATTGGTATTTTGCTTTACATTTAGAAATAGCACAAATAAATGAAACCCATTCAGACGACGTATTTAGTTTTTAACTATTTATCACTTCATTCGGTCGATGTTCTTCGCAGAAGTAAAGCTTGACATGCAGTCACGGCTGAAGATTAATTTTGTAGAATAATTCCCGACGACCATGTGGGTTCGGTGACTTATTCGCGTTTAGACTATCTTGGCACCTGAAACTAACATACTAGTAACTGTTTAACCTAGCCGTAGTTACCATGGGTATACCTTGCGACTAGGGGTGGTATTCAATATTGATCTTAGCTAATTGGAGAATAAGGATAGCCAATCGTATCGCCTGTTACTGGTCAGTAGTTTAATATTGTGTTAAAACATTAGTTCATATTGTCATCAAGTCAAATAATGGTGTTATATCAGTGGTTGTCCTTATTCTCAAGTCAAGAAATATCAATATTGAATACAAACCCGATGCTCCATTACATTCAAAACGAGCATAGCTATGTAGACACCATAAGTATATGCATGACAATATCGTGCAACACGATTTCTAGACGCATGAAATATATCTATTGTGACATTGATATATGTGTTGCTTGCACTTTCTCTCTGCTGTACACTTCCCATGTAATGATACATTGGGTAAACCGTTCGTGCCGTCACATGTATAATCATACACGATTATTGTATATACAAATGTATATAAATAACAGTCTCGGTTCTATTTACCGGACAAGGACAGAGCCAAAATAACATCACACAAGTACACAACACAAGGCCAAGTACTTGTAAAGCCAACTGTAAAACGTGCTCAAAATAAATTAACATTTATTGTATACGATACAAAGTAATGGCCAAACTTGATCGGTACGATTTGAAATAATATGCGTAAACGTGGAAATTAAACATGGTATTGATAGAAACGAATAAAGAATCGCTCAGCATCACCTCTTTCTGAAGTCTGTAATGCTCGTGAGGTCACCGCTGTAGACAACCTGGACCATGATAAGATTTTACTAAGGTTAGTAATCATTGAGGAGGTACAAAGTATGTGCTCATTGTAGATGACAAAAAACGCCTCAAGTAGACCCAGTAAAATATTGAAGTCGGTGCTTTTTCTCTTGATACAAACCTGAGAGCACATGAAATGTCTTCAACAATAACGATCTATTAAGTAAAATAGTATTAGAAAGTATTTCTTAGCTGAGCACTGCATGCAAGATATTGAAAGAGAATTGGATGAGTCACAAAAACGTGTGAAAATCTCCTTCCTATTTATTGTCTGGTATAATCATCACGTGCACAGCACGGACAGAAATGCTGAGTGTGCAATATTCTGTGATAATATGCCGCATCGTTAGTTTGATAGATGGTAAATGAATTATTGATATATCTGTAACATGCTTGAAAAATTCTCGATACTGTAATGTCATTTGATTTCAATGGGGCAAAATTTCGTGGTTTTTGTGAGAAATATCATTTCGTGGGGAGTAATTTCAAGGATACATTATCCACTTAGTCAGATACATGTTTTACTATCGAACAGTTAATAATATTCGTGAGGTATAGACTTGCATGGTTTTAATCGTCCACGAATGTGAATGATTTTACAGTATATTATGCAGATGAAATAATATTGATGCTTCATGATGTTTTCTAATTATTCTGGTTCCCGTCCCAAAACTATTGTACTGTGTTGGGTATAGTATAATTGTATGGTAAGCTTGTGTGCACGAACCAGACTGTCTTCCATGTTGCATCTGGACATTGTCTCCAGCAGGAAGGGAACTAATCAGTCGCTGATCGTCAATGAATGATTAGTTTCATCAATAACAGGATACACATTTTATTTGCATTCAATAAGAGAATATTGCTGCATAAGCCGATGTATTCTGGTTCCCGTCCCAAAACTATTGTACTGTGGTGCTGGGTATAGTATAATTGTATGGTAAGCTTGTGTGCAGGAACCAGACTGTCTTCCATGTTGCATCTGGACATTGTCTCCAGCAGGAAGGGAAACTAATCAGTCGCTGATCGTCAATGAATGATTACTTTCATCAATAATAGGATACACAATTGTATTTGCATTCAACAGAGAATATTGCTGCATAAGCCAATGTATTCAGTTGCTATCCTAGCAAATTATCGTTGAAATATAATTATACAGCTAGATATGGGGATAACTGCTTTAGAAACTGGTCAAACCACCGACAGTTAAACTACACTTACAAGATGTATGTAAAATGGCAGCCTTATTTTTGAAAATGGTAAAGGTCATTGTGACTTTGCCCTTTAACCTACTGACTTCAAAATCAATAGGGGTCATCAGGACCTTGTCCATCTAGAATCCCCGACGTCATCTTCTGTTCCTAGCCAACCATAATGAAGTTTGAAGATCCTAGGGCAAAGCATTCTTGTTGAGTTATTGAACGGAAGCCATTTTGGTTTACTGACAGACAGACAACCAGCTGAAACCTGCAATTGAAGCAACATACCACCAAATCAAAGATGGGAGCATAAAAATGACATTATGCAGTCTTGTTACAGCATGGGTGATCTCTATCTCAAGATGGTCTTCAAGTGAAGTTTTACTCTTATTAATTATCTGACACAAAAAGATAAAACCCAACACATCTGCACAGTTATATTATTTTATTCAAAAGTGTTACAACATAAAAATAACACACCATATACATACTATCATATGTGATTGTATTATACCTGTGCAGTATCTCATATATCAGGCCATAGAATGGTACCTTGTAAGAAAATAATTATATACACAAACAAGACTGTATTAAGTTAAGGCTAATGCCCCCGTGGTAGCCATGTCTATAATAACTAGCTACTATCCGACCAACGATTTTTGACAGTGACGTCATTTTATAAACAAACTATAAATAAGCAGGGTATATCCCCAAAAATGAGGATCATACAATATAGAAGTATGTCCTTATCCATTGGATATATTTCAAGCAATACATGGTTCTATGGATGTGTTTGTTGACCCTCACTCAAGCGATCCAGGTTCAAAGCTTGTGACAGCCATTATATCATAACTTTTTTACTTGTATCACATACGAGAAAACGTAAACCCTAGCTTCGATGATTTTATGTAATACTTATTGCCTTTTTTGCCTTATAATTATTAAATTTAAACCCGTGGAATTCGTGTTATTGAAAACACGTTTAGGATAGCTGTTGGTTTCTCTTTATTCTTCAAATACTCCCAACTGTTATTTAAAAACTTGTTCTATGCTATGACATGTAAAAGCCATTTGAAGGTGAGTGAAATGACAAAGCTGTTTTTACTCAAGCAGCATTTTGTTCACATTTTTTGTATGCGATTGCAAAAATAAAATAAATAAGCGTAAAAAAGCTCTTCTGACGTGGTTCGAACTCGACATGTCTTAATTACTAATACTGCACCGCTATCCTCTGGGCCACGATTTCATACAGATAATAGGTAAAGAAATATACTGATAATTTAAATTTTGCAGACGATATATAAAGTAAACATTTGATTGTAAACACAACATGACGTCACTGTCAGGTATCCCTGGTCGGACTGTAAGTCAATCAACTTGAAAGTTTTGTTATGGACAAACAAACGGACAGGCAAATTTTTTTTTACTGGAAAATGGACAGACAGGTGAATCACTATATGCCTCCACATCAGCAGATGTCGGCGCATAAAAATAAATGTATAATGATATGATATGTTTGAAACTGATTAAAGATATGTAAATATATGTGTAAAAAAAGAGTTTAAAAATGACAATACAAATGAACAATATTGCTGGCTGGATAGACCAAAATAATGACGGACCATTTAGAAAGGAATGTTAGTAATGGTTTGAATGTGACACACAATAATAAGGTATAATGGGTGATTCAAGGCATATATAGAAAATGGCAATACAAATTATCACATATTTCTAAAGTTACATTAAACACTACATGCAGTACCCACCAAAAATAAGTATACAGAGGTTATTTCTCCATTTACTTGCCTGTGTAACACTATTTGCAGAACAGATCTGATACTCAACAATATTTTTTAAATATTTTTTGTTTATTTTAAGTGTTAAGACAATACATTGATTGCTACCCTATATGTATTTTATTTAAACTTGTTTTTCTGACTTTCGAGGCAATTAACTTGTCCATAAAAATTCAGCCCCTTTAATCCATAGTAATTTTAATTTTGAACATGTTCAGCAATATTTCTATGTCAATTTTTACTCATTTAGTAACTGTAGTTTCAGAAATTACTATAGTTTTGCCCATCTGATAAACAGATATTGAATTATTGAACATTTATAATTCTGCATCTGTCAAAAAGTGTATACTTATTAAAGGTGAGCACTGTATATAAACAACCTAAACCATGGAGTACACTAAGATTATCTTCAGTGAATGTTAATTACCATAAATACTTGTTTTTGTGGAGTGAACCTTTTGTGACAAAATAATTATTTGTGTTACTGCAGACACTACCTTGCTGTAATACAGTAAGTGCTCTGTTAGCATTCATATAATTGAGAACTTGTTGCAAAACTACAGCACACGCCTCAATAAATTGATTTAGTTACAATAGTTTTGCACCAAGCCCTCTAAATATTATATTCATGATATAACATGAAACTTACTTTGTCACAAATAAAACAAGCCTTACAGTATTTGACTGCAAGTGCACTAAACCTATCACGTTTACATTTCAAGTACACAAGTACCTGGTTCACATTTCAAATGGACTTTAAAATGCAAATGGACTTTAAAATGCAAGTCAAGAATTTGAATGCTTCAGTATGTAGACATGAATATTGGATGCAAGCTTTGTATAATGCACTAACTGTTCAAATGAAGATTATCAAATAACTGAACTGCAAGGCCCCTCTTTTTTATAAATGTATAAGAAAATCAAAATTTAGGTGCAAGAAAAAGTTATATTCCAATTAATATAATTAAGTAAGGTGTCCTTTTAATAGTTACACCATGGTGTACAACATTTTTTTTAATGTCTTTCATGGTTTAACACCAAGGTATGTTAAATAACATATTGTTGAACACAGTTTTTATAAAGAAATAACAGGTTTAATACAAGGATAGCTACATATCAAGGACATAACAGCTACCCACACAGCCAGGGTACCCACACAGCCAGGGTACCCACACAGCCAGGGTACCAACACAGCCAGGGTACCCACACAGCCAGGGTACCAACACAGCCAGGGTACCAACACAGCCAGGGTACCCACACAGCCAGGGTACCAACACAGCCAGGGTACCAACACAGCCAGGCTACCCACACAGCCAGGGTACCCACACAGCCAGGGTACCCACACAGCCAGGGTACCCACACAGCCAGGGTACCAACACAGCCAGGGTACCAACACAGCCAGGGTACCAACACAGCCAGGGTACCCACACAGCCAGGGTACCCACACAGCCAGGGTACCCACACAGCCAGGGTACCCACACAGCCAGGGTACCCACACAGCCAGGGTATCCACACAGCCAGGGTACCAACACAGCCAGGGTACCCACACAGCCAGGGTACCCACACAGCCAGGGTACATCAATCTATAAAATATAGGAAGATAGGAACAGAAAGCAATTTAAACATTCAAAGAGAATACAGGTTGTCAAGAGTGACCCTTGATTTACTGGGGGAAGTGACTATAGATAGATAGAGGAGGCTGGGGGAATATAGGGGCTGGGGGGAATAGAGGGGCTGGGGGAATAGAGGGGGCTTGGGGTATGAATATAATCTCAAGTTAAGAATTCACACAAAGAGAAAGAAAATTTAAATAGTAAACATAAAGCAATGTACAGCCTAGGACATGTCAGTAAAAATACTGTTAATATTAAAATATACATACTGGTCCATGAGGAGGGGGGGGGGGGGTAAGTATACAATTAACTGATTTCAACATTTTATATTGAAGTGACATTTGACATGTATACACCTTTACAGGCATACACATGTAATGTAAGATGTTGAAGCTTCTGACAGGTGCTACATTGATATGCTACATGCCAATGACATATGATATTATTAACATTTTAATATGAAACAATGTACACTATGAATACTTGGAATCTAGTATACATCACACCTCACAGATACAGTAATCAATATCTAGTTTCTATATATGTTATAGTAATACAACCACATGTGACCTTTAATTAAGATAGCTCATTTGTTTCCCATTATATATATTTTTTTTCAATATTTCTCATTTTTCCATTTTCTGTTCCATGCATCATTGGATGCTACTTAATACCCAGCATGTACAGTGGGGTCCTGAAAAGTGACTTTCAGAGAGTTTAATGAATCTATGAATAAAAAATATTGGCTGCCATTTAGATGATAGGCAATATAATCCATGCTGTGTTGCGCTGGGTGTCGGCCAAAACTGAATCCTCTAGATAATGTCATCCACAGTTTAAAGCAGCTTAACATTTACCATTTAATGGGGGAAAATATTGTCTAATGTAGTCCGAACAAAGTAACTTTCCATTTACTGTGAAATAGAAAGTTACAAAACCTTTCCAGAATGACATCAATTTTAATTTCAACAATCTAAATTAAGTGATCGAGGTCCTACAATTTTTAAGTTGCACAGGCAGTGCCAATTCTCAGCAATGAGCATATTTCATAAAAGTTGGTCGAATAATGGAATAGAATCTACTTACTTTTGTTTTTTTAGTGTGTTTAACTTTTTGTTGAAATACTTTTTACTTGCTTTCTTAGCAAAACATCACCTAGTTTGCCCACCCTTATAAAAGAATATGGTTACAAAAAAAATTCTCAAGAAATAAGGGCAACCTTGACCTTTGACCTGATGATTAACGATGGAAGGGATTAAAAACCTCAGATGTTAGGACTAACAGACATACATACTTACAACTTTACAAACACTATAGTGTGATTATTAAATGCCTCCATTTGGTGGCTTAAAATTGTAATGGTTTGCAAATATGGCAAATAAATGAAAAATAATGTACATGTATATATATATATATACTCTATATCTTTTTTAAAAAATGTGATGGACAAATTCATGTCCATGGAATGTATTGAATACATAATCTAATGGTTTTGATAAGTTAAACAAAGAACATCATTATACATCTATGTAAAATAAAATGTTCACAACAGAAAAATACAATATGATACAATTTTTTAAGAACAATTAGTAATATGAACTAAGGCACCGCCTAAACGGGGATTTAATAGATGTTGGGTAATTGCTAAGCTATATTTCAGATATATGGTATAGAATTTTTTTAGGTAAAATACTTAAATAATGTTTCACAAGTTATATTTATACCAGTGTGCTTATTTATGGGATATACAGGCATCTATACCAAATATAGTAAATATTTAACAATTTTATTTGATTTTTGCCATACGCTAAAATGTGACGCAGTCCCTTTAAGACTGCATTCGCAGTATATTCATTTCATATTTGAAACATGTTAACCGCATACATGTTACACATTTGTCAGAGAGAATATTTTCTGTAAGGGTACCCAGACTTTTCAATTAGCCTTCCAATGAATTGAACAATTTCAGTTTCTGTCCTGGGTACATTATCGCATGTATTTTTTTCAGGTTTTCCAACGAAAAATCCTGCTTTATAAGATTGGGACAATTGGTCCCGGACTAGATGACGGGCAGCGAGGCAGCGATGTCAAACAATTTTTAACTAGGGGTTTCCGGTCAATAACTTGAAGTTTGGATAGGCTGATCTTAATGATACTTTGTATATAGCAAGCTTGCATGGATACCTAGCTTGGGATTGTATTTGGGGTCATGGTCACATTTACTAAAAATACATAAAAAAGGTTTCCGGTCAATAAGTTCAGTTTGCATTGGGCATTTTTCATGAAATGCTATGTTTTGTGCTGGCATATTCATGCTTTCAACACTTATTAACCAGGCTTCAGAATCATTCGTTATTATATTTGGGTATAACCACAAATGTGTGGGCAGGCAGCGTAAGCAATTGATTCTGTGCTCAACTCCTATGTTTCTCAAGAATTTTCAACCATCATTAGGCGGACACCCGTACAGGAAGACTGGTTTTGCGACAATGCGGTGTCTTGTGTAAGACATATTTTGATTGGTCGACTCGATAATAAATTCTTAGGCCAATCGCAAAGCTGAAACATTTTTCTAACTTGGTGTTTTTGTACTCTTTTTCTGAAGTCTCGCGAGGGAAAAGGGGAAACTTTGTGCATTAAAACGATTGAATTATTGGTAAATGACAACCGGAAAACGAAGTCTTACACTGAGATCATGATAAAAGGACTTGGAAACAAGGAAAACCTTTTAATGTGTAAACGCCGCCTTAAAAGGGAATAACTGCATTTGTTGATTTTAGCAGATAAAAGTCCATCTGACAGTCAGACCAACTTTTTTTAGTCCGCCAGATCGTCAGTCCCACAGGTTATCAGCGATTATCGGGAAGTCCGGTAGCCAAAAAATCAGGGACCCCGGTCCGGAAGACCTATAATTGAACTTGACCTAGATTATAATGAAATAATTTATTCTGTAGAAATTTCATCAAGAAAAGACCAACATTTTTATCTCTATTGTCTACCGTGACAAGAAATTTCTAGGACTTGACCTAGTGACACATTTTTTGACCCCGGATGTCACAATATTGAACTTGATTTTTACAAGAATATCCTCCTGATTAAAGGCTTTGGAATATAAGGCCAAATTTGTGACCTAGTGACCACATAAGGCATTTGACCTACTGACCCAAGCGAATAGAGTTAAATTATTTTACTTTAGCTAAGTTTAGGCTTTGCGGCTGCAGAGATGCATGTGAAATTTTTGTTTGACCCTGACCGCAGATATGTACGATTTTAGGCAAACATTGCGTGAGATGCACAGTAGTCACGCTATCGAGCGCTATGCTTAGAAACAGCTTCTTAAAATAAGCGCTACTGTATATCGGAAAAAGTGAAAAATATATTATTATTTCGGCATGCGCTTGTGGCTAGCTGACTGTTACGAGTACATAGCGCTGAAAAGGGCAACCAAATCACCCCGTTTCTAACGAAATCACTTGGTAGCGCTTGCCTAGCAGTACAATGTAAATATCTTTTTGTACACAACACATTCAAAATGAAACTGTCATAATTTGATTCAAAATGAGTAAAATCAATGGCATACCTTTATTGTACTTTGTAGGCCTAACTGTATTCTTGAGAGCAGTTTCAATTAGTCCAGGGGAAATTTCTAAACCTACTGTAACCATATTTTTGTCCAGTCCATAGTATCGGATCAGCTTCAAGCCTTGGAAAATTGAAGATATAGCAAAAGTGACACCGTATGACGTTAATTGGGGGCCTAGTCAATCATACAAGACCACAACAAACATCACACAATTGTGCTCCGCAGATTCATACTCCCACGAACCGAACTCCAGCTACCGATGGTGATCAATCCGGTATCAATCCATTGAAATAGATATGCGATAGTTATTTGTTTTGGATAATTAACGTCTGATGTAGGCTTAAGTAAATTTATCGAAGATATTACATAAGCGACAACGTATGGACCCTGCTAGTACACAAGTTTGTCCACCACAAATAATTAATGCACCAGTCAGTTGCATCCACAGTTCCTCCCGACCACAGGGATCCATGGCAGATAGGCCATGTTTTTACCATCCAGCTACCCCCCAAGGCAGGGGAAATTTAGGATTTTTTCTGCGAATACCAATAGCCTAGAGACAATATTTACCGGTAGATGTCAGGGGAAATGCGGGAGATTTTACCATCAGCTTCCCCTGTAGGCCGTAGAAGGCTGAAGGGCTGTTGATTTTGACAACTCAAAATCCCGGAGCGCCCCTTCAACCGGGACTGGGGTGCTGTGGATGAAACTAACTGGTACATAAGTATTATACACACTGACAGTAACAAAATAATCTCATAAACATTGCTTTGACAAGCTATACATTGAGACATAGAATTGTTGATTTGCATTGTTGACATGGAACGAATTGTAGCCTACTTACGTTCAAGCATCTGGTATGATCTGAGTGTTGATATCATTGTAAAACTACGTAAAAATGTCTATTAAAGACCAATTTCCTCGGAGATCGAGTACTGTCATGATAAATCGGCTATTTAAATGAAAATTTCACCTTTATTTTTTGACGATTCTAAAACGTCTTCCGTGTGTAATGGGCGCTTGAAAATCTCGCAAACGCTTTGGCTAGTGACACGTAAAGCGGAGTATCTACAGTATTGTACAGTAGCGTATTTCTTACTTCCCTTTGTTTTTTTAAAAATATTTTTTTTATTTATTACACATGTTTTAAAAATTATATTTAATCGAAAGAGAACGATAGGCTCAACCGTTTACAGCTTACTATTTTTTTTATAATCCAAGGACTATTCACCTCGGAAAACTGCCTGAAATTTTTGACCGGAAATAACTTTTTTTGAAAGCATTAGTACCGGCAGAAACTCAAAGAAGATATGCACGTGGCACCTGTTAACGGTCTGGGTATTTTCAATAGCCCCGCTGCGCGGGGCTATTTAAATCCCCTATGAATATGATAATAACACATTTTGACTAATAAAAGTAATATGCTCATACAGAATTTATGATAAACATGACGTCTCTAAATTCTAGAACATCCAAATAAAATATATTTAACATTTTCTAAAAATAGTGAGTTTTATCATCAAATTGCATAAGTCTATAAAAATTCAAAGAATATTTTTTTGTTAGAGTCAGATGCAATATGTAGTCAATACTAAGGCTCCCAATTAAAAGTTGTGGTATATTACTCTATATACCATATAAAAATAATTACATTAGACATTTTAGGCCGATTGCATGTAACACACAAAATGTAATATCTTTACAGCAAGATGATTCAACTACTATCTAAAGTTCTCACAATGGCTTGATTGGTTCACAACCAAAAGTATAAAATGTTTTTTACATAACTATGTAATAACACAACAAATGGAATTCATGTATGTATACAAAGAGTACATGGTTTAGTAAATATACTACATGTAGAATGTATAATGATATGAAGGTTATATGTAGTTATGATATGACTTGGTCCATCATTGTGTTGGTATGTTCAAAACATGCTGCAGATATGGTTGGCTCACCCTTTCTCTTCAACAAGCTTCAAGGACATCAAGGGATTAATATAGTCAACTAACCCAATAAGGGTCACTCGCAGCCCCTTATAACCTTTGAAACCTTTGTTTGTCAGTAAGAGTTCAATAACTTTACAAGTATTCAAGTCAAGTGAGTGTGTAGTATTTTTTAGCATATTTTGTACATCCCAATACTTGGTCGTGTTCCGTTTTATCGGCGACGCCCATCATCAAAGGCATCATCTGAATACTGACTCTCGTCATCGCCATCAGATGTGAGTTTTGATGAAGGGTCCAGCCAGCGTTTTGTATGTCAGTACTGTTGAGACGATCCTTTGTCCATGTTAGAGTGGAGTTCTAGTTCTTCCATGTCGACAGCATCACGGTACTCTGTCAGTTCCTTGGATATCCTGATCCGTGTATAGTTTGCTGCTAGGCTGATCATAAACTGTAACTGTAAGAACAAACACAACGTGAACTAGAAATTTATTTGATGTGTGACAAATTCCTTACTTTCCCCTAGACATACTCAACCACTGGGGCAAATATATCTTTCAAGCCATTTCTTTTATTTCTAAAAATTGAACCTCATACATGAATGCATTTTGCCAAGGGCGTCCAACTAAGTATTTTTTCTCAAGAAGGGGTGTGACCAGCTCATTTGTTCAGGAGGTTTCTAACAAGCTATTTTCATGGAGGGTTGTCCAGTCAAACACTAGATATTCGATCTGTTCACTGAATTTTGAGAAAATTCTTAGAATTGATTATCAGGCGCCGCTCAGTGAAAACTGTCAGTCATTACTAACAAATTTTAATTTGGACTGACAGAAACTCCTGTATGTTTCTATTAGACAAAGAGGAGGATTCACTAATTTTACAAATTTGGACTGACAAGTTTATTCACTTTGGGATGCCAGATATTTATAATGACCAATTTTCAGTAAGATATTGTCTGATGTCAAAACATTTTTCTTTTCTTTATCCAGTGAAGCAGCTCATTTGTAATTCTTCAGACATAATTAATATACAGCTGGCAGACTTATGAATCTCATATTTGACTACATGATAACAATGTATGAATAATTAAACAGTTAGAGCTTACCATTCCCAGACATATAAGTAGAGCACCAACCAACGCCACACAGAACAATGGACCTGCTTCCTCTATCTGTAATGTAATATCAGAAGGAGATCAAAATATAAGGCTCTTTTATGAACAGATCTGTATACTAGGTTCTCTGTCACCAATCATAATGTAAATGTTACAGATTTGGCATTGTTTATTCCCGCATCACTACCTACAAGCCAAAAGGATCATACATCCCCAAAAAATATCTTTATAAAGAATTGAACAAAATTAGAAGAAGTCGTTCAATATTATTTCTGATAATTTACTCATAAACAAGCAGACAAATTATTTCCCTACCCAGCCCTAAAAAACATGAGTTGCAGGAGTGCAAACCAACATTTTTTTCAGTGGGCATTAGTTTATCATGGTTTACTCAATATAAGCACGTAGTAAACAATAACCAATTGATATACATAGTCACTGTATAGAAGACAAATATCACATATTATAATTATCCTATATTTTGCTCTAAAGGCAAGCAATGTCTAATTCTATAATACATGATTTCAAGTGTTATTTTTTAAGAATTAAAATATCTGAAAACACCATCTAAAGTTTGCAACATTTATATTAGTAGTACATGTACTGGAATCGATGAATCTGATTACCACTATAAACTAGAGATGTTACCTTTCTGCAGACTAATATACCCCCTGCCGGCAAAGGGCCGTAATTCAGAAAAAAAATCATTGTAGCTCCAATTCTTTCCTTCACAAACACCTACATTATGAGGTTTTTCATGTCATTGAGTGAAAGATTGAAGGAAATCCTGCAAAAACTGTAGGAGGAGTTGCATCCTAAATAATCTGTCTATGGAGGGACAGACCAGCTGAAAACAGTATACCCCCTAACAACATGTTTTGCCTGGGAGAGGATAAATATATTGCTATGGTTACTGTATGGTATAATGGTGCCTGCACAGGACACTTACTCTATCACAGAACCTGCGTAACTCAGTATGACCACATAACTGTTCTCTACCTGGCGGCTGTATACCTAACGGGTAACTCTGATTTCTGTAGATACCTGTAATATACATTCAAATATCAACTCAATGTGCAATCTTCTATAAGGGATCAGAAACAAACAACGTTCAATAATAATGATCAAGTATTGTTTATTTATCTGCAATTCTTTTTGACTCGGTAAAATCATAATGCTTTTATTTTGATAAATAAGAAATCCATCGTCTAAGAAAGAAATTAGGAAACAATGTAACCCTTTTACAAAATATTTTGTTTAAATTTAACAGCATAATTTAAAACAAAACACATTTCGTAATTATGAAACAAAAGGTAATGATGTCATTTAGGGCACTGTAGAAAAAAATATTTCTTGATTCAAACATTTTTTTTTGTAATTCATTATACAGCAATTACTAGTATATACTAGTAGTTATTTGGCATTCATAAATCTTTGGCAGCATGATCCAAACCTATGGGTGTTTCCATAATTCTTATTGGAAATAGCTCAAGTTATTGAAAGAACAAACTGAGAACTGATAGATTTAATTCTTTTGATTCCCAAGTCAAAGCACCAGTATGGTTATAACTATGAGTACCAAAATAAATTCATATCATTATGTATAGCACAGAGAATTTGTCCCTATTTTCATTCTGACGTTTATGTATGAATATATTGCAAGGTTCTTGCATTGAATATATAAATTTTTGCAAGTAAATTGTGTAATATCTTTTAGATTAGTGTATGTACGTCACCTTGAGCATCTTTGTAATACTCCCTGCTTATGAAAACATAAAACAGGATCATATCATTATAAATATAGACAAGATATCAACTGTTAGCTTTTGCTTATCAAAGGTGGAGGATCAAGTCAATTTTTTTGTACTTCAACACGAGAACAAACCATGGTGACTACTAGGTAAACTAATGTAAACATGCTTTTGAGAAATCACTAATTATGTGGTCAGTTTGATATATAACGCCCTACCATTGAAGGTGATAAATTTTATTATAGTTACAGAAATAATTGAAGGAGGATTTTAAAGTATCTATGTAAAAGTTGCTCTGTAATTACTGTAATTACTGTAATTAAGTAAAATTATGTCCAGTTCTCATGGAAACCGATACAACTAGAAAGGATGACAAAGTACTGTGATATGGTCATAAGATCCATATACCGGTACTGTAAAGTAATTACTTTTCATGGGGGAATTACGTGGTTCACCTTCTACCACAAAATTTAATCCCATAGAAGAATGATTTTGACCATTAATGTTTTTATTATCAGAAATGCAACATCCACAAATTAATGTCCCATCGAAATTGTCTTTTTTATCAAAAGCAAAAAATTTCACCCCATCGTAATTAAATGATTTTACAGTATTTATTTATTGTACTCAAACTACTGTGACGTTTACATCAATAATCAGGAGACTTTATAAAGCGACAAGATGGTAGTCGCCTACTGTAAATTATACATCACATTCGTCAGTGACAATTGTTCACCAAAATACTGCGTGAAAATTAATGCATTAGCATTGTCACTCAGGATAATGGTAATTTGGTAATCTATTAACGGAACTACCGGTTAAGTGTGACATGCATCATGTGTGTATTCCCTGAATGGAAATTTACTAAACATAGCAAGGATTAGGGATTATATGACCAATCCCAAAAAACAGCCCCGTGTGAATACCAATTAGAATTACTTGCCATTAGAATTTTAAAATTATTTATACGATCAGTCAGCAAATCTGTTTTTCTGAGGACAAATTAGGCATGCAATTCCCCATACAAGATAAATTCAAAAATATTGATTTTATTTATGACATAATCAGATGATGCCATGGCCCACTTCTTTAGAGACTTGCATATTAACATATAAAAAGATTTGTAGTTATGATTAATGTTTAAAATTAATGAGATGGCAAAAACAGACTTTCCTTCAAAAATAAAATGAAAATAAACAGCATCACAAGACTTCACTTGAGCAAAATATTTATCTTATGAACCCAGCATGAAAAATTGCAATGTGAAAACAAACTGTTTATATCATTTTGAATAGAAAATGCTGACATGTGTTAAATCTCAGCTAGGATGTTGAAAATTTGAGAAACACTTTTTAGTGAATCCAACCTTATTCGGGATGAACTGGTTGGTAACCCAGAGTCTGAGGTAGTCTCGTGTGTATCGGCACTATACACAAGGCAATTGTAAAAGAAGCAAGAAATCTATTCAGAAGGAGCTAGGGTAGGGAAGCAGGTACCCATGATAAAATAGACATTACACCAGTTGTCAATCAATATCCTTTGAATCAATTTTCACAGTAAATTATAATCACGTGGTCAAATGGATTAGCTCAAAGACCTTCCTCAAGCAACCTTCGGCAAACAATCAGGCAGAGCGATCTCTACTCTTGCGTAATGTCAATTGGTAACTGTCCTAACTTGTAACCTAGGTCCCAAATACTTACAGTTCTTTAACTCACGCGAGATTGTACTGTATTTCACTTTCATGTGAGCTTAATTAACTTATCTATAGGGAACATTTAGTAGGACAAGTTGTTGTCATGATATAAATATATACAACAATAGATCCCATGAAGATTCGTCCTACCAGATTAAACTGAGACTCCTTGCATAATTCATAAAAGTCCGGAGAAAATGGTTTGCAGTAAACTAACACAAATCTAATACAAACGAGCACAGCCAGACAGCTTTACAGAGTTTGATGAGTGTCAGTTTAATCTGGTCAAGCTATACATGAATTGATGATTTTAAAACTATAATGCAACTGTGTGGTTATCAGGAAATGTGTTAAAATGCATATGTATAAATTCAGAAATGACTTTTGAAAGTTTATGCAGAATTTGCTGGTTCAGGAGTCCTACTGAGACAGAGTGTCCAGTCCTGAAACTAGTCGCAAGTCTGTTTTGGGTGACATTAACATGTACCGATCCCTACATCTTATACAGGGTTCAAACATTGTTTTATTGGTCAAATTCAGATTAAGGGACTTCAAATGACCATAACTTTGTCAATTCTTTGAATTTTTTCATTAAATCATTTTTATCTTGTGCATAAAAGATAGTTCTTTCTAATGCCACCAATCCGGATTAAGCTGTAATTTGAAGAACTCTACAGTGGCTACAAATTCAATTCAGTTAAACCACGGTGTTGTCCCGGTGATTGGTTAAAAGGAACCTCTATGGAGTAATGGGTTAAATAAGCAAATTTTGTGACTTACCTAACTGTGTGAGTGTGAAACAGTAGTTTGTGATACTTGCAGCATCTTTACTGTAGACCTCTGTATGACAGATAGATCTAAGCATGAGGAATACTACCACAGGTACGACAGCCAACGCCGCTATCGCCATCCATGTCAGGTTCAGTATGTACGATAATATCATAAACTGAAAATATATAGGGAACAATCATAGTAGTTATTGTTTTGTTTGTCTGGCATCGAGTCTTGTAAAAAACTAACACCCACCCACCAAAACATACTGTGAGAAGAATTAACCGAAGTCTGATCACTGGTATTTGTTATTTGTGGGTTTTTGGATAATTTTTTTATACTAACTGATGTAGTCAACTCTACTATGGTAGGTGTAGTATATTTAGTTTCCAATCAAGGACTATAGCTAATAGTTAAAAGCATGTACTGTATGATAGGCACAGTAGTTGAGAGGATAAAGTGCTTGAATACTGATTGAGAGATCCCTGGTTCAATCTTTGGCTGGGACACTTTTCTGAAATGCTACTTTATGTTTTTGGGGTATAAGTGATTTTAAAGGGTGGGTTTTAAAGGGCAGGTTTTTTTTTCAAAACTGAGACGTTTGTTAGCCTGATTGTTCTTTCTAAATATATTCTGTAAAATGAAGCTACTTAAACAGAAAAAATATTACAAATTAATACTTTTACAAAACCCCTTACATAGCTATAGCATAGCTACCAAAATGTCCAACTTGTAATATTGGCTTGCAGTTTACAAGTACCAGTGCACTCAGGGTAACATATTGACCTTGTCAAGCAACTTCACACAGATTATTGTAGTATATTTGTGTACATCAATGATATCAATATAGAAACACTACAAGATAATCACTATAACTAACTCACTGATCAAATATCACTTGTTACAGTAAGATTACAAACTACAAACAAACATTGAATCTGTCTAGACAAGCTTGTAAGGTTAAGATGTAAGGTGCAGGTATTGTTACATAATGATAATGTTAATAATTATGTCAACAGCTGGGTGAACAGCTGACTTGCTAAAAGGTATCCCATGATAACTGGTAACTTTTTAACCATTTCTTAATGATTATGTACTTTATAAATGGTTGAACTTGTACAAGAGGTCATCTTAAACAAGCATCCACCTGATACTACACGTAACTGTATTGTTGAAAAGAGATAATGAATGAAAAATGTATTTTTTTATAAACCATCAGTTTCTGTAAATAAGTCTTCATCTATTTTTCAACATATACAGTACCTGCACCAGATACTACACTAAGTAGGCATGCTGTTGATTACAAGAACAAAATAACATTGACTCTCCATACATGCCATTTTTATACTTAATGTACTTGTAAATTAAGATTATGCATAAGCATATGAGCCACTCATATATACAATGTATTAAATCTTAAAGAAATGTGGTCATGAATGTCAGTCCATATAATCATTATGACATTAAATCACTCAAACTTGTTCCCATGCTTTAATTTCAATGCTTGACTTAATAAATCAATTTTAAAGATAAAAAAGAAACCCCAACAAAAACCTCCCATACTATTTATGGATAATATTGCCATATATACTTAATATATGTACTTAACCGTATTTCTATGTCCCCTGATATGAACTCATGAATGACGTAACATGATAACACTATTTACAAAACATGACCTATATAATCTTAAATCTTGTATATTGTAAATTCAAAACAAGTGAAGACCAAATACACAAATTCATCTGTCTTTGCATATAATTTCCCACAAAATTTTTTTTGTAATACCATGCTGAGGGCTTGGCACAAACTATGGTAACTACATCAATTTATGCTATAGTGGCATTTACCATAGTTTTGCACTGAGCCCTCGATGCAGTTTTCAATGCAAACCCATTCTTAATTTTAACCATATTCAGAAAGTTTCTACATTTAAGTACTACATCCTAACATTTAAATCATAATCACTAAAATATCAATTCCAAAGATTCATTATCAAGGCAATAATGGCAGTATAACAATAATAATTTCACCTGGGTGGCAATTTACACAGTCCTAACTGAGTTTGGTCATATTTGTGCATCCACTTTAATCAACTGTAAGACAAATAGTTTTGTATTTTAACTATTTTTCATTGATTTTGTCGTTTAACTTGACCTGGCTGATTCCCATAAATAATAAATCTTCCACATATTAAGCCCTCCTTTATCTTTCAATAAGATTTTATATATAGAGGATCTTGCATGAGTGCTCACTACATACAAGTTTTATTTAACAAGTGGACAAAACAATATGATACGAGGCTTTGCCGAGTGTCATATTGTTTTTGTCGACGAGTTTAATAAAACTTGTATGTAATTAGCACGAATTATGTAAGATTTTATTTATCACATAACCTTATAGAACACTCATTAACGTTAAAATCGCTGATGAACGCTACATAGGCGACGACATGACGACATTTGTATTAAACTGACGTCACGGGTCAATTCAATGCTCGGATTGGCTTACGTTACATGACTCTACAACAATCAACCAACCAATTTCAAGCTCATTTAAATGTTTAATGAATGGGCTGGAAGTGCATTATGATATTTCCGGCACGGCTTTAATGCACTCCCACATCGCAGGTTATGTCATAAAATTATATAATATATTCTTATGATCCGGCAGGGATTGAAATATATTTCATATTTTGACGTCCTCATGAATCAGTGGTTAGTTCAGTCCCAGGACTAAAAAAAAAAAGTTACCAATTTTCTAGGGCTCTTTTCAGCTGTTAGGCCGCTCAAGCACCCTTTGACATTTTAACTCCCCTGGTCATTGGGCTACATATGCAAACCTACACTCGTGTCTCTCTTGTGGTGTGGCAGCCAACATCGATCTGCGGCGCCCAGGAATAGACACTGCCCTCACAGGTACCATTTTACACCATGGTGGAGTGGAGCTGTGGGTCTTGCTCAGTGATTTTAACCAGTGGTCCAGAGGAGGATCGAACCCAGGACCTCTCGATCCCGAAGCGCGCGCCCTACCTCTAGGCCATCGCTCCCCACTAGGACTATAGTTCACATGAAATGATGAAAAATATGCTGGTTGAAAGAGAATGCATTATGAAGGCATTAATAGGTTCATACAGTAAACCCCCCACATTTTGGAGCAGGTATATGAGATTAATGTTAATATTTATTCAAAGGCTTTAAGTCCAATAAAGGCACATTGACTTGGTCAAGTTGGTGCACATTATACAGTGCATCTGAGTACATAAAGGTCTTCACTATTATTGTATATAACAATCTCAAGGTCATACAATGATGACTATCTCATTGTTAAACATAAACTGACAAAAACTGTAACACCTACCACAAATCAGGAGTGAAGATAATGCACATAATCATAAGTGAATAAAAGTATAAAACAAAGTCAATGCATGCTAGCTGCCAGGACATCTATAATATGTTATTATAGTGTTTTTTGCCATATAGCTAAAACGTAATGACAATATATAAAACATCTGCAGAAGCTGAACTCAAAGATAACATTCATGGTGAAAGTGGGGCAGTACATATTGTAATTCAAAGAACAGTAACAGAAATCAAAATTAGAGCTGTCATCATAGATACACCAATATACCCCCTACCGCAGCAAAGGGCCATAATTTCGAAAAAAAACATTTCTGTGAAAATTTCAGCCTTCAAGCACATTAAGGTTGTTCATGTGTGAAAGTTTGTAACAAAATCATGTAAAACTGTTACTGGAGTTGCATTCACAAGAATGTGTCTAGGGACAGATGGATGGACAGACAAGCTGAAAATAGTATACCCCTTACAACTTCCATTGTGCAGGGGTAAAACTAAATATAAACCATAAATGTTTCAATCAGATGTGGACTCAAGCATTCCTGCAAGATAAAAACCAAAAGACTAATAATGTGATGCGGATACATGGATCGTTACAGTACTTTTTATTTGGTGAAGATTTCGACAATACATATATTGACTGAAATATCAATTTTTTGGCAATTATTAATATGGCTGATACTTGTCAGTAGCATAATGCCATGGCCTTCCATACAAATCCCACAACACTGCAGTCTGCAAACATAGTACTTAATTGTCCAGGACTGACGGACCAGTAACTTCTGCAAGATATTATATACTGCAGAGTAAGAAGGAAAACAATTCATTTTTTGATGATTCTGACAAGCAGTGTTTAATCCTTCATTTGCAGGCTGACCAATTTCAATGTTCTTCCACATGTGGAGAAATAGCTGGTTCCTTGTGGAAGGGTTAGAAGGTACCGGTCAGAATTAAGTCCAGGATATCTGGCCCGGTGATTATAAACATTTCTCATTCTCATGCTCCAACTTGAAAAACAGCTTATTTTAGCATTTTGCATCAAAACCAACATCAACTTTAAGCAAATGATCTAATTAAGAAAATGAACCCCCATTTCATGTTTCCATTCAGTAATAAAGAAGTTACAGCAGTTTTTGTAACCAAGAAATGCTCAAGTTGGAGTATGAAGTATGAGTTGGAGCATGGTGTACGTTCTCCAATGTTTATAATCACCATGCCTGGTTAAGTAATTGGTCTCCTATTAATGATCTTTACAAGGTTATTCAAAACAAACAACAAATAATCTATTTGGATGTCCTCAAGAAAATATAGTACAATATTCAACCCACAGGTGCTTGGCATGTGGATATCGATGGCTTAGAACAAGAAGGCCGTAACTACCAAATCGATATGTTGAGAAAACAAGAGAAAACTGTCTGTAATTTACTCTTTACCTATGGGAAAACACGTTTTTAAAACTTCATTTTGGTCAACATGACAATTTCAGATTTTTATGAAAATGGGCTCATAAGAAGGGCCTTGTCACAGATGCTTATTCTAAATATGTATGAATCTTAAAAAGGTCTTAAGTGGCACTTACAAACTTCTAATTCTAAGCCTTTGATATGACCCCCCATGGCCAAGCACCTGTGACAACCTCGCATGAAATACATTTGTAATTAGATTTTAGTTCAAATAAGGACATAATTGGCCCAAATTATCAATAATAAATTTCTCTTAGTAAAGTATGTGTCATTTTAAATGCATGAATAATAGAAATATTACACTTTACATAACATTAGTTTGATCTTTGTGGTATGTTGGAATGTCCTTGGGATATGTACATTATTATACTCACTCGGAGAATGTTAGTGTACTTATACAATTTTGAATGACCCTAAGTATATTACTATATAGCAAATTTTTGCAATATTGACCAACTTTTCAACCATTCAGAAAGTATATACTATATTGCTACCAATATGTATGTAGCATTGGAACAAAACAACAGCTGACACATATTAAATGTTTATAAAATCATATGAATGTTGGTACAAATAAGAAAAGCTAACAAAGCACAATATGTTGATTTGGTTCTCAATAACAATTCAATGCACAAATATAAAGAGCATTGGTAACATATGGTTACTGATGCAGCCATCATGACGATGTTCATTGATTTGAAAGAAAAAACACTTATGATTAATATAGTTTAGTGAATTAAAAGATAAAAGTTTACTGTAGAAACAATTTTCTATTGCGCATAATGACCCCTTAATTTTCAAAATAATTAGATTCTACTTAATTAATAAGAAAACAACTTAAAATTCAGAACTCAACATCTGTCAGAATGTGACAATTATACCGTTATTAACATATTAACGTAACAGATTTGAGATAACTCTTGTATCACAACAACCAGTATGCCTGGAAGAGTTACTTTCCCTGAAGAGAGGCAAATTAAGTATCAAATGAAATAAACCACAAATAAGTTATCCATAGTTCCATTCCTGAAACGTTTTACCTCAGATAAAGTACTGTGGCCTTATAAACAAAGTCTTAAAGACTGAAATTCAAGACATTTTCAATGTGCTTTTGTGTTTCTAAAATTCTTGTAGTTGTCTAAAAGCTATAGCAATTATTGTAAGTTTCTACACATTCTGGGAATATAAGGCCCAAGAATAATAGCAGTTACCCCAGTGTAGCTTAAAGACTGCATAAAATTATCATGATGAATTCCAGTTCTGTCTAATTAAGTATCGCATGTTTTAAAAATATTATTGCATGCATTCGGCTTTTAAAAGCCAAAAAAGTGATATAATATTGGTAAATATTGTTTCAAGTGATTTATAAAAACAGAGACCATGATTGTGTAAGTCTATGATAATAATCATGAATGTTCATTTATGTTTAAAAACTTTAAATTCATGATGGCCCTGGGTAGTGCAATTGTTTAAGGTGTCCTCCGAATATAGCCATCCTCATAAAGTAGTGGTTAGTCAAGTCCCTAGACTATCAATTGTTTTGGATGAAACAAGAGCTGTCTCCATAGGACGACACATGCCCCCGTGAATGCTTTGATAGTAACGTAACGTTAAGATATCAGCACCGTCACAGATGTGTCATAATATATTGGGCAAATGTGATATTGACATATTTTTCTTTGTGTAAAGGGCCATAACTCTTAAGCGTGTAGGTCAATTTGAAATCTTGTTATCTAACATGACCTAGATCTTATGGCCGTACACCTTTTCATGTTTCAAAAGGTTTGGTGAAGATCAGATGATAAATGCTTGAGTTATTGAGCGGAAACCAAAAAAAAACGCCATTTTCCTACGTGTCAAGGGCCGTAACTCTAAAGTGGCTACGTCAATTTGACTGGTTATCAAACCTGACCTAGATCTCATAGCCTTTCACATTTTCATGAGGTTTGGTGAAGATCCAATGACAAATGCTTAAGTTATTGAGCGGAAACCAAAAAAAACGCCATTTTTCTATGTGTCAAGGGCCGTAACTCTAAAACGGCTAGGTCAATTTGACTGGTTATCGAACTTGACCTAGATCTCGTAGCCTTACACATTTTCATGAGGTTTGGTGAAGATCCGATGACAAATGCTTGAGTTATTGAGCGGAAACCAAAAAAAAAGCCATTTTTCTATGTGTCAAGGGCCGTAACTCTAAAGTGGCTACGTCAATTTGACTGGTTATCGAACTTGACCTAGATCTCGTAGCCTTACACATTTTCATGAGGTTTGGTGAAGATCCAATGACAAATGCTTAAGTTATTGAGCGGAAACCAAAAAAAACGCCATTTTTCTATGTGTCAAGGGCCGTAACTCTAAAACGGCTAGGTCAATTTGACTGGTTATCGAACTTGACCTAGATCTCGTAGCCTTACACATTTTCATGAGGTTTGGTGAAGATCCAATGACAAATGCTTGAGTTATTGAGCGGAAACCAAAAAAAACGCCATTTTTCTATGTGTCAAGGGCCGTAACTCTAAAGTGGCTACGTCAATTTGACTGGTTATCGAACTTGACCTAGATCTCGTAGCCTTACACATTTTCATGAGGTTTGGTGAAGATCCGATGACAAATGCTTGAGTTATTGAGCGGAAACCAAAAAAAACGCCATTTTTCTATGTGTCAAGGGCCGTAACTCTAAAGTGGCTACGTCAATTTGACTGTTTATCGAACTTGACCTAGATCTCATGGCCTTACACATTTTCATGAGGTTTGGTGAAGATCCAATGACAAATGCTTGAGTTATTGAGCGGAAACCAAAAAAAACGCCATTTTTCTATGTGTCAAGGGCCGTAACTCTGAAGCGGCTAGGTCAATTTGACTGTTTATCGAACTTGACCTAGATCTCATGGCCTTACACATTTTCATGAAGTTTGGTGAAGATCGGATAAACACTGCTTGAATTATTGAGCGGAAACGAATCCGGACGGACGGACTGACGGACGGACTGACGGACGGACGGACTGACGGACGGTGCGATTTTAATATGCCCCCGAACCATCGGTTCCGGGGGCATAAAAATATGCTGGTTAAAAGAGAATGAATATATCAAGTGATTGAAAAACTGAACTTACAAATGCTGCGGAAATACGACCTCCCATGATGCAACTTGCACCAGAGTAGACGTTCTTTCTTGTTGCTCCAGTTGCTAGGAAACCAAAGACCAATAGAAGGATTGCAAACAATGCCATGACAACAGCAATCACAATAAACACAATCTGTAACACTTCTAACCTGCAAAACAACATTTCAAGGATTGTATGAAGTATGCCATTATTTTCAAGTTTTCAAATTACAGGTGCATAGCTTTAGCCCTTTATATAGGTTTATTTTATGTGCTAGATTGCCATGATTTAGTGACCTTACTCAGAAGGATTTAATTGCAGAGGTCATGGTACTAATTGAAATATACATATCCACTATCTGCATTTATAAAGTACCAGATTCAAAAAGTTGTCAATTTCTCACTTGTCAATGACAGGACCTGGTACATGCAGTAACAGGTTGGTCTTAATTCATTAACAAGATTCCTTATACTGGTTACAGGTAGCAAATCATAATCAGAACCCTGAGGCTGAGGTTCGATCCATTAATATGTTATACTACACACCGTCAATTATTATCAGATACTTAATGCAGGGCTTTCATTAGGCTCCAAAGTGTAGAGTAAAAATGACTCATGACTCAATTTTCAAGAGTCATCAAAATTTGTATTATAACTTATAATAATTATATTATATATTATAATAAGCATAGAGGTAAATTTGACTCTTGGACTTAAATTTTCAAGAGTCAAAATAGGCACTTGTGTCGAATTCAAGAGTCAAATGAAAGCCCAGCTTAAAACAGTTATATGTATACCCTAAACATGGGTATACAACAATGGCAGTAAATGGAGGTAATATAAACAGGGTAATCAACACTTACCAGCTGACATTAAACTGGAACAATTCTTGCATCACAGATTTGAGAATGATAGTTAATGCACGATACAATGTACCACAGAATACACCCACACCAACAAACACTATGATTGTAGCAATCAGAGAGGCAAACGGAATGTTGCCAATTCTTTCTGTGAACGCTGAAACATAAATAAAAACGTTATTAAATTATAAATACTTACAGCTAAACTTTTTTTACAGCAAAGGTCAAATACTTACAACTTGGTTATTGTTAATATTACTGGTGTTACCACAGTATACATTAATCATGGCCAACATGCTAGACATCTCTGATACAGTCAACAGTCAACCATAGCTGTCACTCAGATTACCACAAGAGCAATCGGGTTATCAGGGGTCATAGAGACCGATGGTTGCCCCTCATGGTGCGAAAAGGGGGATGCAGTCTGAGACATCACCTTCTAGAATATTGAGTTTTCCAAACCTAATTAGACCAACCTATCAAACATAAATACTGGTACATAATAATATATTATGGATCATTCACTGGATTGACAGTTAAACCAAAGAACTCCTTAACAAAAAATTGTATTCAAATTTGATTTTCAATGTTCATTGTCAATCTGATTCTATCAATTATATTTAAGATTGTTTTTCAAAATGCTTAAGATTTTGAAAGTTCAACACATGTCTCTAAGTGTGAGCAACATCTGGCTTAAGATCTTCAGGGTTTCGTTGCACATGCACAATGCCTGTGTCCTGACAGGTAATGTACTGGTATCAGGAAAGTTGAAAAAAGTTACTATGACAAGGCTTTAAAATCTGTCAGTACTAAAATAAAAAAAAATTTGTCAGACACCGTATTGGTACTTTATATACTAAACTCGCTGTGATTTAAAATATCAGTATATACTGGAAGTGGTCACTAGTAAATATGAAGAATAAATAAAGCTGAAATCGGGTTTAAAAACATAAATTATTTGTTTCCATCTAGATTGAAGGTTTTACATTCAGTTTCATGCTGAAATACTTGTGGATACCACTACAATTGTTACTAATATAGTTCAACTTCAATTTAAATAGGGTTACTCGCAGTGTTGGCATAAGGGACGGTCGATTGAGTAACGGACAGGACGGCGGGAAATACCGGGAAATACTGGGAAATACTGGTCAAATGGATTATACAAGTGGTCGATTGAATTGGTCATATGAAATTATGCTTCCATATAATACACTATGTACATTGTATATACCTAGTGTATAAAGGTTATCCCCCAGACTAATCCTTTGTTAACTGTCAGAATATGACATAATATTTCACACTTCACACTTAATTGACATGATCTAACAATTTTGCTTTAGTTTAAGACAATTTATACAAGTCTAAATGATTATCAATATTAATTATTTATAACAGTCTCTCTCATGCACTTTCTAGTGTAACATTATAACTTTCATTATTGAAATGAGTATATTATTAAATATTTTAATTGGGCTTGTAACAAGTGTCTCTATGTTTAAATCAAAACTTAGTGATTAAAGAATTATTGTGTTTTAGATAAAAAAAATTTCACATGTATTGAAATTGAATCGACCAATCCAATCGACCACTTTGAAAATGAATTGACCAGTTCATTTGACCACTTGTAGATCATACTCTCAAATGAATTGAGGATCTACTGAATGTTATAGAACTGAATAAAGAACAACATGTGAAAACTTCAGAGTTCAAATGCTTCATAGTGCATTTAACATAACAAGTACACAAAGAATTCCCAATTGACCATTCAATTGACCAGTATTTCCCACATTGAAATTGAATCGACCAGTCCAATTGACAACTTTGAAAATGAATTGACCAGTTCATTTGACCACTTGTAGATCATACTCTCAAATAAATTCAGGATCTATTGAATGTTATAGAACTGAATAAAGAAGAACAAGTGAAAACCTGAGAGTTCAAATGCTCAATAGGCATTTAAATAAACCAGTACACAAAAAAATTCCAAATTGACCATTCAATTGACCAGTATTTCCCGGTATTGGACACTTTGGGAGTATTGGACAGGACGGTATTTCCCGGCCGGTATTTACCACCCAACACTGGTAACTCGTTAACATCAACATGCAGACATTTAATAACGAGGGTTTAAAACTGTGCGTACGCAGAGAGTGAATTGGCTCCATCAAAACTCATTTAATTGTCACTTGTTTAAAACATAACATGTACAGGGGTGTGGAAATCCTCAAAATTTTCACTTGCCCATGGGCAAGTTGGACTGAAATATGCAATTGTCCAAAACCCTGACATTGTAGTTGAAATTAGGCCGATATATAATGTGAAAGATTCAGGGTGAAGTCAGCCCTATTACGAACTCGGCCTGGTATAATTTGGCCCGTCCAACGCGACCCGAATACAAACTTGGCCTGGTCCAATTATTGCTTTTTGTAGTAAATGTATTGTATATACTTGATATACTGAACTGAATGGCTGTTATATGAGCAATTATGATTATTTATACCGATGAAATACACAAGAAGTATGCACAGCACTCAGGAGTCTTTCAGTGTTAGTTTTTAATAAGATTACAATCAATTAATAACTATCTTCACGATGGCCCAATAAATGAACTTTGAAGTGCTGCTTTTGTTTCTATAATCGGGCAGAGTAAGACCATTTTGAATTTTGTACCGGGCAGAGTTGGGAAGTGAGTTGAGAAAGCCCAGTTGGTACCGCCGGCCGAGATGACCTATGATACAGTATGCACATCGTTAGTCAAACAATCTCGACTTAGAGTATCCACTTCTAAGTCAAGACCCATTATGCGCTTTACCGATCAGTTTTTGAGTTTCATGAATTCTGTCTTTTACGCCAAATTAGAGCCATTTTCAGCATTGAACATGTAAAATATAATAAAAATAAACGAATGGTACAGAATACCTGTTAATATTGGTCCTTAAAATCAATAAATCGATAAATAAATCAGCACGTGTAATTTCCGAAAATCCAAATGTAAACATAACTGTGAGTATCCGATACGCGTATACCGCCCGTACAGCCCGTACAGATGAGCGCAACACGTGTGTGATTCATATGCTAACGTTGTGCGAATCGCTAAGCGAGCAGTAAAATTCATTTAACTTATCGTATTCTGTTCATAAGTCATTAACTATCAGTTTACAAGAAAAATCAGCTCGATTTGTCAACAATCCTTCGTTAATTTTTCGTTTTTAGTTTCACCCGAGCGAGCTCAGTGTAATTGGCTTCACGCGTACCAATGTACATCACTGTGAAAACCAAATAGTGCCGAAGATCTCCCAGCATCCTCCATTGTTCTAGAAACTCATTCCATCGAGTATTCTGATTGGTCGATAGGGGAATGCTATGCTAAACATATATGACACTTTAGTCCACATCTGCGATGGAGATAAAGGTCAGAAATTAAAAAATCTCCTAGCAGATTGCCCCACATCTAGCACATCGTTTGCAGGTCCTGAATTATTAGATGTGGGGCAATCTGCTAGGAGATCTTTTAATTTCTGACCTTTATCTCCATCGCAGATGTGGACTAAAGTGTCATATATGTGGAAGTAGCGCCGATCAAATTTTTATCGGCACTTGAAAAGGTGAATGAAAAGTTGTAAATACCATGAAATATATAGCATGTCCACGAAGATCAACCCTTTTTCTCGTTATCTGCACCAAAAACATCCATAAAACACTCAGCGGTTAGTTTGTCCGACAATTTTAACACGACGAGGTCGCACTTTTAAATTCCACTACACAGCTATTTGTTGTTGATATGCAGATCGCATTCCCCTATCGACCAATCAGAATACTCGATGGAATGAGTTTCTAGAACAATGGAGGATGCTGGGAGATCTTCGGCACTATTTGGTTTTCACAGTGATGTACACTGGTACGCGTGAAGCCAATTACACTGAGCTCGCTCGGGTGAAACTAAAAACGAAAAATTAACGAAGAATTGTTGACAAATCGAGCTGATTTTTCTTGTAAACTGATAGTTAATGACTTATGAACAGAATACGATAAGTTAAATGAATTTTACTGCTCGCTTAGCGATTCGCACAACGTTAGCATATGAATCACACACGTGTTGCGCTCATCTGTACGGGCGGTATACGCGTACCGGATACTCACAGTTATGTTTACATTTGGATTTTCGGAAATTACACGTGCTGATTTATTTATCGATTTATTGATTATAAGGACCAATATTAACAGGTATTCTGTACCATTCGTTTATTTTTATTATATTTTACATGTTCAATGCTGAAAATGGCTCTAATTTGGCGTAAAAGACAGAATTCATGAAACTCAAAAACTGATCGGTAAAGCGCATAATAGGTCTTGACTTAGAAGTGGATACTCTAAGTCGAGATTGTTTGACTACTGAATTATCAGTTTTCACACCTGTGTCAGGTGATTTACAACAACGCAAAAACAATATCTTTAATAGTTAAGCTATAGGTTTATTGCGTGTCAATGAATATAAGCCATGATTCGTATATCAAATTACTTCCTAAGTGACTTCGTTGATGATTCATTTATCAAACAATCACAGGTTAATTACAGGTGTGTCAACTCATTATTTAGATAGAACGGATCGGGTAAGTTGGGCTTATTCAATAGAAACATAAAATAAAATACTAACCCATAATTTATTTTATTCTTTTTCGTTCCTCGTTAGTCGAAATTCATTGTAAACAATACAATTTATTTATTTTCGAAATTTCCCGGAAATGAAATAACCGGAAGTGGATACCTGTCGGTTTAGATGATTTTTATGCGGTCCTGTGGGGTGTGTAATAAACGACTGTATTGAATTTTACACGGGAAATCGCTCTTAATTAAGTATTGCCCAAAACAAATACCTAAATTTAAAAAATAATATGAGATAAATGCAATCTGTATCTGTAAAAACTAACATAAAATTGTCAAACTTGTCATTAAAATAGTTCTCAACAACAGTAGTTCCACATCAAAAATAAGTAAATCAATATGTTTCTGAACCAAGGAATCTATTCGAAACGAGCTAGGGTATCGCACCTGGATCCCTTGTATCTCACCTCTGTCTCTAATATTTGCGATAATGCCACCAGAGTGGGCCCTGCAAATTAAATGGAAGAAAGAAAGAAAAGAAAAAATCCACAGCTCTATGCTAAATCTGAATCTGTACGCCGTTGGGCCTTTACGGCATGTACACGTCGGGGAGAGAGTGCTTAGTTAATCGATGTGGGATAGAGCTGCCTTGAAGCTCTCCACAGATTTGGCACACACTATGCTGTCCTCCTGTTGGTTCCAATCAACAATGGTCTTAGGGAAAAATGAATTCTTATATAATTGTGTGTTGCACTGCACAGTTTTATAGCACTGAGAATTGTTTATGGTCTGATTTTCCACTATGTTTTTAGTGTCAAACCCTGAGTGTCGTTTAGGTTTAATCAAGGAATACCTCCCTGGTTTAATACGTCTGGTATTTCTTAGTATGTATGTCTTGGGAGCTAAAAGCTGGGACCTGCTCCTTGACCTCCTTGTAGAAGAATATTAGTCGATTCTTCTTTCGCCTATCACTGAGTGGAGGAAGTTGTAAATCATTGAGCATCTTTGTGACACAGCCTTCTTGTCTTGATTTATAGTCCCCTGATATGAATCATGCCGTCTGGCGTTGGACCTTTTCCAGTTTGTTAATATCATTTGATAGGTGTGGATCCCATACGATTGAGCTGTACTCTAGAGTTGATCTTATGATTTGGGGCAATATTTGAGGTTGCGTTTGAGAAATCCGATGGTACAATTTGCCTTTTTAGTAATTTTAGAGATGTGAGCGTCCCATTTCATATCTTCTGATACTGTTACTCCAAGATAGGGGGTTTGACTGACTTGTTGTAGAAATGTGTTGTCGAGAGAGTAGAGGTGTGTTCATTTACTATTGATGCCCATGCATGATGTAACATTTAGTGGCGTTGAACCTCATACCCCAGGTTTTAGCCCATTCTCCAAGTGCTGTGAGGTCTGCTTGGAGGAGGATGTGGTCTCTGTAGGATTTGATGGTTTGTTCGTGTGGAAAATTATATTGGATCTATGAATGATAGAGTAGAGCACTACATGATCAGATTAATTAATTCGCAATGGAGGGCAGCATTACAACCTCGTTTTTAATATTGAAGTTCTAAGTTGACATGCACAATTTGTCTTCAAGATGGTTAATGTAAATGGGCTACTTTACAAAGAAAGAATTTTGAAGTTATTCTGTGTTGGCATGACATACGAATTACGCTTACGGACTTTGAAAACGCACCACTTATTCAAACCAAAAATTTAATAGAAAACATTGTTTAATTGTATTAAAATTTTGTCTATAGATAGCTCAATTTATGTTTTAACATTTAGCAATATTTTAAAACGACAGTTAACAATGTTACTAAGTCACGTGACATCCACGTGCTTAAGTCTCCAAACCAAATTCACAGTTATGGAGAGTGCGTGTAAAGTTATGTTTTTGGTGCGTTCACAACAGCAGGTACTCATTACAATTGCAATCCGCTTCTGCAGAATGTTCCTCTATTCACCAACAAAGGTTTGGACAACCTTGTGGGTAGATCGCGTCATTGAACCCATCCGTGGATTCAAGTCTGAAAGAACATGCCATATGTTTTCGGTGGGATCAAAATCTGGGACATTCCATCACACAGATATTGCTTTTATCAAGAAAATTGACTGTTATTCGTTATATATGCGCGTGGTTATATTCATACTGTCCAATGTTAACACCCCTGTCATCCGGAAATAGTAATACAAGAAGGAAGTGACTGCATGTTGAATCACGTGTTCAATATTAGATGAAACAAAACATTGCAGGGTACTAAGTAAAAATGTTGTATTGCATATATTAACAGTTAAACGAATCCGGCCCGTGTTTGTATACATCACCTGGCAATCGGTGCACTTATTATTATACTGAACTAAAAGCAATCTTTGTGTCACAATCTCGTCTGACAATTCTTGAAAAACTCATATTGATGACATTGCAAAAGATATAGCTTGACCCAAGAAGTAACAAAGTATCTGGACATCCCCTGACACTGGCAGCAAAAGCATATGATGATCTATGCTCGACTAACTGTAGACCACCAATTACCAATGCAACTAGCTAGTAATTGTTCAGATCTATGCGTGCTGCAAGCACACACTAACGGCATCTCCGGCATGTTGCCAGACGTTACAGCATTGACCAAGTTACACCAGAAATCCCAGTGGTATTGTATCATCTTACAAACATGTATGTTTGCATCTTTCCCTGTTCCTCTTCTAACGGTAGTTCCACTGAATTGACTTTAGTATTCGAAGCTTGTGTGCGAAGAATGTGACGTAAACATCTCATTTGCCTTTGGGTAATATCTTGGTCCAACTGCCTTCATTTAATTATGACTGATCCACCCTGTGGATATGGAGAATGCTCCATATCAGTATCACGTGTTGGTAAAAATTTACGCTTACGTTTTACATTTTCTTGGTGGTTGCAACCGTGATATTCCACGTTTCATGTCTCTTTAGTTCAAATGTGTCTTAGTTGAAAGAAAGGGCTTTTGGCCTTGTCAATTAGTGCGTTCATATCAGCATGTTGTCCATCTTGCGTACTTGTTGGTATTTGCTCAAATCCGGGATGCATGTACAAACGAGAGACTTACTAGTATGTTTCAGTAGAGATGACATGCATGTCAAATCTAACAAATAGCATAGTGTATTTGTAAAACCAGTCTCGTGGATTTGTCGGACAAACATGTTTAGGACTAGGATGATTGCAACTACAGTATCAAACACTGAGCAAGATGATTCATTTCAATTTATTACTTAAGTCACATCCATATAAATTAATTACTATATAAACTGAATCACAGATAAACATTGATATGACCATTAAGAGTATGCACAGAAAATAATGATAAAATGTGTATAAATATATTGCTAGAAACAGTAAGATGTAAAATACCAGATACTACGAGTTGTAGTTTAGAGTGCATCAACAACAATTACTTCAGGTGTATATTGAGAGTGTAAAAGCAATAATAAACACCACGACATACTACTAACATTGATGTGACAAAGAAGGAGATGTAACTATTGTGAGTAAATATGGTTCAATGTAAGAGTTAGACCTGTGATTAAAGATATAGACCTGCGTAGATATTTACTTATTTAACTAAAAACTAAAGACATATAATGATACCATAGGAACGCTCAGAGCTAAATACATATTATGTTTGTTTAGCTTGTCGTAAGTACGATCTTATGCCACTGATAAATGTTTGAAATCCGCCTCTCACTGCGCTTCTTATGAGCCTATTTTCATGAATTAATATTGGACATTGTCGTGTTGACCAATCTGAAGTTGAAACAGCTAGTTTTTCTATAAGTAAAGCGTACTTTTCAGACATTATTTTCTTCTTTTCTCTAAATACTAGTAACGTTTTTATACTTACGACCTTGTCATTATAAGCCAGCTGTTTGTCTATAAGCGGAAGAAAATACCCGGTTATAAAGAAACCCTCTATTTTTCATAGTACATGTACATCTTAAACCACTCCTACGTAAGTGCTTGTACACATGCTAACCATTGTCATTCAGAAAACAAGACCTGCAGATGAGATGGTCATTCATTTGATGTTTGATAGTTATCGATTGGGTGATTTTTCAATTATTTGTGTTTCAAGTTAATTGATATTCCTTCACTAATTATGTTTTCTAGTACTTGTTTGATTAATGAACATGTTTCCTATGTTGCCATGCTTATTCAACCTCAAGCATATTTCGTCCCAGAATATTCTACCAAATTAAGCATTATTACGAGAGCCGATAATTTGACCATAATAAAAAAGATCGTAATGTCTTTTTCTGATAGTAATCTTTGACACGGAAACGTGAAAAATTAGCCAAGGAAATTCAATGTAGCTTTCAAGACTTGTCCTGTTTTAACCAGTTTTGCTTCTACTTCAAGTTCAGTCCCACCATACTTCATATTCACCAATATATTTCTGTCGTTGTAGCTTGCAATGTGGGACACGTCAACAGTGAGTTTTCCTTGCTTAGTGCATCTCCGTTCATCCACGAACCTTGGTTTCACGTTGGTTGATGTATACACTTTAAGAGAAATACGGCTAGATTTTCGTGTACCAGGATAGTAGTTCTTCTCTCCAAACGACGTGCCAGCCACCACCTCCTGTCCCATCGATACATGGGTATCAAAACAGTCTTCACATTTTTCTATTCCATCAAGAACGACTTTTTTCGATTCAGGATGTTTGTCTTTTTTAAAACGCTCATACACCGCTATACCATAAGTGAACTTCATAACCCTGGAAAAGATGGCGTTTGGGTTATGCCCAAATATGACTGCTCCTTTCAGTACCGCGAGCCCGGCTTCTTCTGGTATGACGACAACGATGTTTGGGAACGAAGTCTTGACAAAATGTTGTAACATCATCGACTCAGAAAATCCACCAACCATCAGTATGGTCTCAACACCAGCAACTTCCGGTTTGCCAAGGATGTCCTTCAGATGATCAATGATGGTGTTACATGTTTGTAGAAACAGTCCCATCACTTGATCCGGCTGTACCCGAAGTTTGTCTCCGGTGAAGGTCACATTCTCCTTCAGGTCTTGTTTCATCATCAGGCTTCGTCTGAAGTAGAAACGAAATAGCAATTTGATTAAAAGTATCTCTTTGCCGGCAGGACAATTTTTTTTCTTCAAACAGATAGCAAAGCATGTTCATTATTTCTTTTATGCAGTGGACTTTTGCACATACATATTTCTATTACTAGTAAATTGTAGTTCTGATGAACGAATTATTAACACGATCTTATCAATAAGTGGGTGGAAATTTCTTAAAATTATAAAGGATTAATATAGTTCGTTTTCTGATTAAAAATTCTACATCATAAGTTTACTATTTTACATACGCATCATTAGATAATGCTTTATATAATGGCAGAATAGGTTGTAAACACGTGTTTTTTGTAGGATTATCGAACTAAGTAAGACGGTAACCTCTTTTGTTTAACGTTAAATATGTCTGTCGTTATACTAGTAATTTCTGACAGTTTAGATTGCCCACCTGAAATCTTGTCCATTGACGGTAGAGTAAGCAGTATGGATGCTAACTGGAGTCCTAAACTGAACTTTATTGTTACCAAGTTGTGGTCCAAATGTTTTCTTCTTCACCTCAAACTCTCTCATTAGACGCAGATAATCATCTTTGTACTCACTGAAAATCGTATCAAGGTAAAATCAAATAATCAAGCAGTTTACATGTATACACATATTAAGCATGGTTGTGCAAAGATTAACTTAGCTCTGGATGAAAACACACGTGTCTGCAGGTGGTTATTTAATTAAATGTATGCACATTCAATGCTTTATTTACATATATATACTAGTAGTATCAAATACTATAAACTATGTATGCTTTGTAGTTAATGTATTTAATTTCTGTTATTTTCTGATATTTGTATCTTATACCAAAAACAACTGGTTACTTTATGAAAACTTCCATGGTATCTTCTCCAGCAATATCATCGAGCATTTTGAGAAAAGCTTCATCGACAGACGTACCACCCCATGGTCCACCATTAGCTTTATATATTTCACGAACTGTTCCACCCCCCTGTGTCTCGTGCACTGTTATATCCACTGTACCACCTTCAAGTAATAATAATAAAATCTAAATTCGTATACATTGTCCTTTACTGGTTTACCCGCATGAAACATGTGTGCTCACAGGGAAGACTTGACTTTCCCAACTGTGCTGCCTCTTTAAATAAAGCCGTTATTAATAGTTCATTATTATTTTGTACTTGTACATTTTGTTATAACAACTAAGTCAAATTAAACATGTTAACCTGTCAAACATCAACTGAGCGACATTTTGTGTGAAATGGAGTCGAATCAAACGCGTTCTTCGCATACGCGCTCAAATGAGCATCACCCAATGCAGCACTATACTTGAAGGCTGCTTCCTCACCAGAATTGGCCGTACGGCGACACAGGTCGTTTTTCATATTCACAAATACTTCATCCTCTTAAGATCTATTCGACTACATCGATGTAGATGTATTAAGACGGACACTGAAATTCACTTTGAAGATACATAATTTATAGTGTGTACACATTCCCGTGGTTAGTCAAGTCTCCAGATTTCAGATGAATAAATACACTGTCTGTACGAGAATGTTGCCATACTGTATAAAGCATACCTACCACCAGCATCGAGTACTAGATATCTATGACCAGGAGCAAAGCTAGCAATCTTGTCCATACCATCTGGTCCTGTCACTTTCTCTACGGGTAAATACTTACAGAACAAACTGGCTGCCTCGGGTTCTAAAGCAAGGGATAGATGGTTCGTGTCAATACCAGCCTGAAAGACGAGTTGCAAATTACAGTGATTCAAATTCCTATTCCTTGCAAGTGGTTACACATGTTTAGTTTAGAAAAATATTAATTTAAAGAATCTAAAACAATGTCCCGATGTGTAGGTCTCTAGCACAGGCGAAATTTCATCGATCTAATTAACATGCATTGACATATGTTACCTTCCTTATTAAAGTACTGTAGTTTATAATAAAGGGAACATATCTTTTCGTGCAAGTTTATTAGGCCGATGAAACCGTGCGCCTGTTGTGTCTAGTAACTTAAGGTATAAAGTTATTGGAGCTATGAATTCTCATTTTTCCTCTGAAAGGCGAAATGAGTAATATTATATTTTGAAGAAATTTGATGTCGATATAACAGTTAATATAAAAAATAATTGTACCAGAATGACACATTATTATTAACAGAAAATTTGACAAGGGATGGTGCCTTTTATAGCAGGATTGTATGCATGCATAAATTGAGAGAACCACAGACAATGTGAGATCTCGTGCATGTTATTACATCAGCAAACCTGGAATATTTTGCAAAATCGTGTTAACCTGTATAGCAGCTTCACGCATGAATTGTTTAGCCGAATCATCCCATATCGCTGGTACGGTAAGAACCCAATGAATGTCAGTGATCAATATTTCGGGGGATTTCTTCCCTGATACATTTTCGATCAGTTGATCCTTCAGGTAACCGATCCCAGCAGAGAATACTTTTATTGCCACCATTCTGTTTCCCTTGTCATCTGTAAGCTTCGTTTCTCTGCTTAGATTCTGAAGTTAATTAGACGTAACACATGTATACATGTACATAGAAAAGACGCATTTCAGTTCCAGTTTCGTTGTTTTTGTGCATTTCTTAAAACTCTTAAATTATCAAGACTACGTATATTGAATATATTCGGTCCTTGTCTCATTACAGTACAATGGGACTCCGAGCTTAATAGTCTAAGAGCCGAAGTCGATTTATTCAAAGGTTTTGTCCAAATTCGAAAATTGCACCGAGGTTAGTCAGATGCCCAACATTAATAAAACCAATCATGTGACTATCTTTGGTGCAAGTTTCAGATTTTGACAAACGTTTTAGTATAAATCGCCCACAGCTCATAGGCTATTAGAGATTAGGTAACATGTTACCAATATAGTAAATAATTTATACTATAATGCAACATCGCGTAACGTTACTGATTTCATTCGATAATAGTGCATGTACTACATTTCCAATTAACATATGACGTAAGGCCGATTAATAAACATATACGATACGGAACTCTTTTTTATTGAAGTGTTTAATGTGTTAATACAAACATGCCCTACAAACATTAGCAGGATAGCTTTTATTATTAATTATATTTATTAAACATTTATATTACCTTGTTTTCGTAGAGATGCATTTTGAATCGTTTGAAGTAAAACCATTTATGATGTTGTTCCTCGGCGGCCAGCTCCGCGTAGTGATCTTCAGCCTCGTATCCAAAACTGTGGAAGTTTTGTTCCGGGTCGAATAACACACATGATGATGTTTTCAATGACCCCGAGCTATCAGAACTCACCTTCCAGTTATTCGTGTGAATTTTCAGAGGGTTTGTTTTGTAGTCGCTAAGGAAGGAGTAGGCGTAGCCAGAAAATGTTGTACCGAAGTCGATGGCAGCAACCAGTACACGAGGCTTCACTGCGGCCGCAACGATTGGTAGGGACGCCATGATGTTCTAAAACAATTTGAAGGGAAGGTACTAATGTGTACATACATGTGTAAGTAAAACTTTTTTGTCTTATATCATTGGTATGTTAGCATATATGTAATGTACACATATTATGTACCGTTTACGATAATGTTATGCACCAGTCAGTTGCATCCACGGCCCCACCCGGGGATCCACGGGGGAGAGCCGGGGAAACGGTCGTGGTTTTACCTTCCAGCCTCCCTCACACTGACGGGGGGAAATGTTGCCTTTTTCTCCGAACCAATACCCTGGGACGATATTTAGTTGTTAGGGACCGGGGACATACCGGAGATTTTACCATAAGCTGTCCCCAGCAGCTGTGGAAGGACGAGTTTTTGTGACAACCCAAAAGTTAAAATACCGGCCCATCCCCGGGGTGGCGGTGCACATGTGGATGCAACAGACTGGTGCATTAGACAAAAGGTAAATTAAAAATGTAAAAAGGTAAAGTTGAGAAATTAGAGACATATTGCTTAGAAAATATTTCCGTCGATTAGAAATAAAGCAGAAATGAGAATGATGGACTCGTTTAGAGTTAGTGTTACATTAAAGCGGTCGTTCTGATCAGGTTACACTAGAAGGAAATATAGGTTCTGAAGAGGGTATACCGACACGTTTTGCTGCGTCTGAAGTACTAGTAGTTACATTTGATGTGTCTGGAAAGGTTTCGACGATGTTACAATGGGATAGGGCGCACTGAAGACTAAATGTATCCAGGTATGACCGCTCTACAAATGTAGCATAGAAACGTACCGCTCTAAAATCACAATGGGATAGGGCGCACTGAAGACTATACATGTATCCAGGTATGACCAGTTCAGTTTCGGTTTTAGTTTCAGTTTATTAGCATAAGAACATTATTTATGTTCGTCGCCTTAAACAAACAATAGGCGACATGCAATCAACACAAGAAGAGCATGTACAAAATACAATGAGCAATGTGAACACAATAACATAACAATAGTCCCAATATGTACAAAGAATATAACGATACATGTTAACAGAACAATTAATGATAACAAAAATACTACTGATTATCTAAATAAGAGTTACGTCTTTGAAATGCTAGGTGTACATATTTTGCTAATTTACATAGTATCATTTTTTAGATGAATACATTAATCTGGTAAATGTTTGGATAGTAGGCCAATGACAATAATAATTTGTTAAAATAGTTCTCTGTAAATGACGATAGTAAGGACACACCAAGACAAAATGGTATTCGTCTTCCACAACATTCATAGAACAAAGTACGCACTTCCTATTTTGGCGTTCAATGTTACGAATTCGTCCTTCCTCAATGGCTAATTGTGGGAAGAACAGCGTAATTTAGTTAGAGACACACGATGCTTGTCATTATTTACCGCTCTACAAATGTAGCATAGAAACGTACCGCTGTAAAATGTTACACACGAAGGGGCCATTCTGGAATGGGTTCATTATACCGGACATAATTAGGCATAGCCTGGTTGTCACATAGAAAGATAATCATATATTTGTATTCTTAAATGTACTAAGTCAACAATAAAATTATTATATCTGATAAGACAGATCAGTTTACATAGTGCGTACATATATGAAATCAATAGACCTTACTTATAACTGGTACAATGTTATAATTTTAAACACGATCTTGTCAGTAATTGTTATTACCGAATAGGGTCACCGTACTTCGTTTTGTAGAAATTGACTCAATGATATTGCACACTTTACATGACTTCGGCAGTAATTTCATAACATGGGGCAATTTACAATTGAAACAAAATACGTATTATGTTTAAAACATGCATGACAAATACCATTTAAATACGACCATATATAGTTAAACTATTTATCCATACGGTTTAACTCTGGAAATTTGTTCAGTATGTTAGTTTGAAAAATAAATTTATGAATAGGGCCATACTACATCATCGCTTTATAAGTTTAACCACGTAAGCACAATTATGATCAATACATACTATTAGGTAGCATAATTATGTTTCGTACTCGAAATGTCAATTAAATTCAACTACATCCACAATTAAAAGCCAATATTACTGTTATTTCTGAGCAGTTTGTTATGAAATAAAGCTATCGTGAGCCTAGCAACATTCGACAAATATTTACATTACATGAAATTGTACATTTTACTTTCTTTTTTGGAATTAATTTAATCAAATATTTTTTCATTTATTGAAATACCGAGAATATGATGTATAACATACCTGTCCAGTGAATCAGATTGATACAATATATTGTCTGTGGTCTGTTAAGCCACTGTCTTGATAATCTTTGGCGTCTGATGTCCTGTGTCCTCAAATGGATTGAAAATTCTAGTTTCGATTTCGATGTAATTAACGGGCTACTTTCGTTTTCGAAAATACTGCATCTTGCGTTATATTTGTATTTTCCGAGTACTGCCAAGATACAGAGGTTTTGTGCAAATGGGGATTTAGGGCTGATTTTCAATTAACGACTTTTAAATAGGCATCTTCAGAAGAGTGAAAGAACGACAATTAAATTTTGTTAACACTTCTTCATGATAGTTGTCTCCCTTTGTCCATGTAGTATTATGATTCTTTTTATGCATATCAGTGGCGAATGCATGGTGTTCGGTCGGGGTTGAATTGTACATGGTTACGGTTAACAAAATAATGAAGACTGTTTTGCAGGAGTGTCACGATCTAGGGACACAAGAACCGAAGTCACATTAATTAGCCACACTATGACGGGAGATGGTGCTATTAAAGTGTATAGAGCTATATTCTAACAGTCATTCAATGTCAAAATAATTACTTACATCGTTTTTAGTATGATACTAGACTACCTTAATTGAAAATTAAAACTTTGGATGGGTTCCGTGTACTTTGATTCAATCGTCGAAAAATAGACGATTCTTATAGCTTCATAGTGTGTTCTAGAACACTTTTGTATGAAAATGGACAGTTCGCATGTCCAATAAATCACACAGAGAGTTTCTGTTAAAACTGAAGCGAAAAAATGATCTAATGGATATGAAAGCATAATTGTTTTTCGGATTTTGAAACTTTTTAAAAACATATCTTCCGATATAGCTCTATACACTTTAACTGTTACTGTAACAAGGAATGAACCTAGACATGGAGATTGGTGGTATAAGTAAGGTTCTGCATGGAGATTAAGGTCAATCAGGTTTTTGCTTGATAGCCACATTTTCAGCTGAGTATTTTCATTTTCTTGTTTTGTATGAGTTGTGTATTAGATAACCAGCAAGTCTGTTTGGGACTGTTTAGTCTGTCAGTGCACCGATAAAAGCCTGAAAGTAGGGATGGTGACATACAGGTGTCAGCAATCAGTATTTATCTGAATGAATTTAAAGCTATCCAGGTTTTATGTTTGGTTTTCCTGTGTTTGGTTGGTGCTACATGCATAATTTAACAGTTTCACACTATATTGTTTCTGCTCATCTATGAGGCTTCATGTGGTTTTTAAACGTTGAGGCTTTCACGCAGACTTGTCCACTTTAAGACTCGAATCGTGGAGAATTTTAGGTAGATGAATTGTATTCATAAGAGTGGATTTCAATATTCACACTCTTTTTTATCATGATTCTCTAGTTTAAAGCATGGTATCATTGATACTTAAAGGTGATCTGATGGGCACCATTTGTATTGCTTTTGATTGTTAATGTAGTCCACCTATGTGTTTTGTCAAAATATTTAGTTGTGTTCAAAATTCAAATTGTAGCCATTCGATGTACTAGTATTATTGTGTTTTATTTGTCAATGAAAACATTAAATGGCATGTTAACTCATACTCTGTTTCGTAGTATTTTATTTGGAAAACACATGTACTCATATCACATATGACAACCAACTACATGTATATAGATGTATAGTTTGGGAAGCGGAAGAGAATATTTAAATACGTTTGTACACGGTATAATACATGTATGTAATAAATATAACTGATATCAAAGTGTAGCAATTTGCTTCACTTTGAAAACAAAAAAAACCCAGCCGCAAGTATTTTATTTCTTAGTCAATTGCTATGAAATATACGCAACGCTACGGGGAAATTATAGGCTTTCCACAGCATACAGTATCTCTATCTTCAGTTGGGCCATTTTTTCAAACACAACTGTGAAACCTTCGGATAGTTGGTAGGTATACATTTTGTCAAGCCGTTTCTCCCACACGTTTCATAGGGGGTTAGGCAAAACGGCACAACGGCTGATAGGGATCCTGATTCCCTAGTGTTTCATAGGGGGTTAGGCAAAACGGCACAACGGCTGATAGGGATCCTGATTCCCTAGTGTTTCATAGAATTCAGTAAAGTATTAACTTCCGGTGGGTGGGGTAATATTTTAATTTATATATTACCTGCTCCTGCCTTGTTAATAATATTTCATCTTTAGGTGAATATCTCCTAATACAATCATTAATTGTGACTTTAAAGGTCAAATAATTTCTGTTAAAAAATATCTATATTCCATACAGCCTGTAGGAAAGTGGGTGGGGTAATATTGATTTATATTGCCCAACCACTAATCATTATTCACCATCTATTTTCTTTGGAATATATGCATATTTTATCTTCCATTCCTTAGATAGCTTGTGGAAATTGTTTTGTCATTGGAAGATTAGGGAGATAGCTCGTGAAGATTACAGAAGTGTCTTGTGGAAATTGTATTGTCAATTAAAGATTTGGGAGGTGAGAATTGTTGGGATTGAAGATAATCAATTCATATAAATACATATATTTACATTCTTTCCATTTTGCAGGGAGAGATTATCCCTCTATAGTGTTTTATTTGCAGTGGTAATATATTGCAAATTGGACAATCACTTTGGTGTCATTGTTTAGCCTTCCCTAGTAATATATTGAGATATATAAGGTATAGCATAATGGATCTGTTTAACGTGAATGATCTTTCTTTTTCGGAATTATTGGAAATCCCCGGGGTGGGACAAATAACAGCAAGTAAAATTCTTGAGTTGAGGGCGGAAAGGTCCTTAACTATGAGGGATTGCGAATTCATCTTAAGACTAAGCAGCCAAACCATGAATGCTATCACCTGTGGGCCTGAAATTGGGGCTACGGGTGTCTGACATGATTAAACGTATTGACCCTTTAATAAAGAGTAGGGAACGCATGATGAATAATAGATCTTCATTAAGACCTAATAGGTTGTCTTCGTCTGATGGGGAATCAGATACTCTGGTATTAAGGTTAGGGAATAGGGATCCCACTTTCAACCCAAACAGGTCCCCACTGGGAAATACCCCTAGATTGGAGACTACACCGATGGTAGTATCCTCAATGGTTGAAGATGATATTGGGCGAGATCCGCAATCTAGTTCAGTGAGGAGACAGAGAGGGGGGTCCTCGACTCCCAGGGAGGTTGGTAGTGGAATGAGCTAGATAGGGGTAGATAGGGGAGAAGATCCCCTGGATATGATGAAGAGGAGAGGGATGGACGGGAGAGAGTGAACAACAGACAGAGGAGAAGATCCCCTGAGCAGGAGGATGAGTATGCAGATCTTGAGGGTCGGAGGAATAGGTATAGGCCGAGGAGGAGATCCCCGGTCCATGACGATGAAGACGACGACGTAGAACAAGATCGAGTTTATGACCGACAGAGGAGAAGAATCCCGTTGGGTCGTGAAGTACAAGGTCAGAGACAGAGAAGAAGATCTCCAGGCGATGGTTACAGAGGGGCAGGTAACATACCCAAGTCCATCTTGTTTGACGGTAAATCGAATTGGTTTGCTTTCATAACCAAATTTAACTTGTTTGCTCGCCACCAAGATTGGACGGCCAGACAACGTATAGAGAACTTCTGTTTTTGTGTAACAGGAACAGCAAGTCTTTATTATGCCACCCTGATAGAAAGATATCCCAGAATAGACATCGGGGAATTAATTGTCAAATTTGAAAAGAGATTTGACAGTCGGGACGAGCCCGAAACGTATATGGTTAAGTTGATGAATGCCAAGCAATCAGCAGATGAAAGCTTGGAAGAGTACGCACAACGAATTGAAACTCTAGCCATGAAAGCTGGTTACACATCTGTTTCTTTGTTTAGCCCAGGTTAATAACCCACATGAACAACCCGTGGGTAGGTTGTTCATTTTACTTACTAACCCGCGCACGTGCACAAGTTGTTCATCTCAACTTATCAACCCGCGCTCGTGCGCCAGTTGTTCAAACCCGTGCGAGTATAGAACCCCACGAGCTGTAATATATAAACATCTGTATGATAGATGTTTACATAAAGGCTGAAAAGATATGGTAAAATGAATTTATGTTCAATACACACTGTCACAACAGCAGTCGTTCATTGAAAATGAATAGACAAAACATCTTAAAGTCAAACCCGTGTTAAAGCCAATCCTTAAAAGACCACCTGTCAATAAAAACTTACCTAAACTTAAATCTTGTGCTGTTTCATAGGTGATGTTTATAGACAGTTTAACTGGATAATTGCGGTCAAAGTATAATTATACTAAATTAAAGTTTTTTCCGACATGTGCCTGTTCACCAGACTGCACCACTCCACACAAAAGTCATACAGTCACTCCTCGGTTGTCGCAAATGCAAATATTTAGAATTTAAAACGGAATATTTAGTCGTTAATGTTCAAATATTTAGAATTTAAAATGGAATATTTAGTCGTTAATGTTCAGAGAAATTTAAAAAGAATGCTCCGGTGAGAATCGAACCTTAAAGTCAGCATCCTATCATAGACAATCGTTCCCCACTCAAAAAACCTGCCTACAAAATGATTTTGCTGTTCCCCATTGTGGCACTTACTAATATAAGACAGTTCTGAACGTACGTAAACAAAATAACACAAAGCATTGTTTCAAAGAACTCGGAGAAATGGTGCAGTTAAATATCAAAAAGAGTAAAATAACAATGTTCATTTAAGGTTTTAACTTTAATACAATCACATCATTATTATTTGGGTACAATTATGCAATTTTATAAACAATACGATTTTACCTGGATACATGCGGACGCACTGTAAACATCCTTCCTCCTGGACGGCTATTTTAGTGAATTTATGCTCATCCAAAATATGAGAGCCTGTATCAAATTCGCATCGATCTTTTTATCACACATCATGACGTGTACATTGTTATACACAGTTGTGTAAGTCAGTTATTGACCTCGTATTTCGGTATTCCTTAATATAAACAACTCGCGCACGTGAAAAATTAAACACCTCGAACGCTTCGCGTTCTCGGTGTTCACGTTTTCACGTGCGCGAGTTGTTCATATTAAGGAATACCTCATACTCGGTCAATAACCATTACGGATCATGTGGATGAGGCCTTCATAGTACACAGGTTTTGCCATGGAGTAATCGACAAAGAAGCAGCTTTATTTGTTTCAAACCTCGGCCCCAGGTCCATTGATCAGGCCATTAGGAAATTAAATTACTATGCACACAATCAAAGGTCCATAAGGTCCTCGAGGGCACGAGAAGTACGTAGAGTACATTCTCCTGAAGTGGTAGAGCGGGAAGCATTATAGAGTAAGTAGAGTCAGTAATACAAATAATCCCAATATTCCCAGGCCAAGTACTTCCCATACCAATAGTGATGCCATGGAAGGGAGGATGAGAGTGATGGAGGAAAAGATGTCCTCGATGGGTAAGAATTTTGATGAGTTGTGTGATGCGGTGAAGTAGCTGTCGTCACAACTTTCAAGGCCTAGGTCCCCCTCTCCATCAATGAGAAATAGATGTTTCAATTGCCATGAGACGGGGCACTTTGCCAACTCATGTCCTAAGAAAAGGGGTATCGAGGGAGAGAGGAGAGTACAACTTACGGCTGAGGCTTTAAACCAGGAAGGGTCGGACGAGGAGGCCTAAAGTCGACCCACGATGGATTGGCCTGTTCATTCGCTGTGGCAGCAGGTGGAGATTGCCCTGTTTCTCCAGCAGATGGAGATTGCCCTGTTTCTCCAGCGGATGGAGATTGCCCTGTTTCTCCAGCAGATGGAGATTGTCCTGTTTCTCCAGCAGATGGAGATTGTCCTGTTTCTCCAGCAGATGGAGATTGTCCTGTCTGTCCAGCAGATGGAGATTGTCCTGTTTCTCCAGCAGATGGAGAACTTGCATTTTCTCTAGAAGATAGGGAATTAATTGCAAATGAATGCCCTTTTAAGAGCATCATAGATTCTATATCTGAGGAAGACTTGGCTATAGTTGAAGAACATAGGATTTCTAGTGTGTCTACTAGTAAATTTCTGAGGGTTGGTTTAGAGGTCGAGGATATGCCAGTCACAGCAGTTCTAGACACGGCTGCAGAAGTGACTGTTATTTCTGACAAAGTATTTAATGCCCTACATCCTACCCCACCAATTCTTAAGCACATTAAACTTAATTTGGCGGCTAGGAATTCCACCATGCGGGGGTTAATTGTTGGCCCAGTAAAAATCACCTTGGGGGAGGAGGTCTTTGAAGAGTCAGTATATGTATGTAAATTAGAAGATGAAATGCTCTTTGGCTTAGACATCATGATTCATCATGGTATAGGCATTAATACAGACCAGTTGCAACTTAAGACCCGCAAACAAACTCTGCCTATACAATATACCGGGCAACCCATAGGGGACGAACCCAAGTTTGTAGCAAGGGTGGCCAAGCGTAAAGTCATTCCTCCTAATTCAGTTGCTTTTGTAAAATGTAAATTACCTCCCTTGATAGAAAAGAATAGCGGTTACTGTTTGGAACCTAAACATACCAAGGAATTACTGTCGCCTAGTTCTTATCAAGTTGAAGGCAGTGAGCCTTATGTATGCATGTTCAATGCTACTGATAGGTTCATTACAGTTAAGAAAGATCTAATTGTTGCAGAAGCGACGAAGGTCAAGGTCATGTAAGTTAATGATGAAGGTGAAGAACCGGTCATTAGCCAAGTCCAGGAAACAGCTGAGAGCTTTAATATAGAAGATATCCCGGCCCATTTAAAATCAATGTTCAATGAATCCAAAGTGGGACTGACTAAGGATCAAGAAATGGAACTAGGTGCCCTTCTAATTGAATATCAAGATGTATTTGCAGAAAATGATTTTGATCTAGGAACGTTCACTAAAATTGAGCATGAGATTAACACAGGGGACGCAGACCCAGTTAATTTAAAAATGCGCCGAACGCCTTCTTGTTTCGTAGAGGAAGAAGAAGCTCACTTAAAGAAAATGTTGGATGCGGGGGTGATCCAACCGTCCATTTCCGATTGGGCCTCTGCTCCTGTACTCGTGCGTAAGAAGAATGGTTCGTTACGTTGGTGCTTAGATTTCCGTAAACTGAATGATGTTACTGTCAAGGATGCTTATCCTATCCCATTAATCGACGAGTGTTTGGACACTCTGGCAGGCAATAAATGGTTCAGTAAGTTGGATGCGAATTCTGCTTACTGGCAAGTTAACATCAAGGAAAGTGATAGAAAAAAGACTGGTTTCTTGACCCGGTATGGCAGTTTTGAGTTTAGAAAATTGGCTTTTGGGATGTGTTATGTGACAGTAAATCATCATCTGATGGGGTCTGTTGTTACCAGCCTCACTCTCGTCCTGTCACATGTCTCGAGTTTCCTGTCCACTCGCCAGACAAACTATATTCCTGTGGTTATGATGGAAGTCTGAGGTGTGGTAACATTGAGAAAGAAATATTCACCGAGGTATACAGTGAACCAGAAGAAGATAATGTATTATTGAGGAATTTCTCATGGCTTACACCTCACACTATGCTTGTTTCACAAAATACTGGTTGTGTATCATTAGTCGATATCAGAACAGGACCTAAAGCAGAGAGAACATATGACTTACACAATAGATCATTACGTACTGTTAGTGTACATCCGATGGAAACACACTACTTCTGTACTGCTGGTGTTGAGGGCGTTGTGCGTGTTTGGGATTTGAGACATACAAAAGTAAAGAACAACAAGCATCTATGTGAGATGAATCACGCACGTGGTATTAATAGCGCATACTTCTCACCTGTTACTGGGAAATATATCCTGTCTACGTCCATGGATGACAAACTGACTCACAACAATCACACAGGTCGTTGGCTAACACCATTCCGTGCCACATGGCACCCGGCACGAGAAGACATGTTTGTAGTTGGTAGTATGAATCGACCAAGAGAGATTTCCTTATTTGGTGTTGATGGCAAGAAACTACACTCCTTCAAGGACGAGGATTGTCTGGGATCAGTCTGCAGTTTGAACGCATTACATCCTACCCTCGATTTAGTGATAGGTACCAACTCCAGTGGAAGACTACATGCCTTCATGTGATTCTTGGAACTACAACATTAAAATATTCATGATTAAATTTTCAACAAACCATACTCATATTTTTGGCTAACGATAAACATAGTTTAGGTCCAGGTTTACACACCTAAGTGATAGTTATAAACTCCAGTGGAGAACTACATGCCTATATATGATTCTGCAGATTTAAATATTTGAATCTGCATGTTCAAGTTGCATTCACAAATTAGGCTAAAAACAAACCTGGTTTGTGTAAACAGTGCACTCTTGCGTTCAACACCATTGTGAACTAGGACAGGTGCGTGTGTATTTAGGGTACAGTTTTTCTGTGATTGTGTAGCATTGCAGTGTTTTTTTTCTCGCTAAAATATGTGGAGATATTATGCCATTTCAGAGGATATATTCCCCCGTAAAATCTCTGAATTTTCCCCTTTGTGTCTTGCTCAATATTTTTTTCCACATAAATAAGAGTTAATTAATTTGGTTATGAAAGCAAACCAATTCGATAATGTCTCTCCTTAAGGCTCTAGAATATCCTTTTGATGTGGAGGACTGCCTTACCCCCTCCAATACGGAGAAGATCCTGGAGGTTGGTAAGGTGAATGGGTGGGAAACTAATGATATAGTCCTAAGTCCACCGAATTCGTTGGCTTGTTTGGCTCACTGGCGTGTTGCTGGTGAGTTGATCACACATTTGTCCTCAGAGCAACGGAATTGGCTTTTGGACTGTGTAATGCACAACTTTCTCAAGGGTAATTAGTCTGATTCTTAGAGGCATGACATGGAAGACGTTGTTAGCCTTCTTGGATGACATTCTAGTTATGGGTCAAACTTTTCGGGAACACCTTGTAAATCTCCGAGAGGTATTGGATAGACTCCGTCAGTATGGTTTGAGACTAAAACCCTTAAAGTGTCTCCTATTTCAAAGAAAGGTGGAATTTCTAGGGCGATTAGTCAGTGACGAGGGATTGGAAATGGGAAAAGACCCAATAAGAACTGTCCAAGAATGGCCCGCACCTACTTCGTTGAAGGAGGTACAAAGTTTCCTTGGGTTTGTTAATTACCACCGGTTGTTCGTGAAGGACTTTGCGGAAAAGTCAGTTCCTTTGTATGCTATAACTAAGCAGAGCGGGTTTTATTGGAATAGCGAACAAAAAATGCATTTGAGGACTTGAAGAAAGCCCTCACTGAACCACCAGTTTTAGCTCTACCTAATGCGCATGATATGTTCATTGTGGATACAGATGCTTCTAACTATGCTGTGGCTGCTGAATTGTCACAGCTACAGGATGGTCAAGAGAGGGTCATAGCTTATGCAAGTTGCGCCTTATCCCGTGAACAAACTAGGTATTGTACCACTAGGAAAGAGTTGTTAGCGATCGTTCGTTTCACTCGCCAGTTCCGGCATTATCTGTTAGGGCGGCGTTTCTTACTCCGTACTGACCATAGTAGTCTAGCCTGGCTACTTAGGTTTAAAGAACCACAGGGCCAGTTAGCCAGATGGTTGGAGGAACTGAGTCAATACGACATGTTTGTCCAGCACCGACCTGGACGTCTTCACTGTAATGCCGACTCCCTATCGAGGCTGGGGGGTCCTGACCCATGCGGAGCATACAAATTTAACATTCCTTTAGAGGCGTTGCCTTGCGGTGGGTGCAAGTACTGCACCAAAGCCTACATGAATTGGGAAAAGTTCCACGAAGAAGTGGATGACGTTATCCCATTAGCAAATGTAGATATCGTGTTTAAACCAACTGAAGAGGTTGGCAAGGACAAGACAATGGAGGATGTACATGAACAAACTGGGGTATTTGAAGAAAATCCAACAGTTGAAAACGTTAAACTTGAAACCTTCAATGTTAAGCAGGCCACTGAGGCAGACTCAGACCTTTAGTTCTTAGTAGATTGGTTGAAACATGACACAGACCCAGGGGAAGGGGAATTAATTTTAGGTAGCCCAGCGTCTAAATTCTATTTTCTCAATAAAGAATCCTTTTCTTTGAGGGACGGAATTATTTGGAAAACAGATAGTGAATCTGATATTATGGTCATACCGAAAAGTTTGCAAGATGCAGTGATTGAACTAAACCATGACATCCCCTCTGCTGGCCATCAGGGAAGCAAACGTACAAAATTAAGGATTAAAGAGAAATATTTTTGGCATGGGATGGGCAAAGACATTCAGTCTTATGTAGAGTCATGTAGCAATTGTAATCTATGTAAGAAGTCCTCTCGTCAGAATAAGTCCCAAATGTTATCTTTTCATGCAGGAGCCCCTATGGAACGGGTACACCTTGACTTTTTGGGCCCTTTATCAAAGACAAAGCTGGGTAATGAGTACATTTTGGTCATGGTTGACCAATTTACTAAATGGGTAGAATGTGTAGCCCTGCCGTGCCAAACTGCAGAAGTGACTGCAAAAGCAGCTATAGATCATTTCTTTAGTAAATTTGGATATCCCTTTGAAATTTTCACTGACCAGGGGGCAAATTTTAGAGTGAATTATTCAAAAGAATGTGTGAAACATTACAAATTCACCAGGCCCGAACTACTTCTTATCGACCATCTGGGAATGGTCAAGTGGAGCGTTTCAATCGGACTATAATGGATGCCGTAAGGTGCTTTATCGATAAATCTTCTAGACAGTGGGATAGTTCTTTAAATCAAATAGCGGGGGCCATTAGATCCTGTGTCAATAGGGGCACGGGTTTCACCCCGAATATGCTAATGTTGGGTAGGGAGGTGGTCCAACCATTAGATCTCATGTTTCCTTCAGGTTCTCCAAAAAGGGCATCTACGATAGATTTTGTGTCAGAGTTGCAGAGAACTCAGTCAGAAGCTCATGTACTGGCAAGAGCCAAACTGAAAACCTATCAAAGGAGAATGAAAAGAGACTACGACTTGAGGGTTAAAACAAGTCGTTTCAGACAGGGGATAAAGTATATATAATCAATTCAGCTGGGAAAATAGGCCTCTCAAGAAAGTTAATAAATCCCTGGAAGGGTCCATTTGTGGTTGTAGCCGGAATCACAGCCACTTTGTATTTGGTTAAAAATCAGAATGATACTGTCGTCATACATCATGACAAGTTGAAATTATGCATTGATAGGCAAATTCCTCAATGGGTCCAACAGTTCTGTCTGAACTTGCCACACTTGGAAGATCCCTTGTCTAATTATGTCAGAAAGCCTAGATATTGTGTTTGCAGAAAACCAATGATGCAGAAATTTATGCTACAGTGCGACAAATGTAAAGAATGGTTTCATGGTGAATGCGTAAATGTCCCTGCAAAAGGGGCATCGAAATTAAAATTCAAATGCCCATTCTGTAAATCATAATGTAACCTGTTACCTGTTCACAGGAATGATATGTTTTTTAATTATGATTTCAGGATGGCTGAGAATGTTAACCGGAGGGAAGTCAGGGTTGCTGTGGAAGCTCTCCAGGAGAGGACAGGTAGGGTTCATCCTTATCGACTTCCTCAAGGTGATGTGCCAAGCAGATTGGCCAAATGCTTTGTGTCGGGCTGTTGCCATTATAGCAAAAATTTGGCCCGTCACGTGCGTCGGTCGCACCTGCCGCCGCCCTTTGGTCTAAAATACCAGGGAGATCAAGGGGACTTGTCCAGTGCTTACGTCAGCTGGCAACTCTGATTGGGGGCAAGGATGCATCCTTAATGTCTCTCCTTAAGGTTCTAGAATATCCTTTTGATGTGGAGGACTGTCTTACACCCTCCAATACGGAGAAGATCCTGGAGGTGGGTAAGGTGAATGGGTGGGAAACTAATGATATAGTCCTAAGTCCACCGAATTCGTTGGCTTGTTTGGCTCACTGGCGTGTTGCTGGTGAGTTGATCACACATTTGTCCTCAGAGCAACGGACAAGTTTTTTGGATGGCTCCCTTGAGGAAATCTCTGAAGCAAGGGTGGAGGCGGGAACATCGAGGGTAAGTGACACTACATTTACTGTTGTCGTGCCGGAGTTACGGCAATTTACCCTGGACATTGTCGATTCCCATTTTCATGCCGACCGTTTGAGGAAAACGTTAGGCTTGGGTAACGCTCCTGTAGAAGGAGTAGTTAGTGCGGCTTCTGGCATCGATCCTCAGATTCCTGTGAGGGTAGTTGGGGGGTGCAGGTGTTCTGCGATCCGGATTCTTATCCGGAGCCGGGGAACATCTGTTGTCCTCCCGGCTACAAGATGGCCGTAGGGATTCACCCGAAGAAGATTCGGGTGTTTACAGACCGAAAGGAAAGGCAACTGCTGGCTCTACTGAGAGAACACCCTGCAGAAGTGGTGTTGGGGGAGATAGGGCTCGATTGGACAACTCCACAACGAATGTGGATTGACCAATTGGCAGTATTCAGAAGGGTCCTGGCTCACTCGTCTCCGGTCAGTCCCCTTATCCTGCACCTTAGGGATGCTCCGAGTCCACAGGGAATATTCCGAGTCCACAGGGAATATATCAAGAGGGCCTGTCCCATGTGAAAAGTCTGTGCTCACCCAGCCAGCTAGTTCATGTACACTGTTTTACTGGGACGGAAGAAGATGTGGCACAGTGGAGGGAGGCGTTCCCTTTCTGCCACTTTGGTTTCACTGGCTTGGTAAAGTCAATTCATAGCGGTCAGCGTAGAGCTCTCTGCTCGGTCCCAGATAATAGGATATTACTTGAGACCGATGCTCCACATCTTAACCCACTCTGTGACAAGGAGGTGAATACCCCTAGTTTCCTTGGAGATGTGGCTTCGCTAGTAGCCAGTGTACGGGGAGAAGATCTCCATGCACTGGTGAACACAGCTAATGCAAATGCCAGATGGTTGTACTTTGGTTCTAGGCAGTATGGCAAACGTATGTTGTAAGGGTGGTTGTAGGAGATATTTCCAGCCCCTACATATATATATATATATATTGATATTAATACAGCAGGCACTGTACATCCTTAATGTATAAGTTTGACATATTTTATTTTGTTCTGTCTAACTATACTTTCAGTAATTTAGTAGAAGATACTAAATAGTAGTGGGCAGCAGTGGAAGACGCTGTTGCTCGACTTGTTGATGACGTGACCAGAAGATACTGTGTATTATCAACACCAAGAAATTTGTCAGCGCCAATGATTGGAACTTAGAAGTTACTGTGCGTCATTAGTGCTGATGTATCGCCAAGGGAGGTCAAGTTTTCCTTTATGTATATATGTGGGAAGTTAACACTTTATATCGGTTAATATGTACGTTTTGCATGGCATGGATCCCGCTAGTACTGTGTCTTCCGATGATCAGAGCTCCATAGGTCTTAATTAGAAATAGTGTGCATCATTTGCGCAGAGTCATTCTCAAGGAAAGTTTAATTTTCACGGTGAATAATTATGGTTATATACTGATACACTGCGAGTCACAAACAGTCTGCTATGCGTTATTTGGATTCGTGTGATTCAGCAATGGATGCTGAACATTTCTGACTAATATTTTCGCATTAGAACAATCTATGTGTCTGGAACAAACTAACTGATGTGTAGCAGAAGATGTCTACTTGTCGAATTGTTAATTCATGAACACACCGTCCCTGGTATGTATCAGGCTGGAATTGAAGGCAAATTGCCTATAACGAGATATATTACGTCGTAAATTATAATTTTTCGTCTGAGTTATTGGGGGGGGGGGGGGGGCAAAAGATATGTTGGCCCCCCCCCCTGTCCAGACATTGGGGGGCCTGGCCCCCCTGGCCCCCCTGCTCCTACGCCCATGCAATGCCAGGACAGGGGGCCCAATAATATATCGTTTGATCCCACCTATAATTCAGACGAAATTCATAATTTTCGGCCCAGATTATTCTTGTTATAGGTGATTTGTCTTTAGTTCTTGGTGAAAATATACAAAATGAAAAATAAAATAGATTTCCGACGTCCACGGGCTCTTTTGTGCAATAATGTTAGGCATTTTATAGATCTAGTACATTTGTATATAACGTCTTATTTTGTGCATAACTACTTGCAATCCATGTCAGGACAGAGTGGTTTTCTAGAGGTAGTGGTCTTGGCCCGGGATAGAGAGATTCGGGTTCAATCCCGTCTGGACCACTGAGCAAGTCTTACCAACATGTTTTATGGTGTAAATTGGTATCAGTGAGGGTGGTGTCTGTACTGGTTCTTACTCAGGGAATGAATACATGTAGCATAGCAGTGTCTGATCTTAAAGACTTGATTGGCTGGTATTCACTAGTCAACTAGCATTCCTGGCCGACACAATTTCACGCTCGATGCCTGTGCAAAACAGTGGCGTTATAGGCCCGTATTCACATGTCGTTCCTCCACTCCAACTCGACTCACACTAACCTAAGGGAGCCTCAAGTGTAGCTGGAGTGACGGTCGAGTTAGTGAAGCTCGAGTAGAGATTTGGTATTCACATACATTAATCGACCTCCACTTTATCGAGTGGGTGACCGTTATAATACATGGTAGGATAGTAAACTGTGTAAACAATCCATGATAAATTATTGAATATATGGTTGTTTTTTTTCGGTGCATTTTCATGATATAAACAAAGTCAAATTCTAATTTTGATGACGTTTATGTTATATGAGATGAATACTTGTTTGAACTCACAAAAATAAGACCTAAGTTTGAATACACAATAATAATAATGATAATAAGAATAAATAAAAAAAGTTGGACACATTTACATTAAACTTATATATAATTACATGTAGTGTTAATTAAACGCATACTTATTAATATGTTGATAATAATAAAATAAACATCAAATTAAATGTAAGACAATACACCCGAGTTTTAAATGATACCGTGCCATAACCCAGCATTGTTGTGGAAGCAGGCCCAATAACATCATATCAATATGAATTCCACAGACCGTTGGGCATGTAGTTTCAGATTAATAATTTAGAAATCCTTTGAAATAAAATCGGTTACTCTTTTTATCAGTAGCTCACTTTCCTGTGCAATTTGTTGGGCAACTTACTACAGATACAACGCAGTCAAGCCAGGTCACTTGAACGTCAATACTTCATAGAATGTCATTTTGAGAGCGACAACGGTGTATATAAATAATTAAATACATATCAAGTATATATCTAGATTATGCATGTACTTATTTATTTAAAGTTGAATGCGAAACATTCTTTTTACAATTTATTTCAGCCATCCTCGACACACAATTTTTAATCATATTCATCGTCTAAATTGTATCAATAAACAAAAAGAGAAGAGCTCCAAGTTTGTGCCTATTATACAGAAGGTCTTATGACGACACATTTCTCATATTCGCAAAATTGTGTGCACTGAGAAGGGCTAAAATAGATGTTCTGTCCGACAATAGTTATGTTTAATCTTCGGTGTGGCGTGATATGGGATCGAACCCGTATCTCGACACGGGCACTTTACACTAGAATATACAGGCCAAATTCTTGCACATTGGTGATTGCAACGGAAACAACATACATGTTTGTGTTACAAGTGACCACGTTTTTATTTTAATGAAAATATTTTAGTTATATTCACGTGATGAAAAGCAATAAAAGGCAATGATTAAATATATCAATCCATATATACGAGAGGTGTTCAACTTATTTATGAACAGAAAATTATCATCGATATTTTGTTACTCTAACAGTGAAATTGAATAAAAACTTTTATATTGTGTAAAGTAGTGTATCAAGAAGTATATATAATAATTGTAAATTGCCAATACGTTACGGTTAAATCATAATCAGCATTGGGGTAGAGGTAGTTGTTATTTGCGTTTTGAAGGTCCAAAATTCGTAATAAATACGTTTACATTTTCCTTCTTTAATCGTTGTTTTATTATTAATCAGATAGAAAATTATATTGTTAAAGCATGAGAAGACTTCGACATCCACTGTTTGGTTATAATATATATCAAAGTTATAGTCTTAAGTTTTTTATTTGGCGCTGTATATGCTGAATCTGGATGAAACACTATGTTCTTGGAACAGTCACTAGGAACGATGCGTAACACTTTTTGTTGAAAACCTGATATGAAACGGTTTGTACATGGACCACAGCCTTCAATTTCGTCAAGTTCATATTGATATTTGACGTGCGTATTTCCATAATAACAAACCCAATGTCTTTCCATGAAAACGATCGCGAACGTACAAAGCTCAACTAACATGAACTTGTCCCTATCGTTGTGACATTTTCTAAAATAGCATACTCTAATCTATCACAACATTCTATAAGATTCAGCATTGCTTTTGCCATAATGAAACAACTTTTCCACATACTGTTGTTTATTTCGCATTTCTAGATTCCAAGACTTTTGGCTGCGAGGCATGTTTTTCTTGATTTTCAGCGTAGGAACTTCGCATTTTCCCAGAACTATGCATTCAACTTTTTCGAAATAATTTCACTGATAGTTTCTCCGGACACTCCCATCTGTGGTACTATTCCACGTTTTGCTAATGGATTCATCATAGATATCATAAAACCAATTTAACTTTATAGTGTAGGTTTTGGCAATGTTGGGCAATTTTTAATTTTGGTACAATTTCACCATTACTGGAAACAGAACTTTGATAACACTTCTTAAGACAAATATAACTGATGTTCTCATTGAAAATGCAAAATAAAACATTACTTACACTTTCTTGATGCTTATAAAAGGCCCATTTTGCCTTAAAAATAGGAAAAACAACATCATCTACTAAATTGTTGTTTAAAGCTTTAACCAAATGAAATATACAATGTATGATGATCACATGTTCAACTTAAAACATTTTCTCACATGGTTTAAAAGAGATATTTCAATTGTTTTTATTCAATTTGGCAAAATCGGTGTTCATGTTTTGTTCATAAATAAGTTGAACACCTCTCGTATATGCACATGTATGCATTTTTGTATCCATGCTACTTATATTATACACTTGAATACAATACACCATGTTATTTATTAACATCGCACTAAAAGTATAAAATTTAAATTCCACATATTTCAGACATGTACTGCAACTTAACTCTAAATGGTTCAAAAATATACTTTAGGATCACAAAATATTACAAAATTTATATTACAAAATATGTATTTAAGGTTCGTTGGTTTATTTATCTTGAAAATACAATAACTTTATTAGTCAAACATTCGTGTGCTAAATTGGTATTCACATAACCCTACTTGAGTGTAGCTGGAGTCACTGTCAAGTGACCGTTTCGCCCACTCGAGAAATCCCCACTCAGTCGAGTCGACTCCAGCGTCACTTACCGTTGTGAATACCAATTTCTAGTTAGGTCGGATGCCCACTCAAGCGCACGGACGAAACGATCATTAAAATCGGATTATCTTGGTGAGTGAGAGTGGAGGGACGGTCGAGTAGAGGATGTGAATATGGCCCATAGTCTCCCAAGTTTCATAGATGCTGTAAAATATTAGTTTGTTAAAATCGGTCGAAATCGTTTGCCTCAGATGATGTGATATACTGTATTATAATGAACTAATATATACATGTACATGGTTTTTAAAGTGTATACAGCTATATTGGACGATATTTTTTTTAAAGTTTCAAAAACTGAAAAACAATTATGCTTTCATATCCATTAGATCGTTTTTCGCTTCGAATTCAGTTTTAACAGAAACTGTCTGTGTGATTTATTTGACATTCAAACTGTCCATTTTCATACAAAAGTGTTCTAAAACACCCTATGAAATTATAACAATCGTCTATGTTTCGACGTTGAATCGAAGTACACTGAACCCATCCAAAGTTTTAATTTGCAATTAAGGTAGTCTAGCATCATACTAAAAAGGATGCAAGTAATTATTTTGACATTAACTGACTGTTAAAATATAGCTATACATGTATACACTTTAATAAACGTTAACAATAGATAAAAGTAACTAAACAGCTAGTGAACAAAACAGAGTTTTTGTTGCGACTATCGCACGATAAAATAATGCACTTACTGATTCATGTGGGTTTACATTCCTTAAGATGAGGAATGTTATCTAGCTCGTGTGTATGGTGGCTATCGCACGAGTTTATCGCGGAACAGCTGATCCAGGAGAGCATACGTTAAGGAGAAAGTCCAAGTAACTGTCCATTCCTGAGAAATAATGGAGACGAGGCCCCGAAGGGGCCGAGTATTCATTATTTCTCAGGAATGGACAGATACGCGGATTTTCTCTGACTTAAAATACACCAATAATGTCAAATGTAAATTTGATTTTCTGAAAAGATGCTGTAAATGTCCAAATTGACAGAAAATGCATTTTTCCAAAAATGTCTCCCCTGGTGTACCTCTTATAAACAGAAGATTTAAAACATTACCACGACAGAGCGAGAAGATCATGCTTTTTTCATGAAACCATTGAACTAATACAATAACTCTCCATTACTTTATAATGGTGTGTAGTCCATGAAAACACAAGTTGTGAGTTATGTGTTACACGATCAATCAATGGTCATTTACCTAGTGTCACTTGATGTTATAACACGGTGGACATTATTAAGACTTTGTTTCAATCAGAGGATATATTTCCGTGCATAAACTATACATGGATATTCATAATTGATATGCATCTTGATGGACATATAACAATGCTTTTAACATGTTGTTTTTAAGCTCTGTATTTGCACAGTATTAATTAATGTACTCAAAAATAGGTATATACATTATACTTGTGAGGGCAGTGTCTATTCCTAGGCGCCACAGTTCGATGTTGGCTGTCACGCCCACAAAAGAGAAAAGGTCTCCTCGTGAGACTCGAATGTTTCATTGGGTAGTCCAATGATCAGGGGAAGTTAATGTCAAAGAGTGATTTAGCGGCTGAACAGCTGTAAACAGCCCTCGTAAATTGGGAACTTAACTTTTTTCTTACACTCCAAAATTAATACAAACTTTGCCTGTTCTTTAATTCAAACTTAGGAGTCCAATCGGCACATGTCTTCCTGGATTATAAGCCTTGCGTGACCAAAACAATTAGAAATTAGCTTTGTACGTACTACTATATTCAAACAGTTTTCATCTGATCATCTCAAAACCTAAGTTGCAATGTTTATGGACATTTTAATGTAGGCCAAGGTCCATTATTTCATTTTCAGTGTCATGATTTAGTGAGAATGTTGGCCCTAATTATGCATGTATAAAAGCTGTAATTGGAACTTATTGAATGGTCATGATCACGCGAAAGTGCAATTGCAAATTATTAACGGTATTTAATATCATATCACACTAGCTTCATCTTGATTTCTTGCGCGCATACCACAAAAGCTGAAATTATATTAATGTTAAAAGCTATTTAGTAACATCGGGTTGGTTTCATTTTCTAGTTTCGTTGTGGTTTGAGCATTTTTATCTAGCTTTAGTTTTCTTTTTTCTGTGTTCGGCTCTTTCAGTTTCAGCCGCTTTTCCTGCAAATTGTAGTGCCCTTTTTGTGAACACATACATTTTGTATTGCACCACTCAGTTGCATCCACGGCCCCAACCCCGCGTATGGCTGTGGTGTTTTATCCTCCAGCTCCCCCCGCACTGCCGGGGAAATGTTAGGATTATTTTCACCGAACCAATACCTTTGGGACAATGTAACCCAAAAGTAAATTTCCCGATCCATCTATTTGGGATGGCAGTCAATGAATGTAACTCACTGGTGTAAAATTATACATTATTTACAATAATTGTCCATTACCTGTTAACACATTAAATAAAAATAACTCTCCATTTTTTGTTAACACTACATATCGATGGCTTAGAATTAGAAGGTCGTAAGTGCCACTTACGACCTTTTAAGATTCATACATATTTAGAATAAGCATCACAAGGCGCTTCTTATGAGCCTATTTTCATAAAAATCTGAACCTGTCATGTTGACCAAAATGAAGTTGTAAAAGTTTGTTTTACCATAACTAAAGATTAAATGTTAATTTGGTAGTTACGACCTTCTAATTCTAAGCCATCGATATGTGTGTTATGTTTTTCAGGCATAGAGAGTTTTCTTAACAATAACTCTCCAATATTTCGTATACACATTTAATGTAATGTGTATACGAAATAATGGAGAGTTATTGTTAAGAAAACTCTCCATTCCTGAAAAATAATGGAGAGTTTATGAATGGGTTAATCCCCTGGGTGTATTTTAAAGTTGGGAGAATGTCGACTTATCTCGGCTATTTGCTTTCTTCGACACATTTCAACGAAGAATTGGTGCAACGTTCAACTTCTGCAAAATATACAAAGCCCACGTGTTTCATGAGACTTTGTACTATTAGACATGTACAACCAAAGTGGAAAGTGCAAAAAGAAAGTGGAAAACGGAGAAAAACAGTCGGGTTGGTTTCAAAAGTTTATTCATTCTAAATAAGGCCAAACAAAATAATAAATGAATCACTCAGTGTCGCTCAATGAGGATGAACCTCCAAGTTCTCTGTTGCTGAGACTCTAAAGAATGCCTTTACATTTTTTTTCAGAAGTTACAGAATTCGCTATGTATAGGCCCGTAAAAACAGTGATTGCCATATCTGAAAACTTCACAAAATTCCATTTTCGTAGTACGTTATATATAGCACCAGCAATTGAAATATAAAAACAAATTGAGTTTCAACATTTTGTAACGGACGGATTTGTGCATTGCTATATGTCTCCAGCATTAGTTGATACCGGGGCATAAAACATAATATTATATGGTATTAAATTATTATGATATTCATGTAGCACATTTCCGTGTATTCAATTGTTAAAAGTGCTATTCAAAGATATGATTAAAACAAAAAACATCATGTACAACTATTATACATGTAAACATTTAATTAAATGCATAAAATTAATACAGTTGTGTATGCATTATTTAAGAGCGTAGTTTAAACGATGATAAACATTTATTTAAAATTGAATTGCCTAAACATATCTCGTAAACCAAGATTAGGTCCGTTTAAGGTAATTCACCACTTTTGTAATGGACAGTAGTTAAAAATCACAATTACTTGGCAAGCGTTTCGAGAACGTCTGCAAACCGAGATCAAATAGTGCAACTATGATTATAGTTGATTTTCAAGCATCTTAGGGGAAAGTCTTTTGCATTTATTTCTGAAGAATATAAACAAGTTCAAAATGTAAGTATCTTTACCAATACACGCTTTAAAAATATCGCGAAATCCGAGGCTGTATACAACGGATTAAAAACGTTGATTCATTGTTTTACTTCCCCGGTTGGTGTTTTCCAAAATGATTGTCGTAAATGTGTTCTTCATAAATAAGAGAGGTTTGATAAACTTGTACAGAAAACCCCAGCACTAGTGAATCAACTTAAAATAGTATACCTGTATTCTGCTCCATGCTTGCCAAAAAGCGGTTATCCGTGAACGCGGTTCGAGAATTTCGTGCAACGCATGGTACAACTATTGACATCTCCTGTGCTATAAAACCAATAGTTTTAGAGGGAATTTCTTTAACATAAGCGCACTATCGCGTTACACTTATACTTACGATTGAAATTAAAAGATGAACCCTGAAAGATGGAGAAATATTATGATAGCAATAACAATTACGCAGCCTCTCTGATTTTGTAGAATATCATGACTATGCATTTACTTAAAAGGAACGTATGTCACAGTGGCCACCAAACCAACTACTAGATATGCGCAACAGACTACAGTATTGAAACTGTTTGATTACTATATCAAAGGCTATATACGGATAGGGGATACATACTGATGTCCCTTGCAAAATATCAAAGCTACATGCCTCATCGTTTTCTTAATATATTTTCAGTGGTATAGAGCAAATTGAACGCAGTTTACATTATTATAATTTTATACAAGCTATTGTCAGTTATGAGAAAACCCCTTGTCGTTTCTCCACTTTCCACTCTCCGTTTTCCACTCTCCGCTTTGGTTGTACATGTCTATTTCGCTGGTGAAAAGCTTCTTATACTGCTCATCCGAAAGTCGTGAGGTATAACGAGTCATTCAAAAACAGAAATGCTACCAAAATGGTCGTATACAACCGACATCAACGTGTCGCTGGCTTAGAATGAGAAGGTCGTAAGTAACACGTACGGCCTTATATATAAGACAGATGCATATTTAAAATCTTCATCATAAGAGGATTCTTGTGAGTCTTTTTTAATGAAAATCGAAATGTCGACCAAACTCAAGTTGAAAAAGATTCTTTTTCCATAAGCAAAGAGTAATTTTCCGACAGATTTTTCTTGTTCTAAGTCAGCAATGTGGCCATAATGCCGTTTTCTACCAAGTCTGGTTATGCTGGTGTTACAGTCAGCCAAGATGTCCACGATGCCCACGATTGGAAAATATCATAGAGATCCACGATTAATTGCCTGTAATTATAGAATCGTGTTACAACGCTATCACACGTTCTGATAGTGAATGTAACGCTTCCTTATCGACGCCAACACGATTCCTGACAAGATGTGCCACGTAGGCCACACCGTTCTCTTACGTTCTCATAGGTTCTCTTACAATGGTGTCGTTTATTTATTGGTGTATTGTATGGACACGTCAACATCGCATCTTGAACCTTTGGGCCTAGCTACATTGAAGAATATACCTAACAACTAATGTCTAATAAATGCTCTTAAGACTAGAAATAAACGTATTTTGTTTACATTTTACATTACGTATGTTCATATGTAGTTGATGATATACAAATAGTTGGTAGGCAGACACAATTAAGTTGCTAGGTTGATCGGCGTTTGTATTCTGCTCGTGTTATATTTTGGCTCACATTTATCCCGGTTTTATATTACTACCAAATATGGCTCTGTACAGCCGATGTAAAGCCACACCCTTTCCAGGATCTATATAGTGCCACTATAGACAGGTTGCTGTTTCTCCCAATAGTAAGTATTTGAAAAAAACTTGCAGTAAAAGGGAGGTAAATCCACTATAGTAACCTCAATGAACACTGAGACTTATTCCCCTTTCTATAACCAAAACGCACACTACATATCGATTGCTTAGAACCAGGAGGTCGTTACTACTTCTTGCGACCTTATAAGACTCATACATATTTGAAATCTGCTTCACAAAGCGCTTCTTATGAGCATATTTACATGTTGACCAAAATGAAGTTTTCAAAACGTGTTTTCCCATAGGTAAAGAGTAAATTACAGACAGTTTTCTCGATATGGTAGTAACCATGGACGGATCTAGGATTTCCGGTTATGAGGGGGGGGGGGGGTCGTAAGAAATTTGCTTGGGTCCAGGGCACAGGAGAGTCTTTACAACATTACAACCCTTCATTCATGGAAGCGTATAACAACTCAGTTTATGATTCTCTGGCTATTTTGTAATTACATGGTAACTGGAAGTTTATCAATTTAAGTAGGGGGGCCGGGGGCATGCTCCCCCGGGATTTTTGTCTAAACAATGGATCAATCTGATGCATTCTGAGCGTTCTGAGATACCTTATTTGTTGTGGAACAGGACATGGTTTATTATTAAATACAGAACAGTACACATGTGGCTTCACAGACACGAATTTTAGCCGAGGCAGTCTTGGGGCTGGACAGGACCGTAACTAGGAATTTTCCAAAGGGGTGCGAAATCGGGTCTTGATTGGGTGACGGGGTATTTACATGAGGAGACGTTCAAATTCGTACTGTACATGCTATTTTGAATATTTACAATGTATTTTGCGAGCGAAGCGAGCCAGAAAAAGGGACTATATGTGGAAGTTGACACAACTTTCTTCTCTACATGATATTAATAATCGCATAATTTATTGCAAATATGCACTATTTGGCCGAGCCCACACAAATGTTTTTTCTACATTATATTATTAATTAATGCTCATAAATTATTTGGCGAGTGAAGCGAGCCACAAAAAATACACTATTTGTATCAGCCCACATATTTAGTTATCTACATGATATTGAATGGTGATAAATTATTTGGCAAACGAAGCGAGCCAGAAAAAAACTAAAAAAAAGATGCATGCTTTGCCCTAGCTCACACAAACTCGTTCTCTAAATGGTATGATCAATCCTCGCATTATTTACCTGAGCTGCATGCCACATAAATTCGTTCTCTACACGGACTTATGAAAGATTGATGTTAGGTGACAAGCAAAGCGAGCCTAAGAAAATGCACTGTTTCTCCAAGTTGCATGTCATGCAAACTAGTTCTCTACATGATATTTCAAACGAGTAGTTATTTGGCAAGCGAAAAGATCATGATTTATCTGAGGTTGAGGTAGCACAAACTACTCTCTACATGACATTCTTAAATATGTGTTCAATTCATTTGGCGAGCGAAGCCAATCGAATTTATTTACAAATGTAAAACATTGCACTCCTAACAAGGACCACTTAAATTAGTGTAAAAGGAGTATGTTTGCGCCCGATGAAATCCTTAGTTATGACCATGTAGTGGTCCGGTGTACTAGTATTTGTTAACCTAGAACGTTTCTAAAAGCACGCTGTTAAACCACCGAATACACTTTCAACATTGACATGATAGAATAGCGAAGCGAGCTAGACAAACATTATTTATATTATTTGAACACCATGCCAAAACATATTCTGTTTTTGATAGTATTCACTTATAGATTTATCTATGTAGCTTATAGAAACTTTTTTTCTAATTGATAATAGTCACTGATACAGCTGTTGTGAAGGCGAAGCCAACTCGAAAAAGCATTATTTTCTGAAGAGAACCATTAATTGGCGACAGGATCGTTTTTCTATTCGAGACACCTTTCATCAGCATATCCTACGAACTCATAGAAAATTGGCATATTAACAATTTTTACTCACAGAACATTGACCTGGATTTTGGCGATATTAAGGGGAGGGTGTGCCGGCGCCACTTTCTTTCTATATTTAATAAAGGGAAAATGTCCCGTATACTACCATAAAGGTGCAAATCTAGTGCCTCAAGCTGCACGAGGTATACTACCAGTAAGGTGAAAAGCTAGGGCCTCAAGTTGCACTATGTATACTACCATTAAGGTGCAATTCTAGTGCGTGCCTCAAATTGCTCGAGGTATACTACCACTAAGGTGCAAATCTAGTGCCTCAATTTGCACTATGTATTCTACCATAAAGGTGCAAATCTAGTGCCTCAAGTTGCACTTTTTGTTTAAAACTTGCGACAGCTTGTAATATTTTTCATTATTCAGACATTTTATTTTACATGTATGTTGAAGACAAATTTTCCAAAGGGTTAGGTGTGCAAATTTTAGCAGAGGCAGCTACAGTGTAGTTACGGGACTGCATACTAGATAACCGTAGTGCTTTAGAATAATTTGCCTCATTGTTTATCACATGCGACAATTTGAGACATTTATTTTAAATATATTCAGGGATATTTTTTTACATGTATCTATTAATAACAAAACAAAAAATGTTTGGTCCGCAAATTTTAGGCGAGGCAATTGCCTCGCCTGGCCTCAGTGTAGTTACGGAGCTGAATGTTCTCACATAATAAGTATTTTTGGAGAAAGTCACCAAACATAGTATCTACTTTAATGAATCATATCTGAGCATATACAACACGAGATGGGTCTCATGAAAAAACAACAACAATTTTTAAAGGGAGAAAAATAACCTAGATCTACCAATTCACGTTGCACATATCATTTTAATTTCGTGACGACATGGTTAGTGAACCAATATTTTTTATGATTGTGCAAAGTGTAATATTTCTTTTAAAAAGGCTGAACTTGGGCATGAATAATAAAAAAAACGAGCAAAACTTTTGTCATAAAACATATATCTGAGAAATCGACATTGCACGATTTTTTTGCGAAAATTGGCATTACTGTCTTGTCTAGAGGTAACAAGATGCAAGTCATAAGTCAAAACACGTAACGTCAAAAGGTGAGGCACACGCGAAAACGCCACCAACAGCAAACAATTTCCAACGATAATTATTATATATATAACTTTATTGCCCCCATTTTCTGGAGATATATATTTACAGTTTCAAACATACAATAAGCATATAGCAAGAAAAAGAACATACAGAAAAAGTTATTTACAACACACAGAAAGAGTTATTTACAACACAAAGAAGAAAGTAGTTCACTTGAGCAAACTCGATGCACAGAATGTCTATCAAATGTCTATATACAGGTTCACATGAATCGGTCAACATCTTGATAATTATCTTACTGTCTCTAATCACACACCGTTTCACCTCACTGAGTATATTTAGTTAAAACGAAACCGAAATTTAGAACTAAACATGTAAGGAAAGGGTGTCTAATGAAACAATGATCTAAGAAATTTAGCATTTTCGATCAAGAACTGAGTTGAAGTACAATTGTCAATATAGAGCATTAAAGTGTCATCTATGCGACCAAGTAGATATGAGCACAGTTTGTCCCTGGTAACACCATGCAAGTAATTGCTAAAAGCGGGATTGAACGTCCAGTTTAGTTTCAGAAAATAGTTCGATCGTAATATAGTAATATTAGGACCTAAACAATCAAACATTAGGTGTTGTAGTTCGTCTCTAAAAGATGAGTCACACATATGGCATACTGTCAGTTCTGGGTTTTTAGTAGCACAACATATCTTGACCAGATGTTTGATTATCCCAAGATGTTCAGGTTTGGATTTCGCAACTTTCCAAGCACTACAAACAGTTAAATTATTATGAACAAGTTTGAAACGATCAAAATCGTTACTTTCTAGTTGTCGCTGCTTCCATGCTTCACTCTCGTAGTTGAATATGGTTGTATTACACGTATTCTTCCATTGTGGCTTGCTCTGGAACGTACCGGTTATTGCATACCGGGTCCACACGTCGTGCAAGCCGTACTTAAAGAGAATTCGTTCTACGTCTTTTATGAACCTGTTTTGTCTAGAGCGTCCACATGTTTGGTGTTGGAAGAATCTGTAGTTAAAAAGTTTCGTAACTAAGTCGGTTGGTTTTGATCTACACAAGGTACCGAAAAATCTCAATTTTTGCAAGCCGATATATGCGTGGATAGATGTTATCCCCAGAAGGCCTGTGACCATGTCAGACCGAGTGCGGTGAGGGAGACCTTGTATACGTTTCAGGCAGGGATGATGAGTGGATACAAGTTTTTTCATGTCGGAGACAGTAATGTTGTTCCACAGTTCACATGCGTATAGCGCCCTTGGTAGAACACATGTTATGTAGAGCTTGGTAAGCGTTGTTGGCGTAATTCCGACGTTGTCACTTAATCGGTTAATAATAGAAAATAGAGTTCCTCTCATGGATTGTCTGATTTCATCGACGTCGTGTGGCTGATTACCCTTTGTTGATTGCGTGATGCCCAAGTGTTTATATGATTGTGTACACTGAATATCTATATTGTCATAGTTTAGTTGTATAAGTAATGACGGACAAGTGTTTGTAGATGGCGATTTCAACAGCATCGATGCGCATTTTGAAGCATTGTAGTGGTACCTCCACTGTGACGCGTATTTCTTGCAGATATCAAGAAGTTGGCCAAGACCATTTCTGGTGAGTGATAGCAACACAATATCATCTGCCTGTGTCGGTGAGCTAAGTTTGAGGTCGCTGATTTTCAACCCATGCGATGATGACTGTAATTTATTCAGGAGTTGGTCAATAAATACTGTATAGTAAAATGGGACACATATGCTTCCTTGTCTAGTACCCTGCATTATTTCGAATGGTTCTGATAGATAACCGTTCATATACACTCGACTTGAGGAGTCTACGAATGAGTCGTGAATTATTCTCAGAAGTTTTCCATGAATTCCAAATTGATAAAGTTTGTATATTAGACCTGTTGTCCACACTCTGTCGAAAGCTGACCTGGCGTCTAGAAAGCAGCAATAGAGTTGGCTGTTACGTTCACAAACATAATTGCGTGAAATCCGTGTTGTAGGTCGTTCAGTTTGGGGAGAAACGTAGCATTCTGTATACGCGTGAGTATGAGTTTTTCAAACACTTTCGAGATTACTGGTAACAGAGAAATTGCACGATAGTTATTTGGGTCAGTGGGTCATAATTATTGCTTTACCCGGCCTAGCAAACTGTAAATTATATCATTAAACGCAGAAATAAGTTGTGCATTTAATAATGTATTCATATAAATGGAAATAATAAACGTAAAATTCACCAAACGTTATTTTGTTTGATTATTTCGCGAAAAACATAGCGAGCCTTGTAACAAAAACACAGGGTCAATTAGGTAAAGTTATAATAAAGTATTAGCTACTAAACAGATTCGCAGGGAAACACATGCTTGAAACATGTTGCCATGTTATTTTCGTGCGTTTCCGTAGAAATAATTAAAAAATAAGCGAAAAAGGGACAACGGCAAAAAAGCGAGACTTTTGTATTTTCGTGACGTAATTTTAAATTGTCTGTCTTTTAAGGTGAATAACTTTAATATTTGTGTGTGCACGTGAGTAATATTATACTAAACAAATACTTTTTATCCGTAGATGTGTTATTTAAAAAATTGTTTTGATACCATAAAATACGAATGTTTTCTTGAAGATGAGGTTGCGTCTACAAAATGTCCAATATTAGTTAAAATGTACAAAAAAGTGAATTTTATAAAAAGTTCAATTTTTAAACGTTTGAAAATTTGGTCGATTCAAAGTTATTTCAATGACAAATTAACAAAAAAAAAAACTTTTTTCCGTAGAACAAACAAAGCGATTTTCAAGTGGATTGAATGACGTCAAATTAGTCCAAATTATGACGTAGACGGGAATTCAGACAAAAGATGCCTTTTACCTTTACTCGTATTATGGCTTGAGTAAGAATATAATTCCGCTGAAAAGGCCCTTAAGATCTTTAGTGTATGTAGTATCTAGATATTTGCAACTTAAAATTTAATAATTTAATTTTGTGCGGCATCGTATCCGTTGTACTTATTACTGACGTTTTATCAAATGCTGTTCGACGTCAAAAACGTTACACTTGCATGCCTAACCTTTTGACGTTCAAAAAAGTGACCTCCAAGGCTCCCATGGTTTTTGAGTTGGTGACTTTGCGTACAGTTAAGCCTTTTTAAGGTGCGAACACATATTAAGTTTTGGTGTATAAGTCGAGGATGTACATTTAACAATATGTACACAATATTCATACATTTCCCTCATATCACTTGGTAACAATGAAGGTGTACATCTTAAAGGGCCTGTCTCACAGATGGAGCGATTTTTTTAAAGTATCATTTTCTTAAAATTAAGTATTTATATAAAAGAACATAGTTGACTGTTGCTTTAAGAAATATTTATTGCAAGGAATCGATTTTACCCATTTTCAACATCGCTCACACCAGTGTGGTTTTCTTTTTAAACACAGCGTATTTTTTCTTTCAGCATGATTTTGAGTAATATTATTCACTAGATCGGTCTGTAACATATTAGCAACATATAATCATTCAGCACAATGGAGTGCAGGTCTAGATCAAGGAATACCTCGGCTGGTCTTGGAGGAATTGAATAATTTCAGTTATGCAAAATGATTTTAGAGGACGAGCTGATTATGGTCCAGTCCATGTTTTGCCCACACGGGAGAGGGCGGAGGCGGGAATACAGTCGGAATTAGACATATGTATCTTCCTGGCCGGCGGGAATTTTACAACCTCATCAACTACTAGGGGAATAGGGGAATGGACACTTTTCGGTTCCAAGACCCGGGAATTACTATCTGATTATGCAGGCCCGGATCCAGAAATTTCTGAGTGGGCGGGGGGCACGAGGTATGTACGGGATATCGGGGGGGGGGGGGGGGGCAATTGCTTAATATGTGTGTGAAAATGCTCATGAAGGGGTACATTTGTACATGTGGGGGAATCCATAGTACTTTTTATGTTATAAGCGCGAACATGTACATTGTGTATGTTCGTGCATATTAGTAAGTGTTCACATACAGTATTTGTATATAACAGCTTTCATCCTTTTGGCCATTGGAATATTATAACATAAGTAGGGGGGTCCGGGGGCATACTACCCCGGGAAAAAATTCAAAGCAATGGATGAATCTAGTGCATTCTAAGCCTATCTGGGAGCCCTGAAATACCTTTTTTTCTTTATTCTGAGAGTTAACCTTAATGGTTTAGTTATCATTATTTAACAGTCAAAAGGTAATATAATGAGCTCGGGCAAAAATTCTCTTGTAATTGATTTCTGTGATGCAACAGCTACCTATAAATATATACATGTATATTAAAGATATTCTGCGAGCGAAGCGAGCACGAAAAATGCCCATCTTACAAATACTTTTCATCTAGAACATAAGAAAAAATACCCATATTATTTAGAGATGTCTATTGAATACCTGTTTTACTATTTATTCAAAGTTTTTAAAAAAAATCTCAGCCAACTGGGGGGGGGGCACGGGCCCTCGTGCCCACTGCCTGGACCCGTGCCTGCACTCTGCAGACCTTAATTGAATTTTAAATGTGCAATATAAGTGATATCAAATTACCAACAGGACCATATCTCTAGAAAAATACTAAGGTGAAAACATAGTGTCTTTTAGGGGAGTTTTGCTCTAGAAAAGTACTTAATTACATTTTAGTGATTTCCCAAATTTTCACCTCAGTCTGGCTACAGGCTGACCTGTATATTGTAGGTCAGGGGCTAATTTAGCCCATACCAGATTATGGTCATGAAAGTACTGCTTTGTACGAATCATATTTATACTGCTTCAATTGACATAACTTTGAAAGTTCTTATTAATAAAATTTTGACAGCACTTAGCACTGAGGTCACTGTTTAAAAAAATTTAACTGAATTATTTTAACTAAATGTATGTTTGTGTATCTGTCAACTGTGTTTTTAACTTTCAGGAAGGTGAAAGTACCATGATTATAAAGAGGTTTAGAACAATCAGACAGCTACATATTTGACTCAATGTGTAAGTTAACCACATCACTAATACGAGAGGTGCCCCACTTATATTTGAACAGTGTTGAACATGACATATTTTCATGGAAATATGGTATCAATCAAATATTTATTTTGTACTGTGTAACATATGTGTTAGGTAACATTGACACTAACTGGTTGGTTTGTTTGATAAATAGAATGAACCAAAAACAACACTTTTGTAGAGGGTATGGTATTTTGCGTTTTGAAGGTCAGCCACTGCCATAAAAGCCCTTAAAAGTTGCTGGTTGAACATGCATATTTCATTTTTGTGAAGAAAGTATGCAATTTTTGTCACAGGAAGGATGTTTTGCGCTTTGTTGTTGTTTTTTTACGAAATTACGCAAAATATTAAAAACTGACAAAATATGATGATAGCTACCAAAATCTTTAACTTTAGTTATTTGATAAGTAAGGCATATCGAAGAACCAAAATAGGGACTTCGGCGACGTTAAGAGTACCCATTGAATCTTTCGCTTTGTTCATTTAGAGAATTATACATGCCGGACTCTGGATAAAATCGGTGTTGACATGCTCAATACCACAGAAACAACACAAGGGAGACAAATGCCTTTAACGCTGTGTATACTACAACGGAACTGTAAATGCCACAATTGTGTCACCTCTGTAGGGCAATGCTTTATCGTTGAGAAATATACCATGAACGGACAGCCTGCTATATGATAAATGTTGATAAGGCTACCCATAAGTTGACATTCGTTAAGCTTCACATGTTTCGAACGTTTGCATAACGTATGCTGTTGTTTGCTATACTGGCTTAATGGAACACATATGTTTTACTAAAAAGTCAAAGGCGAATGCACATTGCTGTGCACATTAGGTTCCAAACCATATTTGGTCAAAATGTTTTCATAACAACTTTCCTGGAGACCATATGGGGAGCATGGTGTTTTGTCAACACGGAGCTTCAACTCCCTCCACAAAAACACAATTCTGTACCTTAAGAACACACATTTGAAGTATATTGCGCAATATTAGTCAAGGTCAAAGTATAATGAACATATACCCACAAACCCTTTAGTCTATGGAATATTGCTGCGTTTATTATTGGCGGTAAATGCAAACAGCATCGATCGGATTATTCGGTCTTCAAAAAGCCAAACACCACACCCCCTACAAAATTGTAGATTTGAGTGCAAACTAAGACATAAAGTAATAATCAATAGTTGTATGCGTTTCATAACACGTTATTTTGCACGATGATATAGAAATATTTTAATTATATATATAATAAGCATCGAACTATTTGATATTCAATACTGTTCAAATATAAGTGGGGCACCTCTCGTAGATGTATAGTTTGGGAAGCGGAAGAGAATATTCAAATACGTTTGTACACGGTATAATACATGTATGTAATAAATATCACTGATATCAAAGTGTAGCAATTTGCTTCACTTCGAAAACAAAAAAAACCCAGCCGCAAGTATTTTATTTCTTAGTCAATTGCTATGAAATATACGCAACGCTACGGGGAAATTATAGGCTTTCCACAGCATACAGTATCTCTATCTTCAGTTGGGCCATTTTTTCAAACACAACTGTGAAACCTTCGGATAGTTGGTAGGTATACATTTTGTCAAGCCGTTTCTCCCACACGTTTCATAGGGGGTTAGGCAAAACGGCACAACGGCTGATAGGGATCCTGATTCCCTAGTGTTTCATAGGGGGTTAGGCAAAACGGCACAACGGCTGATAGGGATCCTGATTCCCTAGTGTTTCATAGAAATCAGTAAAGTATTAAAATACTTTGTTTTGCTTTCGACGTAGAGAACATTTCTTCGTGTACTTGTAGTCCAAAGTCACGTGGTATTGCTGCACTGTAGGTACATTGATTCGTTGTGTAACTTGATTTATAGTGTATTAATGAAGCATGTGACTGGTCATTCATTTCTTCTTAATGCCCATGGATTGATGGTGGTATGACCACGTATTACTTCGGAATTCATTCACTTAAGGCGAACACAACAGAAAAAAGTTTTAAAGCAATAATATTCCATTGCAGATTTTAATTTTGTATAATCAAGTCAATATAATTAATCATGCATAAGTAATAAAGTAACGTTCTGCATCTGTACACAACGTATCGCAGATAAATTAGACCGCATACAAAACAATAGTGTGCATTTCAAATATGATTTACTAGTATATAATTATACGTATTCAAATCTGTTTAATTGGATCAACATATCAAAATATCAATTTTCTGAATACTGGGTAAGTATATAAATTTAAAACAAAACTAGCAAATACCACGCCTTTTGCACTTATGTATGATATGGCAACAACACTAACAAAGACTATAACCCTTTGTACTTTTGTATAACACGGCGACAAAACCTATAATAAAGACCAACCCTTTTGATCTTTTCTACTGTATGGCGACAACACCATAAACGAACAGTTTCGGAGTACCAAAGGAGTCAACAATGTGTAATAATGTAATTTGTGTAATCGTTAATGGAACTACACATTTCTGGTACATCAAGCATCTTATGTTCCACAGAATTAAATTCCTATATGTCATTAAAACAATAAAAAAACTTAATTCCAAAGGGACACTTATTTGACTACTTTGACTACAATAATTATGTCATTCTTCCATCAGATCCGCATTAAATTTATAACAATAAGCAAAGAAATATTGCATTATCAAAAGAATGTACACACCATATAGAATCTACGAATTGTCCTTACTAACTGTCTTCATGAAGTGGTCTCTAATTGGCCTTTAAAATGTATTTATATACTTCAAAATTGTTATTATATGCAATTTCCATTTATGGATAATATATCAGTACACGGTTGATGCTATTGCTTGAGCATACTATCCGAGGAAATCGAATGCTGCTTTGAGAACCTGACCAGTCTCGCATACCTTTGCTTCTACATCTAGCTCAGTGTCTCCATAGACCATCTCAACGTTGAAACCACGATCTTCATACCGATCAATCTCAGAAACATCGACAACAATGTGACCGAGGGGACTACAACCAGGCTCATCTGTGTAATATGGGTTCTTCTTGTCGGATGTCATCACTTGGACATTGACGCTTGTTTGTGATCGTGAGGATGGGATATAACTCTTCTCACCAAATTTTAAACCGACTTCCACTTCTTGGCCCTCTTCAACATGTTTGTCGAAACAATGATCACAATATTCGATGCCATCTATAGTTACCATTTTATCGTATGGGTGTTGACGTGGATCGAATTCCTTGACTATCCCTACACCGTATGTACATTTGGCAACCCTGGAAGATATAGCAGTTGGACAATGACCAAAGATGACGGCGCCTTTAAGTACAGCAAGACCAGCCTCGGCGGGAATAACGGTTTTCTTGTCTTGGAATGCTCTCTTCACTGCTTCTTGTAGAACCTTAGACTCCGAGAATCCACCAACCATCAGGATGGTATCTGTGCCTCTAACCTCGGCTTTGTTAAATATGTCTCTTAAATGGGAGACTATGTTATCGCACGTTTCAGTGAAGAATGCTTTAATTTGATCTGGTTGAAGTCGTAATTTATCGCCAGCAAATGCTACCTTGTCCTTCAAACCCTTCTTGGACAACAATGAGCTCCTGTGAAATATATTGGATCCAATCATTAAATCCATATTATGCCCACATAAAATGCTCGCTAAATTATCTTAAAAGGTCATCAATCCGCTTTCGAGATCACATTGGCTAAGACTCAGTATCGTTTTACAATCAAAATGCAACTGGAAATATCTCAAGTATGTGATAAAACATAGAAAAACAGGCTAAATAAGTAACAGGCAACTATTACCAAAAAATATTCTCACAAAACACACTTAAGCAAACTTTATCCTTTTGTTACGCAGTGTAATGTTATATTATGCAATAGTTGTGTAACTGAGATATATATCTACGTATACGTATATCTAGGAGTATTGTGACCAACAACATCAAAATATCACCTGAAATCCTCGCCTTTAACAGATATGTGACTCTCGTGCAGGGAGATAGGTATTTTGAAGGTGACTTTCTGGTCCAAGTCAGGTGTAATACATGTCTTCTTCACCTCGAACTCTCTCATAAGATCTAGAAAGTCGTCTTTATGCTCTCTGGTTTCGGAAATTTTAAAACATAAGCAATACATAAGTATATAAGTTAGACAAACCGTTAGCAATTTGAAAACAAACCGTGATACAATATGAATTTTTCAACTTATATTGTGAGACATCATAGGGGCTAAAATATCAAAATATCAAATATCATTGTTTTCTTGGCATAGTTATTTTTCTAGTTCATTGTTCATTGTTCATTGTTGAGGATCTTATGGAAGATTGATTGTTTCGTATATTGTCAAATAAGTTTCCTCGTAAAATAAAGTCTTTATTATTATTATTATTATTATTATAGACTAGAACATTCTTCATTATGAATATGATCGCAAACAAAAACGTGAATGGGTATGCGGATTATTTTATACCCAGCTGTTTGACATCGAATACAAACACGTTTAATAGTTAACCGCATCATACAGCTTGCTTTCCTATGGTTTCGTGAATCTAAGACTTGTTTTTGAAGCATGTAAGTTTTTGCTGATAATTTCTTTTTTCGATTAAAAATTATCTAAATCGCTCTCTATATGTTGAATGCATAACAGCACCCTTCGGTAAATAATCCAACCTGGTATCATTAGGGTTCGGGCTCTCGACTCCGGGTCTTTCAATAACCAAATGCATTTATTATCAGCTGGATAAAGGCGAGGTGGTACAAAGGATGGAAGCTTGACAGAAACAAACCTTTGGAAATCATGTTTTTTGTTTCAGTTAGGACTACTTATTGTTGGGAAAATTCAATGGAAACAAACCTTTGGAACGCATCCATTACTTCATCGTCAGTGATATCTGTGAGGAATGCTAGAAATGCTTCATCTATTGTTGTACCTCCCCATGGACCACCGTTAGCTTTATACAACTCTCTAACTGTACCATCAACTTGTGTCTCGTGTACTGTTATATCTACAGTACCACCTGTAAATAATGCAGTAAAACATTCATAAAAACACCCGCGTAGAAATTGACCGCCAAAAAATCAAAACAATTTTTAGGTCCATATGCACTGTCACTTGCACTTTATTTTCTTTCTTTGTAGATAGATAGATATATTTATTTTGGTGAAAGTTGTACATATACATGGTTATAATAAAACAAACAACGATATAATTAGCATGATTATTAATTACTTTGTCATGCACACCAACACCAAGGATTACACAAAAAAGAGAAAACTCTTATTTCCATTGTGGTCATTGAGTTAATGACATGACATAGAAAGGCAACGATGTCTTATGTCAGTATTTACTTTTTTGTTTTGTCTGCCATTTTTAAAATTGTTGCTTTTGTATGTTTGTGTGTACTCATGATTGTAAATGTTGTTTTGTTAGAGGACCAAATGGGAGATAATTATATGGCTTAATGGACGTTTTATCGTAAAATAAAGCTATTCCATTTATTAATATGTTAATATCAATTAAACACAAATCTGTGACATTCTTTTATGTGAATAAGTCTAAATGAGAAAATTTAATACGTGGACAGTATTAGTCAATGGTTATATTTTAAACCTTTAATTGCCAATTTGTACATCGACATACCTCCGGCATCAAGAACCAGATACTTCTTGCCAGGTGCGAAACACGAGATCCTATTACCGGACACGCCCACCACTCTCTCTACAGGTAAGTATCTACAGAACATGGAGGCTGCTTCCGGTTCCAGGGCTAGTGAAAGGTGGGTAGTCTCTATACCTGCCTGGAAAGATAAAATAACAGTTGATGTGTTGAAGTGTGTTCCGGGGTTAATGTGTATCAAGATTGTTGGCACGATATCCGAGTTCCAGGGGCTATATGGAGGCATAATTCACAATCCCAATCCTGACAATAAATCGCAAGTCAATTTCGTGTGCCATTATTTAAAGCACTCATACCTACATCTTTAAGGTTTAAAAAAACAAATTCAGATTATGGAACGTCAAATTGCCATTTGTAGCACATGCTTTTTATTTTGGGCAGAAAAGATGATTCTAACAAAGGGAGCAAATCCGGATATACGGATTAATCCGGTATTGTAGGATTACTGGAAGTATAGGTTAGCGGAATTGTCTGGGTAAAGATGCTACAACATGTAGATACATACACAGTAGGCCAAATTACAGCATGTTCTCTCTTCAGGCCCGCTTGAAAGATAGGGAAACCCAACATGTAGACTTTAAATACTTTCTTACTGATAATGTTCAAATCTGTGGGATACTATCGGCTCAACATTTCTAAAATTGGATCGAACATTAATAGTTTGAGTGTGTTAACTTATTTGACACCTACCAGTCCAGTTTGGCGACTTTTCAACAATACACTGAGCAAATTTCCTAATTGATCAAACGCTGTAGTACATGCATATTCTAATGCTCTTACAACGTCATTTAAACATCCTCATGAATTGAGCTGTATCGTCCTACATACCTGTCCATTTTTAGGACTTTTCAAGAATATTGACACCACACACTGTAGTTGGCGTTTTATGTATTTCGTTGAGTTATGTGTGGGCATTGTGTTATGTTGTGTTGTTATTGTTTTCTGTGCTCGAGTTAAGTTGAGTTCTGCCTTAATCTGTCCGATTTCATCATATCAGTTTTAGTATATGCTTATTATACTGCTCTTGCATCGTCATTCAAACTCCCACCCCATTAATTCCAGATGCATCTAGTATGCACCCGGATAACATGACTCAGTATGTGTACTTACAGTTATAGCGGCTTCTCTCATGAATTGTTTAGCTGTATCATCCCAGATAGCGGGTACAGTAAGTACCCAATGTGTCTCGTGTTCACGTAGTCCATAATCCCTCTCCTCACACGACTGTATCAGGTGATTCCGTAGAAAACGTATACTTTCTGAAAACACCTTCATTGCTGGCATTTCAAGACCTTTGTCATCCCTTAGCATCGTGCCCCTGTTCAGTTCCTGCAAATAATCAAAGACCATGCAGTTCGATGATTAGTCGGCATAACTTCTTAAATATCTCTAACATTCGAAAATTATTACATTATTTGTGAAGGTACAGTAGAATAAGTGTAATTAAAATACTAATTATGCGACTTAATACCTAAGTTATTATCATTTGATCGAAAACATGTTCTTACAGCTTATATCATTTAACCACAATATCGCATTCCTGATGTTAGCAAGTTTTTCCTTAAATGCTCATGTTAAAACGTCTCCTAGATACTGTTATAATTATTACAGTATAACCTCTATTGAAAGGGTCAGTCATTTAGGTCACAATAAAATCGACACCGATTGACTGATCCCAGTAAATTCCTATTCTGCTATGGCAACAGACAGGAAGGTAATATTGGAATTGTAGGAGTTTCGTCAAATGGCCACATGATGACAACAAGAATGCGAACGTCGAAATTACTTGGTCACAGAGACGGGATATTAACATAAAATGTTTACAAAACACAAGCATACTAACATGATGTTAGTCTGTTATTTGTGCCAAAGATGGGTTGTTTATTTAACATGTTATATGTAGTTCATACGTTATTGCAAATGTACTCACTTTATTTTCATACAGCAACATTTTAAATCTCTTGTAATAGAACCAGTCTGCATGCAGTTCTTCCATGGCAAGTTCCGCGTACTTATCTTCGGCCTCATACCCGAAACTGTGCAACGATTGGTCGGGACTGAAGAGTATACATGATGACGTCTTCAAGGAGGAGGGTCTCCCAGCGCCTGAATGCCATTGATTGGCTACTATCTTTAGCGGATCACTTTCAAACTCTGAGTGAAATGACATCGCATATCCGGAATATGTTGTTCCAAAATCAATGGCTGCCACATGTAAACGTGGTTTCATGGCTGCTGCCACAATGGGGATCCCTTTAGCCATTGTGTGTAGTTTTAGAGGTCCTTCAAAGGTCAACTTTTGTTAAATAAGTTCTTTGTTCCTCTACAGTCTACAATAACCAATGAATGTAATTACATCCAGTATGTCTACTTTCGTTTTCTAAACCGATGTTTTATCAAAGATTTATTAAATGTCTGTATCGCAAATGCGATATCAGTCTTAATCTTATCTTTATCTTAATTCATATAATTATATTGTGTTTGATTTAAGATACTAGACTGATTGTATATCAGAAACTGCCCGGAAAATTATGTGGCTGGTCAAAATCCACCAGATTGATCGTGTAATTATGAGTACAGAGACATTTTACATGACATTACTTTGTGAATATTATGAGATGTTCAATGACAATTAAAGGGACACGGTACTTACAAAGACGATCAGATTCCGATTAAAACTCCATACAAACATCCACGTCTGTATATGTTCGCTAACACATCACAAAATGTAATTTACTTCTTGTTTCGTTTTCATATCGGTTTGTTTTGTGTTAAATATAGATTGAGCTGTACTTATTTTTGCACTTTAATAAATATCATTGCGATATGCTTTAGGTAGTTTTTACCAAATCAGCCAACGCAATAATGCGGAATAAAAAAAAAACAATTCCGACTTACTATGCGGACGCCGTGAGGCAACTCCTTATTAGAAGCAGACTTTAGATTTGAGTTTTATCATTGCATGAGTTAGGCTGTTTAAATTCAATTTTCTTTTTCTTTGTTGAATGCATAAAGTTGCTTTGATAAAACTAATTTCTAAACCTTATTGGACATATGTTTGTAAGATTCCTACCCCGTGCATTTACATACATGCGCGTCAACATGTCAAACTTTCGATATATAAGTCAGTTATCGATCAGGCTAGACGCTATAAACATTACAGTATCTGTTTAATATTTTGAAGTGTTCTTATCAAGTAAATGCATACTAAACGATTATTTATTATTGATTAAAGTCACGTGATGAAACACACTGTGCGGACTTCTAGGAAAGATAGAGACATTCTACTTCCTGGTTCGAGCTATTCCACGTACTGTGAGCTATAAATTATATCCAGGACATAAGGACGGGCATATAGATGAAATTGCGTGTTTCTTATGTCAAGCTACGTACTTTGGTTAAGATTCGCAACTCGTATTAGTCTGGAGTTCCCTCCCCTTGATGCTACGCAATGGTCTAATACTGAACAGATTAGATGCCGGGAACCAGAATACAACTCATGTGTGCCTCCGTAGCTCAGTGGTTAAAGCGCTTGTCATCTAATCTAGAAACCCGGGTTCAAATACGTGTGAAGGCACTAATAGGTCTATCATATTTTTAGCAGAAAGCTGACTGGCAAATAAAGAATATGTTCGACAAAGGATATGCTCGGCAACTCATGATCGCCTCATGTGTGCCTCCGTACCTTAGTGGCTAGTGCGCTTGCCGTTTAAACTGACAACCGAGTTCAATACGGATGGAGGGATTCACATGCTTGTCAGTAGTTTCGAAATAATGGCTATGCATGGCATGGCAGAAATACCAAAAGCTTTTTAACCGTATTGCCCATAATTATACATGCACCACTCAAAGCGAAATAAGGTTTTGGTATTTAGACAGAATATCACTGCGTGATACGATTGTGAGAACAAGCTTGCAGGCCTGGCTGAACGTCTTCGATTCGGTTTTGTGGTGAGAGGTAGAAAAACAACAAAACAACATGATTATATCAATTATGTATTGGATTTTTACATGCCAACGCAGTCTCCAGCAGTATAAAGTAGCATGAAGTTGGTGGACCAGCATCAAGCTGCATAACATGTTTATTGTTTAACCAGCACCAATCACCGAAGACGCAAAAATAAATAATCAGGAAAAAACATCAAAACGAGCACAGTATCTTCTTCTACTTCTACACCTTTCAAATTAAGAGTAGATTCCTGTCGAGCTGTATGAAAGCTATTATAGTATTTGTTTCATATGAGGCCTCTCTCACTTTTTGTGATAAGTAAATAATTTCGTGATCGAATATCATATATTTGGTTTGCTCATCAAAAGAGTTTGTTCTAAAGCCATACAGTTGTTCCACACATGTGATACCATTGCCAAATCATTCTTTTATTAACTGGTGTTTTTTTTCAATCTTGATATTTAAAAATGATGTCTGGTTGGCCGGGTAAAACCATAAGAGGGTATATAAGTTTTGGTAGATCAAACGTTTTAATAACAGTTACTTTTCTTAGTAGTGTCCGTTTTCTGCTACATTTGTAGTATGTTGTCATTGTTTAAGACGATTTTAACTGGGTCGATGTTTGTCAATAAACGCATTTCTAGATGTCTTGCCGTGTAAGGGGGATTCCGAGTGCTTTTGTCCGTTCATAGGTCTGTACAGATATCTTGACTGTACAGTATTTTGTATTTGTTCGTGTTAATGCTCCTAAACGTAACACTAATGATTTGTTAGAGTTAAGCTTAAGTCCCGAAACTTTCCCAAATTCATTTATAACATAAACATCGAGTTCTTCAGAGGATTTATTTTCACCATTATTTACATAAGTTTCATCGTCTCAAAATAATATAATATTGTTTTATTTCTATGTTTCAAGTTAACTAGGGGTATAAGAGTAGGCTCACCTCACGGTATGATACGTACCGTCAATTTTTCTAACGGTTCGGTATATTTCGGAATGATACAATATTCTCTAACAGCAGCTTAAATGTATTCAATTTTAAGTAAAAATGAATTTGTTGCTTCTATAACAGCAATTATTATGTGCATATCAACTATCTTAAATGAATTTCGACAAGATGAAGCTTATCTTAATACAATTTAAGCAATTGACACACCGTAATTAAATATAATCAGTAGGTTGGCAAATGTTTTCTTTGTTTGAATATCATTTTGCTCATAAAAAGGCTAATACCGAACCGTACCGAAATTTAGAAGTCTTGTACCGTGAACCGTGTGGGATTGAAGTCCGCGGTGTTTCGTGTACCACGGTATACCGTTACAGCCCTAGTTTTAACAGTAATTCCTTTAATGTCTAAATCGTTCGAGCTTTTATTGGAAAATTATTCCATACGTAATATGAACAAAAGAGAGGGAACAAACCTCAATATTTTGATATGTATATTTATGTTTTACATTTCCTATGGAGCGTTTGTAATAATTCGAGAGTTTCTATCAATCACCAGACATGTGTTTGTCTATCAAACTAACGCTCTGGCTCATCGTCCTTTATCAACACGGATACGCAAGTACCAATAATCATTGAATTCGATCCAATTGTTAAGGAATAAACTGTGTCATGGTTGATAAGTTGGATCTTATTTGTATGAATACTTCACACCATGTTCGTTTCAAAAAATGTCTGATAAAGTCCTAAACATTATGTATTAACTCTCCATGAATACCCCTCAGAACCACCCACGTCATTGGTTCCCTGGGCAACCCCTTTGGACAACGTTGAACCACCTTCATGTAAGTACATTACTGGCCAGACAACGTATTCCATGAATTTGCCGCGTTTTGTATACTCTTTAAAAAGGTCTTTGTTGAAACTCTTTGCAATACTAGGCACATCTGTGATAGGCTGCGACATTTCGCCATCAGACACACTTATGTCGTTAGATTCGATATCGGACGGAGCTGTTTCTATCGAGGATAGACGACATGGTTTCCAGTCAGGACAAACGATTACAACGGGTGGATCGTTGGCTGTCATAAGTAGGCACAATTCAATGCACTTGGCGAAATACTCGGCAACATCTTCTTTGTTTAGGAATGGCTCTATTCGTTTGTCCACACACATCTCTTGTACCTTCTCCATGAACCTCTTTAAACATAAAACAAGAAAATTAAAATCACAATACATGTGTATTTTGTTACCTTTCTAGGCCAAGAAAACTTTAAACATCTTATAATATACATGTAAATAATATTTTCTAACGTTATTCCATGAGGACAGAAGTAAGAACTGATCGTCCACAGCTGGGCATAATCGCTGTTCTTGTGTCTTGTTCTGTTGGTTAAAATAGAAAATGAAAACCATCTTAAGTTATGTGAATGATGAAGCGTTGTTTGACCAGAAGTAAGTAAAATATGTTATCTACTGCATTTTGTCCAAGTAATAATTTCGATATAAGCATGTGAACCTGTGTTGTTTCTGGACCTTTCCGCTTGATGATTGCCTTTCTGTTATCTTTCAACCATTTAATGACCTTCTGTTGTTCGCTAGAAGCCTACAATACATATGAAATGACACATTGTGCTACATTGAACTGTATCATAGAACATTTATTTACCATTAACAATGAAAAAGGCTCAAATAAAGTATGTTTGATTAAAAATGAATGATACATTTACCTGCGCCCTTTGCGCCCTTTGCGCCCTTTGCTTCTATCAAACGTTAAGCTAATAAACGTAATCTAAGCTCAACATATTGTCCACTGGTATTGTTGTACACATGTTGTAACTACACTGTATACAATAGGCTGGTAAGCATATGATACATCTATTACGACCCTCGTGGAGATGGATAACATCATGAGGTTTTGAGAATGATTAGTATAAGTTGGAAACACTTGTTTCACAATCGACCTTGAATAAATTAGTATAAAATATATATTAAGACTGTGGAACTTACAGTTTTAGGTACAAACCGTTATCACGAAAGCGTTTAACCTACCTTGACTTTATTGTCGAAGAACCACTTCTCTAGATGTTCCCATGAACCATTTACCACGAAAGAACAAAACTCATATGCTTCCTAAAAAGGAAAGCAGCTGCATCAATTTAACCTTAAATTTCAAGTAATATCACCATAATTGATGGTCAATGAAATTTCGCTGGCTTAGCATGAGCCACTTACGACCTTATAAGACTGGTACGTATTTTAAACCTGCATCATAAGCTTTTGTACTTACGACCTTCTCATTCTAAGCCAGCGATTTATATACAAAACTTCCCCATTATGTTGTCTTACATAAAATAGACGAGTCTAACAAAGTTGAATAGTTATACAATTTATATCCCTAGACCATGATCAACTTTTCATATTTATTAAAGGTTGCCATTAGTCATACACAATAAACTTAGACCTGGTGTAGTTCGAATCTAAAGAATCCTAAAGGCAATTATGACAATGTGACTGTCTTACGCATTTTCTACGACCATATTGTGGTTAAATATAAGGCCTACATATTTCTACAAAGCACAGAATAATTTGGAAAATTTACCATAACTATATCTAGCAGTATAACAATAGACTGTCTCTCTGTGAATGTACCATCTAACACCCCAAACGCATTAGTCCATTCATTATCATAGAGTTCGCTGAACATCTCTGCTAGTTTGGTTGGTCTGCATTGATCATTCAAATCAACGATGTTTGGATTATTATCCCTCAGTTTCACAGATATAATCTCACTCAATCTGATACAAAACAACACCTCAGCGTTATTTTACTTTGCTTTCAACACTGTCAATTATACGCGGTGAATTATTAACAAAACTAAACTGTCCGGGAATTAATAACCGGTTGACTGACTTGAAACTGAAAATTGCTCCCCCATTAAGGCCATTATTGATGTCACTTACAGTGATCTTTTTACAACTTTCAATGAACGAATCCTGAGACTCAATAACTAGCAAACATTTCATTAAACGTTAAACATTAAATGTAACCCGCTAAAGAAATGTAGAAAACTGGCTTCTTTTAACACTATTAATAGTTGAAAACCAGAGGACTGATTACAATTAAGTAACGAACCAATCTTCAAAATTATTTTTTTAGAAATCTCAATGTATTATTGGGACTCGCATAATTTTAAACTTTGCATCCTCACTGAATTATTAAGACTTTATTTTGAAATAATTCGAGTTAAGAAAGCGGTTCAAGAGATACCCAAAATTTCAGGCCGGTCTAGTTAGAACATTGGTTAAGTGCAGAAGTTAAAGCAAATATACGTTTTTCGAAGTCACTAACCTTCTTAGGGCGTCCTCCTTCTCGTGCTCCGCTATCTGTAGCTTTGTTCTTATTTCTTTCATACCCCTGTTGAAATCTTCACGTATCCGATAATAGTCGCTACATTCTTGCATCTTGGCGTTCAGTTTGTCGACAGTTCCTCGATGCTCATTTTCTAATTCTTGCCGTTGGATTTCGGAGTGTTGTAAGTTGACCTCTAATCCACGGATACGTTCAGTCAACCTTGCAACGTCATCAGTTAGTTCTGACTGGTCCTTTGATGACAAAATTCGTAGATTGGGGAGTCGTCTGGCAAAGAATCTGTCACAAAATACGAAAAATATCAATGTAAATAATAAACATATACAACTACTCCTTGATCTGAAGTTCGTTTCAACGAATCGATGAACTGTTGGTTTTTGCCAGCGACTAACATAAATATTAATATAAAATCTGACGAGAAAGGCAACATGTAGTTTAACCTTGCCAATGTCAGTAACAAAGTTAGCATTGACAGCTGCCAATAGGACAGGTATTCGCAAATCATGCTGAAATAAATTATGGTGATCTGAGTCGACAACTTGTGATGTTAATGTTTCCCGAAACAACAAAATACTTTATCTAAAACAATTTACATCACTCTTCAAAACGGTGTAAATGATAACGATATTCATTTTGATGTTTAGCTGACGCTATTTTAGCTGTTTTTTAATTGATGCTCGACCAAATGCAGTTTCCAACCGAGTGTAATTATTTGGTAGAGCATCAATTAAAAAGAGCTAAAGATAGAGCGAACTCGGTACTTGGCGGGTATTCTTACATATACGGAATGTACTTTAGGCTATATAATATAACCATATTAAATGCACGATCGTTATAATCAAGAAAAAACTCACCGTTAGCAGACGAAATCGCAATAGTTTTGAGCGTAAAACTGCATTCATTTGATCACGTGATCTACACACTGACATGTAGGCTAACAACGAATCATGTGCGGGAGGTCCCGGGTAAGATCCCAAGCAGTGTCATACCAAAGACGACTTAATATGGTACCAGAAATTGCCTTGCTAGACGCTCAGCATGTAATAGAAAGTGGCTTCTCTCCTCTCATACCAGCATGACGATTGATAACATCAGGAATAAGGTGTCGAGATTGATTAATAAAAGTTGAAACAACTTGTTTCACAATCAACCTTGAATAAATTAATCTAAAAAGTAGCATGAGCCTACCTGTATGTCCGAAGCTCAAAATAGAACATGAATGTGATTACCGCATCAATCGGTTTCAGTAACATTCCGGTAACCCATCTAAGTCCATTCTTAAACCCTTGCATTCTACCTCTGTCACCTGTAATTGTACCTCATAATTTTGACAGATCTAGAATGCATTTTCTTATAATTATATTTTTCTTCTCTAAATTTACGTCACCTTGATAATTTCACCTCTCGGAATTGCATAATAATATAATTATACAATTTGCCAAAATCTGTTAATCTGTTTCATATCGAAATCATGTGTATATAGACTGACAGCTTAGTATTAAACATCTAGACTGTGAATTTGTCAAAACGTTCTCATACTTTTATCTTTTGTCTTCATACTTAAAGATATGAGGAACTCAGACAGGGAAAGCATCACTCCATTTAACCAGTCGGCACAGGAATATACCATGACACAATTACAGGGAACAATGCCAATACATTACATCAAGAGTTATATTAAAAACCCAAGTCCCCGCTCTTAAATTGATAAAATATCACTGACTTAGAATGAGAAGCTCGTTAGTACAAAATCTTTATTTTGATAAAACAAAAATAAAACTGAAAACTACTCTTTACTATGGAAAAACCGCTATTTGGCTTTCAGTTTGGTCTGTTCCAATTGTCATGAAATTTGTCTCTTAAGAAGCGCATTGTAATGCAGATTTCAATTATGTCCGAGCCTTATATGGTCATAAGTACTTACGAACTTCTTATTCTAATCAAGCTATGTCTAGTTTGTACTATATACCATACGCATGCAAGCAGCATATAGTGCTGCCTTGATGCCGTCCGACGCAAACTAGTAGACGTAGTGTCAACGTAGACTTACAACGTATAATAGCATTCCACGAATTAGTCAAGCATGTAAACCAAACCATTGTATGACATAATGGGAGGCTATACAATTCAACCATTGTATTAATTAATGCGAACAAAAGCACATGTAATTAGTATGATCAGATTACATAGCCGCCCTTTGTAAAGCGACATAACTTGATCAATGCGCTATAATGGCCATACAAGTTGTTTCCCTTTGTTTAGTAAACCAATATTACTAGTGTACATGTTCATTTCAATTCCTCCATTATTTGGACTTACTGCAACTGACGGAAAGGTTTATTTTAAAACTGAGCTTCATTATTGCTTGAACATTCGAAACCGACAACCTGGCGACTTATCAAATGATTCATTTAAAACCGAAAGTACCCGTAATTTACACTACGTGTACGTGTAGTGGATACAAACGAGTCATGAGATCATGAGAATTCAAATAAAGCGTTAATGAAAAAAGTAAATTCTTGTTTATAATAAGATGTTTATCAGAACGTACCTTGTGTGTAACTTGTGCCATTTAATGGCATGGTCATTCGTGTATCCTCGTTTGACATTGAATACGTTGTTCTGTTCTTACCCTGTTTACCCTTGAAAACGAAAGAGGAAGTAAATTAAACAGGTTTGTTATAATCGCTTTACTTTATAAATAGTACACCGGGTGAATAGTGTACGTACGACTAAAATTCAATTTTACAATACACTAAAATAATGATAAATAAAATATTATAAATCACATTAGCTTAATCAAAAATTGAGTTAGACAATATTAAGCTTACTCTGTTTCTTCTTTTCCCGGACATACTTCAGATTAACGCGAGAATGCGCGATACTAACTGCGACTGCACTTCAGTTAGACCGATGTAAGGCCAAGCTAGTACAAGTATTTTCACAATGAGTTTCCGGGTTGCAAAATGTTCAAAATACTGTACTAGTATTATATATCGTGGTTGAGTTAACGTATCCGGACATATACTATGTGGCACGTATAACCACTCATGTCCGTATCTAATACATTTCGTGGATACTGGTACTTTGTGTGAATGAATCGAATAAAAGAACGACTTATAATAATAATAATATGGAAAGTATGGTTACGAGTCGGTGAAATAAACCGTCTCTGGAGTTATGAATATCCCATTAACATACAACACGTTTATCACTACAACATTGGACTTTAGGTACCTACATGTAATTGTGGCTCGGTCTTCGGGTCACACACGCTCTTTACTACGGATTGAGAGGTCCCGTGGGGCACTTGGTGATTTCTAGAACGCTTTTAGATGTTGTCTACCAAACTAGAGATGATTCTGTCGGTACAATATACCGGGCACGTTATAGAACAATACAATTTATTTGAGAACGCGTAAGGATATCACAACTGGAATATAGGTATCACATACAGGAATTGTTTCTGTTCTTTCATCTCCAAATCGGGCAGAGAGTAAGCCGTATGAGCCACGACGACTGTCAGACGAAAGAATATGTAAATTTTGTATTCATCAGCCGCATGGTTGTTAAGTCACACGGTTTATTACTACCGAAAAAATCGCTATATATACTCAATCGCAGACATCTAAACAGATCGCAGAGTCGAAAGGGCTGAAATATAGTAAGTTATGTACCAGACGGTTGCATCAACGGCACCCACCCCCGTGGATGGGCGATGGATAGCGGGGGGAAGAGCCGTATTTTTCCCTTCCGGGCGACTGTGGAGTAAGTCTGGTTCTCATCAAAATGTAAGTCTCTATATTAACACAGTGATGGCGTAGGAATCAAGGGCAGAGACCCCCATACTAGGGGGGGGGGGGGGGGGGTATTTCCACATAAACAGCGGGGACGTTGAGCCGTGGGAAAGATCGGGATTTTAAAGTAAATAGGACAAAAACGGTTCAAAACGGAATTTCAAGTGCGAGGACAACAACTCCCCAAATGACACATTTTCGATGTTTTCTACAAATTCAACACTGTAATAAGTAGAATTAAGCAACACTATAAACATGTCATGCAATGTGTTGACACCAGATGATAGTATACACCTGGGTGTTGTACCTTTATTAACGGCCCGTTACCCGGGAAATTACCATCTGAATGCCCCCGCAGGGGGGGGGGGGCGATTGGCGGAAGTTTCAACAAGCCAACTCAAAAAATCACCCATCGCCGGGGATGGTGGCCGTGGATGCAAGTGACTGGTGCATTATGTGTATTTATCTCGTTGATGGGTTGGAGCAACCTCCGCCCGTGCTTGGCTTTGCATTATCTGCAGTGCAGGATTAATTTATAATATTGTTTTCATTGACATGAAAGGTGTGGACAACAATGCCATGTCGGTTCTGTGATTGCGTATCCGATTTTGGACAAAGTGTTGCACGCACATTACATAATTGTACCGAGTAGTGATTTTAAGGTACAAACTGTACTTACTGCAATGAAGCTTCCATCATGCGTGTACCTTAACTATAGACGAAATAAAGGTTTGATGGGTTATGTTTGATTTTGGTATGATGCATACTGGTATCTGAAAACTGTCCATGTAAAGACTGACGATCCTAGGATAAAGCGTTTTTGATTATTGAACGGAAACCATTTGATCTCAAAACGATGATAAAGGTCACAGTGACATTGATCATTGACTTACTGATCAATATGGATCATCCACTGTTGCTGACCGACCTCCGTGTAAAGTTTGAAGATCCTACGATACAGCGTTCTTGAATTGTTGATCGGAAACCATTTGGTCAGGCACATGAGTAAAGCAATATACCCCCTCATCAAAGATGGGGGGTGCATTATAATGCGTTTAAAATACTAGTACATCAAACCTGTCACCGTTGAATGTCAAAACAATATGCTAGTATTACAAATGATGTTATTCATTATACGGATCAGTCGAAAGATGATGGTTAAGAAAAACTGTTGCCAAGTGAAACACAGACACTAGTTCTGATGCGTAGTAATTAAATCATGAGATATGTGATTATAACAAATAAGACAGAGAAGGTATATAGATACGAGGGGTGATCAATATATTCGAGGACTTTCCTTCTCAATTTTGAAATATTTGAACTAGAGTAATGAAATTACACGCTGAGGTAGATCAATCAATTATCTCGCGATTTGTCTAATTTTCTTTATGATAACGTCACTATTTACTTGATGACGTCACTTTTTGTAACCATAGTGAAGCGCGCACCGTCGAGCATCTCATGCGTAACGTTATTTCTGAGAAACGACACGCTATGAAAATTAACGCAAAACTTATTAATTCTTCGAGATACCTACAAAATTACTTGACTTAATTGTGCATGGATTATGTGCGCTTCCAATTGGCCATTTTCATATGATTCCGTTGTTTATGTGATTGTAGGGTTTCTGCCAAACGGTTGAGTCAATAAAATAAGTATAAACAGCAAAAATGACACCGCGTTAGGGACACTTTCCGTTAAATACTGCGAAAAAAGACTCCCAGATCTCAATTAAATGTAACTGGCAAAAACGAAGACTAGTATAGGCTACAACACATAAAATCGTTGACTCCAAATCAAAAGGGTTATTCCGATATTGCGCCCTAAACATGATAGGTCATGTTTCAGTCTTTATTGAAATAATTTAATTTTGTAAAGCCAACCGCCCTTTTTCGAGTTTTGTTTCCAATAACGCATCGATACTCTTTTTATTCCACCTCACATTCAAGAACCAGCTTTTAACTACTTATTTCAGTAGTAAAAGACAACCAGTCTCATACATGGAACCGGGTGTCAGTCCAGAAAGGAGCTATGTGCTGCTCCGACGGTGACGCTCCGAATGACGTCGCGTGACGTCCCACGTCACGCGCCCCTGGTATGAATCAAATAATTTTATAAGTACATTCGGTCGGAGACATCTTACTCCAAATGATGTTAAATGGCTTTGAACCTTGCTGCCAATATGAACTTGCTAGATGAAAAGTCCTCGAATATATTGATCACCCCTCGTACGTGTAACACTCAACAGAGAAAACATACACAGGAACTCGCAAAAAGGAAGTCACACACCACGTCATAATATCCACGAAAATACTTACCAACTACAAAACCCTTCATGTGTCAAGTTCATGAATGTTCATAAGCTCATTTAGATATACTGTCAGAAGCATTACCTTGCATAGGCAGACTACCAGTATTTTAAATCAATTCACTTGACGGTCCATTCATGGTATAATAATCAGAAATAGATAACATCAACTGATCGATAAGTCAAATTTATTCAAAGAAAATGTATGTTTGTAAATCATATTTTCAGTCACAAAGAATTATAGAGCAAATTTCAGTACATATAATGCTTGGGGACACCAAAAAATATACAGGGCGTCTCAAAATACATGTCATCCCCAACTTTTTTAACCATCCGATATTGTAAACCCGATAGCCGTTTACATATAGAAGTAAGAAGGCTATAATTAAATAAATCGCTGTAACTTGTTTTACGTTTAACACACAAAATTTGTTACTATCACAAATGTTTATTTAATTTATCTACCTTCTTATGAATATTTTTTCATTAATTTAAAATAATGAATCAATGGTCCTAAATAAGTTTAAAAACTGCAACTCTTCATCTTTATAATGGCCTTTACTTTCTATTGAAAATCCGATAAAAATGCTAAATTTTGGTATTTTTGTTTCGTTTTGTTTCAAATTTACACTATTTTGTTAAAATTTCACAATAAATGTTACAATGACATTGTCTTGGTAATTTATTTTTCTTTCAAGATATATAAAAATAATTATGTTTAATAGCTATCTTTGCGGTCCTATGTAACTTTTAGTCAACTGACGTGTCAATTTAAATAAGAATTTGTCGTCTCGGAAGTACTCGGCATTTTACGTAGACCGCCGAAGATTCTGATACATTGTGTATAATGACATCCCCCGCTGTGAATAACTTGTACACTTCGATCTACGGTTTTTATTGCTGATCATAAAATTAATGATCATTTATAAAGCCGATGATTTTTGCTTTTTGAATTTTGATGTTAGTTCAATGAGATTGATGCTGCCTTTTTAATATCTCATTTGATAGTAACCTAAGTTACAAACTCGGCATTTACTTAAGACTGCCAAAGATTCTGATACGTCTACTGCCGTACGTTAGTTTCTGGTTTACGTATGTTAAATCTTATTATCAACGTATGTAAATTGAGTTTGATATTTATTAAAAGAGAAAAGTCGTATGCGCGAATTAAAGAAGAACAAATGTACACATTATTAAAACAGTTGTTCGTTATTCCAAATGTTTTCTTAAATGAAAAGCGGTAAAAATCAAAGCACTGAAAGTACTGATGTGTGGCGAACTGATGTCATTTGACCATTCAAATAAAGACTGCACCAACATGCTGTGTCAGAGTTCTGATAAGCCCAGACTCACTCGAATGTTTGTGCTGCTCTCAAGACACCAAGTGTCAGTGTCAAGATGAGTGACTGGGTAGTCTCCATAAACTGATGAACTGGGAATTAAAACACAACAAACGAGATGCCCACCCCCCCCCCGCTATGGAAACAGGACTAGGTAGAAATATGTTGGGAAAATTAAATAAAGGGAGGTAATTAATAAGATAGAACCAGATTTCAACAGAAGGAAAATATAAGAAAATGATATCAATGGTAATATCATGACTATTTTTTTGGTTGAATGAAATAATTCAAGAACGGAACCAGATAGAATTATGGTTTCATGTCACATCACTTCTCTTAGATGCCATATACATATATATTTAAAGTCGATCAATTGAATTTAGGTGGACAAGTGGTCCAGTGGTAAGGGCTATTGACTACTGATATAATTATAATGAAGGTTGTCCGTACTCCAGCCGGATCAAGAGCAGAAATGTTTTTCGGAGTAACATAACTAAACTTACGAACAGACTTTCGGACCATACTCAGCGTAAATTCTATAGCATTCTGTCCGATATGTTAATAAAATTGTATTTAAAACAGGTCAATTATTTATTTTGGAATATACAACAAGTTATTTTTTGAAAATCTGACGATTATTTATGTATTGGTTATTATTTAAATATTGCGTATTCTGTTCCGAAATATGAACTCGCGCTAATCAGCGGGTGATATTTATTATAGCTATTATGTTGTATTTAGCATATTTTTATGCACCAGTCAGTGTGCGACCATGGTCCCATCCCAGGTGATGGGCAGTGGATAGCTGATAGTTTTCAAATATAGTATTTCTTATTAAATCCATATCAAGAAGAATGTATTTAACTTCTAAATTCTGAGTATCAAAGTTGTAAACCCTTTTTTATACCAGTAAATTTTATGACCCTAAATTCCTAACTTCTGCAGCTGTCTCCAAATCAACTAACAAGAACCCGATATAAAACCCATTCAATTATAAATAGTTTTAACGGTCTATTTCCTGTCTCATGGTGTGTTCAAGCCCTTGTAAAAACATAGATCCCTGTGTTACATGACCCCCAACTGTCCCAAAACAAGTTACTAACGACCTACCAATATACAACCCCTTGAAGTTAACCAGATTGTATGGTCAATTTTCTGCCTCATGCAGCTTCAATAATTGATTACAAATTTCTTGTCAAAATATAGATCTAGCTAGGATTATGTAATGTTACATAATAAGGAGGGGCTAATTAAAAAATGCATAGATAATATTGCACAACCCCAGCCAGCATGCCCATATCGGATAGATATCGGCAACATAGCGGCATATCGGCAACGGCACACGATATCTATCCGACATCTATCCAATGTTGTCGAACAAGTTCATGTTATGTAGGATTAATAAATTGCGGGTTTTCAGTCAAGATAAGCAAACATAGATGTCTAACTCATTTGTCTCGGTGATATTTATTTCCCAGCAAACATACCCATATCGGTCCGATATCGGCTACATGTCGGCATATCGCGGTCAGCATTCCTATATCGGACCGACATCGGACCGACATCGGACCGATATAGTGAGGTTTACAAATATTGTAATTTGTAAATGCTTCATTCCTAATCCCTCCTACTTTGGTCTGTATCCCCAGCCAGTATGCCCATATCGGACTGACGTTGGCATCCTATCGGAATATTGGCAATGGTTGCCGATTTCGGACCTATATCGGCCCGCTGTAGCATGTTAAAATTACCTATTATCTCCCTTTTATTTTATAAATGAATTAAATCGGGTTTATCACCTATTATTCCTTTCAAACTTTTAAAAAGTATCAATTAGCCAATGTTTAAAGTACCACACCGTCATTTGGCTGTTGTATAAAGAAATGAACGATGTACTAAATAAAATCTGCTAGCGGTTAATAAAAATGTGTATAAGAAATAGCTCAAACTAGTAATTAGCAAAAAATGTCTAACAACCTTCGATTTTTGGAAACCTACGTGATCTGTAGTAGCTCGTACCGGAAGGAAGCTCTTTGACCTAGGGCTGAACTTATTTTTGCAATCCTTCAAATACTAGTAATTTTATATAAGTAAACATCTAATTTATTTAATAAACATATTTTATATCCCCGGATAAATAATGCCGATATCGGCTGTCGATAACGGCCCGATCAAGTGCCGATGGGCAAAACAATATCGGCCCAATATCCGTTACGATATCGGGCCGATGTGGACAGTATATCGGTCCGATATAAGGCCGATATCGGATTGCTGGCTGGGACGTGGCTTGTGGGAGGAGCTAATTAGATATGCATTAATGGGCTTTATAACTGCAAATTAAGTGGGAGGAGCTTATTAATTATTTATAATTATTGAAGTATGTTTGCACAAAGACCTGTAATTTAGGTCTTTGGTTAAGAATTTGGTTTGCCCAACGTGTATATACTAATTAACGGCCTTTTAATCCAATTACCGTTAACTTTTCAATTCGAAACCCTGTGAAAATATATTACCGCTTTAAAAGGCATATTAGTTCGCATGTTGCGCGTTTAAACTCGCCGTAGAGTGTTTATTAAATGAGATCTATATGAAAGTCGCACATCTTAATGAAACTGAACGTATCGTCTTTAAAATAGCTTTTAGTTGTTAATGTTACTTGGAAAGTAAAAAAATAATTGGTGCTTTACGACACCAGGTTGTTGCTAAAAATCGCGCAATTCATGAATAGAAAATGTAAGTGCTCGCTGTTTAACTCGTCAGCATTAGTTCATTTATTTTATAACCGCAAATTAAATTGGTATAAGTGATCTTTAATATGTCATAGTATTGACAATTTCTTTTAATCCGAAAATACTTTACTGAATTCTCGTTTATTGCTTAACTATTCTTTCTCAATTCAAATCCTAAATAGCGTTACGTGTTGAAAATAGCCGCTATGAATAGCACAATTAGTTCGCACGATGCGCGTTTAACTCGCTGTCATGTGCTTATTAATTGAGACCGATATAAATGTTGCACATTTTCTTGAAGTTGAAAGTTTCGTCTTTTCAGTGAGGTATTATTTGTTTATGTAAATTAGAAAACAAAATTGTTACTGACGATTTAAAACCTCAGGTAGTTCCGAAAATTTGCGCAATTCGCGAATAGAAAATCTAGGGACTCGCTTTTTAACTCGCCAATGTGAATTCATATTATTTTATAATTTAAATTTAATTTGATATTAATAAATTGAAATATCTCATGGTATTGACAAAATTTATTTTGTCAAAATCCGATAGTAATTGACGGAACTGCAATTAATTGAATATTGCGTGACAGTACTGCTAAACCAGAGATCTATTAATATAGTAGATCCTGTCTAAGCTAATCAAGTTAGTGTATGGATCGTCTGCTAGCGGTTAGATAGACTGTATAGATACTTAGTCTGGTTCCCTGTCCTAAATCTTACAGTGGTTTAGGTCAGGCAGCAACCAATAATCGATAACACCAGTGGTCAAATCAAAATGGCGGGTGTACGTTAGTTTATATAGGCAATTTTAGAATATCACCCTGAAGTGTATGTTATGTATGTGTCATTTTGATGTGACTTTGCATAGTAATGCAAAAAATAATGGTCTTTGCAATGATTGAAGTTTATTCGCTACAATAGCACTGATATCTACAAAATAACGTTTATAAAATGATTAAAATATTTTTGTAGCAGGGTTTTAATAGTCCATCAATTTGTAACTTTCAAGTGTCCAAGTTAGCGCACTCGATAGAGCCACTGACTTGTAAACAAGGGATCCCTGGTTCGATCCCTGTAAAGGCCAGTTATTGTTTTCCTTTTTTTAATATTTTGCTTAATTTGTGTAATACAAAAACTTTATTTTCTCATCATGTTCCTTATTCAAGTATAAAATAATAGAGAATTACTTTACATATAAAAATAATAAATAATAATAATGACAATACTGGTATCGAACCTCCAACATCCAAGTTACTGATTTGACGCTTTACCAACTGAGCTAACCGGGCATTTGATATCAGGGGCGATTTATATGCACTATATACACGATGGTACAGAAATTTTCTTAATTTACTTTGCGTTTTTTGTACATATCAGTTGTGTCATTTTAATGAAACATGTTTAATTGAAAAGAACATACTTTTGCCCATTAATATACAAAATCTCATCGAAATGACACATACATAACACACACTTTTTTGGGATATTCTAAAATTCTCCATAGAAGCTAATGTTAAACCGCCATCTTGTTTTACACATGTAAGCGACCATATTTGTTAGATTGCGCCGGACCTATACTGTAATGTAATGAAAGATTTAGGTACCGGGAACCAGACTATATAGATACTGTCCAAAACATGTTGTTTCTATTTATAGCATCAATGTTTGTAAACAACATAATTAGGTCATCGTCTACAAATGTTCAGCGGCGGAGTGATTTTAATAGACACATTTCAGTTCACCCGTGTTCCACCAGAAATATATTGGCTGAATAAACAATACAAACTAGTCACTGACCAATAGCTCGTTGTATATCAATTTGCATATGAATGCCCCGATATGTAAACATGAAACCGTGAGATTACTTTCTCAACCTTCTTGACGGTCCTTGGCGGTTCGCAGGCCTTTGGTAGTAGGAATATAGTACATGCGGAATGATTTGCTATAAAATTAAAATATCCTCAAAAAATAAAAGTCTGATGTAATTGTTGGTCTTAATATTAATAAATGTTGGTAATGTAAACAAATCGGGTTCAATGATACGTGTAACCTGTGTAGCATGCTTGTAATATTGTTCAAATCATAAACCTATTTATTGGTGTAGACATAAAGGCGTTAACTTCATAGCATATATAAATAAAATCAAATCTGAAAGATAGTTATTACATTGTGTAAATCGAAAATGTTTCCTTTATTATTAGACAAATAATATATATGAAAACTAAGAATTGAGACGAAATATGTGTTATGTGTTCGCACCTGAAGAGGTATCACACCTATATACGGAGGGGTGGAAGGGTATGACTGTCACCTATAATCTATTATAGTTTAAGTTTAAAAAGCATTTATTCCTGTTTTGGTATTTTTTTATAAAAACCTACAATTTTTCTTTTCGTATCGTATACATGTAAATAAATATCATCTTATAACCCTGTTAATTAGTTTATGACTGCCCGCTGTGAATTCTAATTATGCTGTTTATTGTACAATGTACACCTCGCTACAGGGGTTTTATTGCTGATCATTTATAGAGCCGTTTTATTTATTGTTTTACAAGTTTGATGTTGAATTCTAACTGATTTACGCAGGAAATAGACTCATAAATTACGTGTATTTGCGTTAATTTGTGTGTGTGTGTGTGTGTGTGTAATTTTTTTTATTAATAGAGTGTAACCATGTACATGTTGTATAAGTTAAATAAAAAATATGATTCAAAATTTCAAGGTCATGGTGTAGCGAGCCGTATAGCGAAAGTGTATATAATTTTTTTTCAAGGTTTAAACATGAAAAACAAATATTGCACATTATCATTAAACATCTTTGTTTTTAACCTTTACCAAGTATTATCCTCAAATATGCTTTATTTTTGAAAGATTGCAACTATAAGCAGACTATATGCTTCAGGCTGGGACTGATATATAAAATGCGGGAGTCGCTTATAAATAAAATATCAAGTTTCGCCAACTGCTTTTATGTATAAACATGTATGTATGACAATGTACATTAAGACCAATTTGTAATGCGTTTAAGATTCCAAAATAACTGTAACTAGTTTCATACTATGCACGCATAGTCATAAATGAAGTATTATAAATCATTTTCATTTACTTTCAAAATTAACTTTATATATATACATATAATTTAAAGCGGCGTGCGTTGTATTTATATAACAACGGACAATACTATGTTTATGACGAATACCTTAAACGATTCAAGCATATATATATATATATATATTATTCTTATATATTATTCTTATTTATGTCTCATCAATGTACATATACAATTATTATAAAACATCATAAAAACCCATATAGTTATACATACATTGCCATTCTATACAGAATTATAAGAGACAGTGGTACATACATTATCTTACGCGAATAATGTGATATTTTTAATACTTACTTTTTCATTTAAAGCCACGGTATATTTATATAAAAATAAGAATAGTTAAAAAAATTCTGTCTAGAAATAAATAAATCGTTTGTTCGGTTGATTATAAAAAAAAATTGTGATTATGTACGAAATATCATTTTTTGCCAAATGCTTTATATGTATAAACGACATGATATTTTATTCTATAATGAAATATTAACTTATTAAAATAACAAAACTATAACATGTTGTTTGCCTACTTATGAACTAATTAAGTATGACTGCATATGTATTATTATACACTATCTACTGTATAGTAACTGATATATTTCGATAAGTATCGATCTAACAGCAGATGCCTGAGGTAGGATAAGCCACACATGACTGGTTTTATGACCCGGTGTATCACACAGACTCGCAGATAACAATAAACACAGTGCACTAAAGAAGGGTAACCCTTGATACAAACAGATAACACCCGGAAATCGACTTAATTCCCTTGATTTCCCTTATTTGGGGATGGTTGTAAAAGTTGACCATGCCGCTTGTTGAGGACGTATCACTCCGTAATGTATTGCTTTACATATCTGATTTACATGTACGATCAAAGGGCATTCAAATCAATGTAGAAATGACGAATCAATTATCCAAACAATGCATACAAAATCTATAGAATGCATTTTGAGTAGTTAACCCCAATTCGGTAAAAACCTGTGTTTGACGTCGTTTGACGATTTAGATGACGTTCACACACCTTTGAGTCGGATGTTATGTTTCCATTTTCTCCACAAATTGATATACTGAGTTTCGACGTAGTTACATATCTTGAACTGTATAATCTAACTTTCAAATATTATAAGAAGAAATCAATATTAAGGTTTTCCTGATTTCAATCAAAGTAGCGTAACCAAATTCCTTACCGTACCAAGGCAGTTTTTGGTGATTGATACTTCATTAAGTACTATTATATACTTTCAAGTTACAGTATATGACTATGTTTTGACTGTTTGAGATAAACTAAATATACCGCTATACATTCAATCCAGTATGTTCATTCGAGGCGATTGGTTCATCTTTTATGAATATGATATGCCTAGAAATGTGTGAATATCAAATTTTCAATCCTAATTGTTTTTAAAATGTGTCCCCCCCCCTTAAAGTCCCATTTCATTTTCTAATGTCTTCTGATCAGTTTCTCAGCCAGTGTGTGTATAGTAAGGTACGACTGACTATTACTTTGCCCACATATGATATAACATTTACCCATGTTACCGTACAAACTATGTTATCTGCCTCTTCTGACATTTTAGAACATCCGTTAATAATGACGTTAGTATGACGTATATGACGCCATCAACTGTTCGAGTATTGACACATGATATAATTCACCATTGTTTTGATTTAGCTATCATATGAGACTATGATTATCAATTTACTAACCCATTTGGCAAAGTTATGACCCTTCAACAAGCGGACATGTATTTTGAGACACCCTGTACACGATGAACGGCACTGAAGAAGCTTACACAAGTAGAATCTTATCATACAGTCTAACTACCAGTTCTTACCATGAGAATGTTATTGTGCGAAGTTAACAATGCCAATAATACGTACATTGTTTATGTTAATGTCATTTATTTATATCATCACACATGTTAGCATTATGGCAATATTTGTAAAAATCCAAATATGTCAGCACACAATTCACAAAGACCTAAAACACAAAGGCCTTAATGCGTATTTACGTATTTGCTATTCCACACTATGTCCATGATTTTCAGCAGAATACAAAAGTACTATATCATAAATCAAACCGAATTCGGACAAAAATCTTTAATGACGTACACGTAATAGAAATATGACACTGAAATATGGCACTTAGTGTTCCTGTGAATTGAGACTTCTTTCGATCTTAGCGGTATGCAGATGAACTCGTTAAACAACATCATTACATTTTATGTGTTCAGGGCGTACAAAAGCAATTGGCTATACAACACCGTAATTTAATAAAACTTTCTATTTTTCATAAAAAACTAACAAGGAAATAATGCAGCAGTAAAAACAATAAAATAATGTACATGTATAAATATACCTGATATACGAGGGTTGTTCATTTAATTCCCGGACGATCGCCATAGCGATTGGTTGGAACATGCGATTGCAGTAAAATTTCGTTTCATAAAACTTAGTCACCAACTGGATTATTTGACAAACCATGAACTAGTTTTATCCAACCGAACACAAACTATGGTTACTATAGTAACCGCTCAGACGACTACCCGGCCCAACCCAATTTTGAAGTGGTATGCAGACTGTTAATTAGGTAGGGGTAGTGATATTATTGCAAATTAAAAGCAGAAAACGTCTGGAAACAATATGTATGTATCTAGGTCGTGTAATATAACATTTGATGTCGATTCCGTGTAGCATTTTGCGTTCTAAAGACGCAGAGCGTGCTTCTATGAATATCGCGATGCGTTTAGACAAAACGGGTAATGAAACGATTTTATGAAAATATTGGCCGTACACCTGAAAGACTTAAGACTCTCTTTAAGAAAAACCCTTTAGATAATTGTCGTAAATGTGGACCATTGTTTATATATGAAATAAGCCGTTCTACGATGACATAGCACCACCATGTGATGATCAAAGGCCGGGCAAACATACAGTCATCAACAGAAAATGTCGTAGATTCAAGGCCTGTTGGGCGGTAGACACCAATAGAATAATAACTACTGTATAAATTGCAGCTACATGCGATTTTATCGTAGTTATTGCATATTACATCACTACTGAACATCTTAACATGGCGAACATATGTGTCCGGGCAACTACTTGATCCCTAAATAATTATCAAACGATGCAACAAGTAGCGTTTTAGATGCAAAAACGACGTAACGTCGCCATTTTTGACGTCGACTTGGGCCGACTAACGTTACACGCGCTTACTAAAACGCTAATATTATGAAAACCCTTCATTGTACCAAGTTGAAATTTTGTATGTGCACCAAGGAATGACGTGAATGTGCTAGTGTGAGTTTTCATCAATATCCATCCAATCGTTTTTCAGCAATTTCGATCGTCCGGGAATTAAATGAACAACCCTCGTATAGTATCACAGTATCAAACTTAATTAATGAGAATGATTCAATAATACGGAATATTCAGCTGAATGCATGTTGTTGATGCATGGAAGTGATTGTTCATTCTAGTTCAAGAGAGGCAATTTAAAGAATCAAGGGATGAAATTATAGTTTATAAGCTCTATTCAAGGGAGGAATTATAGTTGTAAGCTCTATTCAAGGGAGAATATTGTAGTTTGTAAGCTCTGTTCAAGTGAGACAATTGTAGTTCATAAGATCTGCTCAAGGGAGACAATTGTAGTGTGTAAGCTCTTTTCAAGGGAGACACTTGTAGTTCGTAAGCTCTATTCAAGGGAGACTTTTGTAGTTTGTAAGCTCTATTTAAAGGGGACTATTGCAGTTTGTAAGCTCATTTCAGCATATACTATTGTAGTTTGTAAGCTCCATTCAAGGGTAAATGGGACCAAATGTTTCAAGAATGTAATCATTATCTGTCGAAGGCAATTACAGTTTATTAATTCTGAAGCATGTATTCTAAATGTACACGCTATCAGACAGCCTATGACTAATGCATACCTGCCAGCTATTCCTATTAAAGTGGAGTTACTCCTATTTTCGTTGTTAATTTCTGCCTAGCTTTGAACACAGGTGCATTTGATTCATTTCATGATATTCTGTCCCATATTTATAACCAATAGAATGAAAACATTCCTTGTTTATAAATCTATATCCCTTTTAAACCACATTTTACTGCATCTTGTGACATGTTTTGAATTATCATTTCTATTTTGGATTTAATTAGCTTGACATGTATGACTAATATGTAACATGATGTGAGGATTTCTAAATTATAACAACATATAAATTTGCATATATGAACATGTAGATAACAAACAATTAAACATACACAGTGCAAAATGGTAAAAGTTAACAAAAGTAAAATCAACTTATTCAGTAAATCACACATTTACACAATTCATAGTAAATTGGACCAAATACAAAATGTTAACAATGGCACGACAAGTCCATGGCAATGTTAGTAGACAAGTTCTTAAATAAGCATACACAGATTAACCTGCTTGTTTGACAGACGTGCATTCAAATCCGATATCCGGACCAACCTTACATTGTTGGATTTACCAGCGTTAAATAAACGATAAATGTGAAAATGCTCTTTCTTCTTCTGAGCAAATCTGACTTGATGGATTGATATAGGAAACACTTCCTTTGTGTCGGAGCATGTGCTCTTTACTTCAATATATTCACTCTTCTTGGGCCCATCAGCATATTGAATCTCAAAATCGTATGGACTAGTGGTCTCACTTTTTTCATTCATCCAAATATAATCATGAATGATTCCTAATTCTTTTTGCTGATTCAGATACTCAGCGACAAGTGCTTCTCCCCAGCGTCCAATCTCCTCCAAGCTTGCTGTTTCTTCTATGCTGCTTGTCACAAATTTGCAAAGGTCACCAGAAGAACAAAGGTCATCATAAGAATATTCTACAGCAAGGTCAGTCCACACTGGATCACCTACAAAACAACACGAACAAAGGTTATCATAAGAATAGTATACTGCAAGGTCACTCCACACTGGATCATCTACAAAACAACATGAACAAGTGTCATTAATAAGACTATTCTACAGCAAGGTCACTCCACACTGGATCATCTACAAAACAACATGAATAAAGGTCATTAATAAGACTATTCTACAGCAAGGTCAGTCCACACTGGATCATCTACAAAACAACATGAACAAAGGTCATTAATAAGACTATTCTACAGCAAGGTCACTCCACACTGGATCATCTACAAAACAACATGAACAAAGGTCATTAATAAGACTATTCTACAGCAAGGTCATTCCACACTGGATCATCTACAAAACAACATGAACAAAGGTCATTAATAAGACTATTCTACAGCAAGGTCACTCCACACTGGATCATCTACAAAACAACATGAACAAAGGTAATTAATAAGACTATTCTACAGCAAGGTCATTCCACACTGGATCATCTACAAAACAACATGAACAAAGGTCATTAATAAGACTATTCTACAGCAAGGTCACTCCACACTGGATCATCTACAAAACAACACGAACAAAGGTCATTAATAAGACTATTCTACAGCAAGGTCACTCCACACTGGATCATCTACAAAACAACATGAACAAAGGTCATTAATAAGACTATTCTACAGCAAGTTCACTCCACACTGGATCATCTACAAAACAACACGAACAAAGGTCATTAATAAGACTATTCTACAGCAAGGTCACTCCACACTGGATCATCTACAAAACAACATGAACAAAGGTCATTAATAAGACTATTCTACAGCAAGGTCATTCCACACTGGATCATCTACAAAACAACATGAACAAAGGTCATTAATAAGACTATTCTACAGCAAGGTCACTCCACACTGGATCATCTACAAAACAACACGAACAAAGGTCATTAATAAGACTATTCTACAGCAAGGTCATTCCACACTGGATCATCTACAAAACAACATGAACAAAGGTCATTAATAAGACTATTCTACAGCAAGGTCACTCCACACTGGATCATCTACAAAACAACATGAACAAAGGTCATTAATAAGACTATTCTACAGCAAGGTCATTCCACACTGGATCATCTACAAAACAACACGAACAAAGGTCATTAATAAGACTATTCTACAGCAAGGTCACTCCACACTGGATCATCTACAAAACAACACGAACAAAGGTCATTAATAAGACTATTCTACAGCAAGGTCATTCCACACTGGATCATCTACAAAACAACATGAACAAAGGTCATTAATAAGACTATTCTACAGCAAGGTCATTCCACACTGGATCATCTACAAAACAACACGAACAAAGGTCATTAATAAGACTATTCTACAGCAAGGTCACTCCACACTGGATCATCTACAAAACAACACGAACAAAGGTCATTAATAAGACTATTCTACAGCAAGGTCACTCCACACTGGATCATCTACAAAACAACATGAACAAAGGTCATTAATAAGACTATTCTACAGCAAGGTCATTCCACACTGGATCATCTACAAAACAACATGAACAAAGGTCATTAATAAGACTATTCTACAGCAAGGTCACTCCACACTGGATCATCTACAAAACAACACGAACAAAGGTCATTAATAAGACTATTCTACAGCAAGGTCACTCCACACTGGATCATCTACAAAACAACATGAACAAAGGTCATTAATAAGACTATTCTACAGCAAGGTCACTCCACACTGGATCATCTACAAAACAACACGAACAAAGGTCATTAATAAGACTATTCTACAGCAAGGTCACTCCACACTGGATCATCTACAAAACAACATGAACAAAGGTCATTAATAAGACTATTCTACAGCAAGGTCACTCCACACTGGATCATCTACAAAACAACACGAACAAAGGTCATTAATAAGACTATTCTACAGCAAGGTCACTCCACACTGGATCATCTACAAAACAACATGAACAAAGGTCATTAATAAGACTATTCTACAGCAAGGTCACTCCACACTGGATCATCTACAAAACAACATGAACAAAGGTCATTAATAAGACTATTCTACAGCAAGGTCACTCCACACTGGATCACCTACAAAACAACACGAACAAAGGTCATTAATAAGACTATTCTACAGCAAGGTCACTCAACACTGGATCACCTACAAAACAACACGAACAAGTGTCATTAATAAGACTATTCTACAGCAAGGTCACTCCACACTGGATCATCTACAAAACAACACGAACAAAGGTCATTAATAAGACTATTCTACAGCAAGGTCAGTCCACACTGGATCATCTACAAAACAACATGAACAAAGGTCATTAATAAGACTATTCTACAGCAAGGTCACTCCACACTGGATCATCTACAAAACAACATGAACAAAGGTCATTAATAAGACTATTCTACAGCAAGGTCATTCCACACTGGATCATCTACAAAACAACACGAACAAAGGTCATTAATAAGACTATTCTACAGCAAGGTCATTCCACACTGGATCACCTACAAAACAACATGAACAAAGGTCATTAATAAGACTATTCTACAGCAAGGTCGTTCCAAACTGGATCACCTACAAAACAACATGAACAAAGGTCATTAATAAGACTATTCTACAGCAAGGTCGTTCCAAACTGGATCACCTACAAAACAACATGAACAAAGGTCATTAATAAGACTATTCTACAGCAAGGTCATTCCACACTGGATCATCTACAAAACAACATGAACAAAGGTCATTAATAAGACTATTCTACAGCAAGGTCATTCCACACTGGATCATCTACAAAACAACACGAACAAAGGTCATTAATAAGACTATTCTACAGCAAGGTCAGTCCACACTGGATCACCTACAAAACAACACGAACAAAGGTCATTAATAAGACTATTCTACAGTAAGGTCATTCCACACTGGATCATCTACAAAACAACATGAACCACTGTTCAAACCAGTAACACAAGAATGGTTGAACTTGATTAAGTGAACGAAACACCTGGTGCACTAGCCATTAGATGCTAATAATAATGATGATAGCATTTTGATTAACACTAAATTCATATACGTACATGTATAAAACTAGTAAGTCGTATTTCAGAAAACCAGTTGATGGAATTTGTATTCAGTACTGTTAGAGCTGGTGTATCTGATGTCTATACTTCAATTACATAGATCTAGACGAAAGTAAATTAGTGCAACTTGCAAAATTTAAAGAAATATTATGCTTACACAGTCAAACGCCTTCTTTGAAAGGTTTATTTTGCAAATTTGATAAAATTGAGATTACCTGAAGCAACCCAGTTCTGGTGAGAGCCATTTGGTTGGTGACCTTCATGACCTTGCTGATGATGACCTCTGTGTAGTAAGCCATCTGTTAATGTAATATAATTGAAAGGATTAAAACCAGTTGGTTGTGATTAAATTGACTAGTGATTGATTTGATTGTGATCTATGTATCACCAAATAGAGTTGTTCTTTAATTCAATGTAAAGTGACCTAGGTCAGTCAAAAAAAATGTCAAATTTTTGTCCATGGGGCCCTCTCAAAATATTTTAATCAATAGAAATAGCATCCAGCTTGAAGAAAATGAAAAAAAAAGTAGGGGGTCATGTATCATATACGAAAAATTTGGTTCGTCAAACGCGGTGAACAGATTTTCTCACATGTACGGATTTACTCACTGTCCGTTAGCCCCAACCTTACGTTCACTTTCATATTTAAGCCAGAATACAAAATATTTCTGAATAAAACCATGTCACTACATCACACACATGCATACAACGCATTTAACACCAATTTCATGATTCTCATGCTGATTTGTCAAGACATACCCCCATTTTCAGTCGCTTTAAAGTTTTTTAACAGACTATTTGACTGTATATGAATTTGGTCCGCGTAGGCATTTAGTGGTTATTTACCTTAAGGCAACCCTTTTTGGGTTGTTTAAGTGTTTTTGCACTTTTTTCAATGCTACTTTATATATGCAGCACAAAAACAATCAATTCTAGACAGATTGGGCATGAATTCCAGAAAAAATTACAAACCCGCATATGCGCCTTTAAGGAGAAATTTGGTCAGCGCCTGTCAAATGGTATGAATAGTGACATGAAATGGGGTTGTATTTGTGCTAAAATGGTATTCTGAACCTCAATTTTGCTTGAGATGCCTAACTATATGTCTATTCTTCATATTATATTTAAATCACAATAATCCTTGACTGGTCCTAAAATAAGGACAGCATTCACATAAAAATGTCAATTTAAGAAAAAATAAATCTGAACTTTTCTGGATTTTTCATGATAAAAATCTAAATTTTCACTTTTTTAGACATTTAACACATATAAAAGTGGTTAAAACCCCATCTTGAGTGCATTTCCGTTCATTTAAATGCAAAAAAATGAAAACATGATTTTAAAGGAATTTTGCATGTCTTTAGGTCACAAACCACCAAATAGAGTTGTTCTTAAATTCTATGTAAAGTGACCTAGGTCAGTCGAAAAAAATGTCAAATGTTTGTCCATGGGGCCCTCTCAAAATCTCTTAATCAATAGAAATAGCATCCAGCTTGAAAAAAGTGAAAAAAAAGTAGGGGGTCATGTATCATATAAGAAAAATTTGGTTCGTCAAACGCGGTGAACAGATTTTCTCACATGTACGGATTTACTCACTGTCCGTTAGCCCCAACCTTACTTTCACTTTCATATTTAAGCCAGAAAACAAAATATTTCTGAATAAAACCATGTCACTACATCACACACATGCATACAAAGCATTTAACACCAATTTCATGATTCTCATGCTGATTTGTCAAGACATACCCCATTTTCAGTCGCTTTAAAGTTTTTTAACAGACTATTTGACTGTATCTGAATTTGGTCCGCGTAGGCATTTAGTGGTTATTTACCTTTATGGAGAATATGTATGACGAATAGTAGCCATACTTTTCATTTGTGTTACAGGCCATGGCGACATTTGCATAGAGACTTCAAAATCTAACATCTATCATTTAGCCCAAGAAAATGTCGAGAAAACCCACACCATAACTACACGTGTATATCGTTGTGGACATTTTTATAAAGAGTTTTATTGATTATCTAGAATCAAGTATAAAATACCAGTGTTATTTTGTCCCTGGGGATTATGCTGTCTATCTGTCTGTTTTTCCTTGTAACCAGAATCACCACGTTCATCAATTTGTGTCTGTGGGGAACCAGATTGTCCTTCATGTTTAGTTTGTTTCTGCTGGAAACCAGACTCGCCACCTTCTATAGTACACAACAAACCAAGAACAAAGATATAGAAATATAAGGTAGATACATGTCCAGTAATTGGTTATAAAACGTCATGTCAACTTGCACACTATGACAATAATATTGACGATATTCCCACTACTACCATATCGACTGCATATGAAATCTCAAGGACAATAACATAGCGGCCTTACTAAATGTTTACATTCTGTCTGTAAATACAATACACTAAATAAATGAGTATATACCCAAGCCAACATATTATATCTGCAATATTCTACCTTGTTTTGCATTGTCGTTGTTATTTGCTGACGATATATTGTCTGCTGCGCCAGTGCTGTGCTGGCCTTCAGCTTTGCCAATATGTCCAATAGACGATAAAGTAACCATAGAAGTGGGTGGTCGTGCTGAATCAGCTCTATCTGCCGGAACATTGCATGCATTTTCTTCTTTGTCAGTGCCATCTGTTGTAGCTTTGGAATCGTCTGGTGTGTGATCAGCAGACGACAATCGAATATTTGCAGGTAGATCTACAGACTTTTTGAAATGTGTACCTTCTGGGGGTGGCCAGATATTTGACACAGCCCGTTCTGTGTCATCAGCTGAGCATAAAGTTAACAAAACATGGATATTACAACACATGCACATTAATCTATATGTTTTGTGTTTAATTGTCGTGTTCATTTTAGTTGTACATTGTAACGTATGTTTTTAGAGTTTTTGCCTTCGGGCAAATCTATTTATGTAAAGGTCTGAATTCCCAGACCGAGCTTATATCATTATTAGGTAGAATTAAATCTTGCAATAACCTTAAGAAAATCAACTTTGTATGCATCAAATATTTAAGCCCATTCAGATTAAAGTCTAAGATAGGCCCAAAATATTTCTATAACGTTGCATGTTTGCCTTGGTGTACAGTTACACTTTCTTGATGTAAGAATACCTGTATAATAACAAACTTACTTCTAATTGTATGTTTGTTGCTGTTAGCAACAGGTGGCCACACCTTTAACTCAAAAGGTCCCTCCTGTGTAACAATTTCTATTTCTTCAATTGCTGGTTTTTCTGCAACATAATTAACTAAGACTATACGAGGGATGATCAATATATAACGAGAAAATACGTATAACATTTTAATACATATTATTTTCTGAAACTGCTATGCATGATACCAAATACATTTGTTACGATTAATTGTACGAAGTAGTTTTGCAATAAATGAAACAATTAACTTTTTAGAAGGTTTTTACCGACCTATGATTGACGCATTGATATTAGTCATACATAGTGTTCATATGTGCGTGTTTGTAAATTGGAAGTATTTTAAAACCTCATTACTAGTATGTGCTGTATGAGTAAACATATACCTGGTTCTGGTTCCACGTTTATAGGTTCGGGTACATAAGGAGGTTCTACCTTCCACATTGATTCATCATCTACATCTTTAACATCCACATCGTGTCTAACCAGTAAACTATCAATGGTTTCATCTGTATTCCCAGATATAATCCCTGATAACTCGGATAGGAACGACCTGGAAGTATTGAGCAATTAAACCAAGAATGCCTCGTCAAATATTTAGCACGTCCATGCAAGTCACAGGGCATCACATTACACAACGAACTTGACATACGACATAAAGACACGCCCGTGCATGTAATATATTTATTTATCACAGTATTCTACCTATAACTTTCAGGTTACCCATTTTAAATTTGATACAAGGAATATCTCTGGATGGGTCTTTTAACAGAAGGCTTTTGTCATTACCTAAGGAAATTGTTACAGTCTTTGTTACCAAGACTGAAATGCCGAGCAACCTCTTTGTTGATTTCCTGAGTTGAATCAAGATGTTGACGATTGATATAGAAGGTTGGTGGATCTATTGAACACTTCTCTTCCTTCACTGCAGCTATGGCTTTCGGCATGTCTTTCAATATATAACTGACCTCTAACTTATTGACCTAGACGATAAAGAGGTATACGTGTAGAGTAATATGAAAGTTTGAAAGTTTATTTGAAAAACATTAGGCACTTTTGCCCATCTGTTTACATGCATATTTACATCAATATAATATATGTTCCGATACGGTTATGTTAATAATAATGAAGTATCGTTACTCCATCATGCAAGATGTACAGTATTACTCGCACTCATACATACTCTCCATCTCACAATCCGAATCTCACACACATTTGTACACATAACTCGTACGCACATACATATACGCACACATATTCGCACAATACTCACTGCCACGCATCCGTCCACACGCACACACACACGCACAAATATATACTAACAATCAATAACCTACCCACTCATAAGATGTTTTCAAAATATTTACACAAGATTTCGATGAGTCATTGATGAAGGTGTTGATATATACTTAACAACTTTTCTAAGTCCTCATTTTCAATGATTACTAACTTTTTTGTTATGAATAGTAAAGTGACAAAATTTCTCAAGTGAAGTTAATACATGACAGTCAAAATAATCCGTATCAAAAACTGACTATATATCACATGGTTTTTTCGATCCGAGATGTACGTGCGTTTTTCGCTTTTCTGCCTCTAAGCATTTTAGCATGCATGCAATTTGTTCCAAACACTTCCGATTTATGTCCAAAGACTCGTCACTTTTGAAAAACATTCGAAAATCAATCATGCTGTCACAATTATGTGTCAGCTGATGTCAGAATCAAGACGTCACGTGACGTTTGTACTATGCAACGTGTATGTTCTGCCGACGTGTAAGAATCAAAGCGCAAATGGCACTGGAAGAACAGGGATTATTCCTGTCGTCAGAAAAATAATTGTCCAGTCACAAAGCATATGAGGACATATGCCACCCCAACGCCATATGTATGTTCCAGCATCTAGTTAATACATTATTACCTCTACTGCATATACTACTCGCAGTATTTAAACGTTGACCGGATGGTAACCTAGCTTACGTAACATAATATAGTCGCTGTCTCGATATCTTTACCAAGCTTCCTGCAATAAAGTGCTAAGTCATAATGCAACATTATAAACACTGTCTCGGCTAATGATTAGGCGATAAAGTCCGAAGTCATCCCGCGGAATGCGCAATTGGAGCTATTTTTAGCTCGTAATCATGTCTAGTGTATTTTTAACGCTAACACAGAACAGGGTTAAGCACCCTGTTCAAAAAGTACCCAAAACATCACTGGTTGATTGATTTTAACGTAAACGTGTTTATGAGCATATAATGAAATATTAATTATTGTTTGTCAGATTTATAATGGTGGTTGTGAGAGAGGTTTGTATTAAAGTGACGTTATGGCGTAAAATCGCGCTATTCGGAGACGTGATAGCAATTAGCGTCCAGACGTTAAACTCACTGATTCGTTACATTCAACAATGTTCACGACTCATGTCAATGACAGCAAGTGGAAAAATCAGATTACACGGTGGTCATCAAATCTATCAAAATATGTAAATGTGACTTTTACCTCCCTTGGTTGAAATGTTAAAATTGTGTTCATTTTATAAATGCATATCAAAGTCAATTTTTTGTTATACAATGTTGCTATAGCCAAATTTCATGGAGATATAAACATTGTTGACAAAGTTATCTACGAAAATATAAGCGAGGACTTAGAAAAGTTGCTAAGTATATAAACAGAATAAATAATAGTTTACGTAGGTTGTATCTTTGAGTTTAACGTTTCATCATAATACTATCAAAAGTAAGGAATATATTAAGGAGAAGAATGGTATTTAACTGTAGTACATGTATTTAATTGTAAAGTACTTCGTCTCTTTTTTTAAAGCTTTAATAATAAAGATAGATAATTGTCTACAGACTATGGGTTGTTCTGACGACATGAGATGAGACTGATACATTTCGAAATATAAGGGTATTTCCAGAATTTCTTATTACTATATTGTTTTCTTAGGTCATTATATAGGGGGAATTCTAGTGAAAATGGAATTTGTCTTCTAATGATCGGCAAAATTTGCATTTACGTTCTGATCTTGGTGGTTTTTTTTCTGGTCTATGCCATCTGCCTAATTCTAGTTCAAGTTTATGTGATATAAGTCTAATTTTTGTTAAAGTATGCCCAAATTTTCTTACTGTAATAATATCGAGATATTCCTTAAAGCCGTAATTTGAAAATAACTTATAACTTGTAATAACAAGCTATAATCAAAAGCAAATAACTAATGTAGTACAATGATCATCTGAGTATTTAAGAAACCACGCATCAACTTTAGGTTTTTTAAATCAACTTAACAACAAAATTAAGAAGTGTTCATGTAACTAATATCCATGTAATTTGAAACTGAACATAACTGAATGAATGTACAGGTGTATTAAGTAAAACTTACTTTGTAGAATTTGGCATCAGAAAGCATTTGTTGTGTTTTCATTACTTCAAGTCGTCCATAGATATCTTCATATTTGAACATCAAATATTGTTGCAATGTAGGTACAATATTGTGGATGTATGATTGTAGTTCATTACATGGTAGAATCATATCAGGGGCTGTCACAATATCAACAACATCATTCAACTTCTTGATCCCACACATCTTCACAATCTGATTAATCATCCCTTGTTGTATTGTATCATCTACAATAAATAAACTGTTTAAATCATGATTGTGTTGTTGTATTTTATCATCTGCAATAATCCATAATCTTATAAATATGTGTTGTTGTATTTTACCATCTACATTAATCCACAATCTTATTAATCACCACTTGTTGTATTTTCTCATCTACGTTAATCCATTATCGTATTAATCATGTGTTGTTGTATTTTATCAGCTACAATAACTCATGTTATTGATCATCCCTTCTTGTATTTTATCATCTACAATAAATAAACTGTATTTATCATGTGTTGTTGTATTTGATCATTTACAACAATCCACAATCTTATAAACATGCGTTGTTGTATTTTACCATCTACAATAATCCACAATCGTATTGATCAACACTTGCTGTATTTTATCATCTACAATAAATAAACTGCATAAATCATGTGTTGTTGTATTTTATCATCTACAATAATTCATAATCAAACTGTATTCAGATTATAGAACTTTAAGAATGTTAGCATTTGAATACAACAATTCCTTTCTATAGTCATTTATTTGACTTTTCTTGAGTTTCTCTTCACGTGTGAAACATATTCTAAACTATATATTTCTAATTCACATAATTTCATTACTAGTTCTTCCAAAATAGTATGACACTCACGTTCATGGCTGGACAATAAACTGTGCTAGGACACCACATCTTTTTCAAACAGGACACTATAAAAGGAACACTTACCCTTCGACTGTACATATCTTCCAGGATTTCCATGACTTTTCTTTGACCCCTGTTCAATGTTGAGAAAGTGAACTCCTTCTTTATCTTCAAACATCTTCTCGTATTCTTTATTGTCAGCAATCAATGGATGATCTGCTAAGCTCACCCACACATGACCTTTGGTTGGAAATACCTGAAGTTTTACAAACATTTATATACGTTATGTTAAACTATGCCAATTACATATCAGTTATTGTGAAAACTGTAGAACAGCAGAACCTAACAATTGACATAACGTCGGCTGTAGGTCATGTTCCAAATAAAAACACTGTAACGTTAAATTCGCCGAGCAAAAAATGGAATATCATATTACATGTATATCTAACGTGCTTACAATCTATTTGGCTAAATAATAAATAAATGACAAGAGAATGGCTTCAACAAAACAAAAGTACATATTACACTAGTATGAGTACCTTCTGTGTCTGAAGTGTCTTCATGATCTTCGACCTTATTGGCTTAAGGTAAACATCTTTCTCATTTCTGTTTAGTTCTTGACAAGGCCTAAACACAATTCTACCAATTGTTGAGAAAATGAGATACACATCTTGTAATAGTTCTATTTCTATTTTCTTTGGTGTTGAAGTACTGCTTAGTAGACCGAGTAATTCAATGTACTCTTCAATGGAAGGATGTTTATCTATTTTACCCTCATCTGTGAAGATTTGAATTAGTTCAAAGTAGTAACTTTGAATGGTTCTTTTGCTGCTTAAGTCAGAGTGGAAATCTGTCAGGAGAGACGTGTATTTATCCATCAATCCTGTGTTGTCACACATCCATACTTCATGCCGGCTCAGGAATGTTCCAGGGATAACTGCACGCCAGTCGCCATGGTGTCCAATATTTTTGTTTGGTACAAAAAGGACCGGATACTTCTGGAGAAGGTCTCGTAGTTCCTGTCTTCTCAAATTTTCCGATAAATATCTGTATACATTTTTCATGTGACCCATTGTTGTACAGAACTGTGTGGGCTCTTCATTGTTTGACCTCATACTCCAAGAAATCAATTCCTCTTTAACTGTTTCTATGGCAACGTTTATCATTAAACGAAGAAATGTCTTGAATGACTCCGATGAAAACTGTACCTCAACATACAAAACATTTTCTGCCAGAAGATCATATACAGCTGGTGACCTTAAATACAAGCAGGCTGGTTTCCTCATCACTGGACACGTTCTTGGTACTATAGTGTAACCATCTGGACCCAGACTGGTTTCTATCTCTGTTGAAGGTAGCCATTGACTGGTACGCAGTAAAATACTGAAAGAAGACTCTGTTTCCTTCAGATCGTTTCCATCTTTGGTCTGTACACGAGTAGTGCAATATTTGGAGTAGTGTTTGTCCCACAGTCGGTCCAGATATGTACACAAGGATCTCATTTGTTCAACATATCCTTCTGGATACTGATTTTCCAGGATTAATTGTTCAAGTTCAGCACATTTGTAATCCTGTAGTATATACTCATCCTCTTTTGGCCAAAAATCTGCCATAGTTCTCCAAACTGAGGATGCCTTGAAATACAAGAAAAAGTAAACTATATGCAAACACTCATTGATAGTGTATGCGTGTGTGACAGTCAAAAGTAGTGTTAAAGCAGCAATAAGAAAGACTGCTCAAAATAAAATTATTACACTTTCTTCGTTATGCTTTATATTTATCATTATTTATGTAGGTAAAGATTAAGAAGAAAAAGGGTCGATTTTATCATTCCATGCAGCAGCAAATGTAGATGAGTTTTGAGCTGACACATTTATACATTACTTGTATCAATACTGCTTATAACTCAATATAGTTCAAGTCCACAAAACTTTCTCCTTATTCCCACGAGTTAAAACAAAGTTTTGAACAGTAATATGGTTCCATTTTGTAGGACAATGATATTCATGAAAAAACACAACATCTGGGTGGACAACCAATATCAAATGTTAGAACAGAATTCGGGAATGGAAAGTAAAGTAAGTTCATTTCCTGTCTTCAAACTAATGCATAATATATATTTTTGTATTTGTTGACTACCAAGTTTATATCTAGTTCATTGTGAACGTTTGATTGATAATTTCCAATGATACTTAGAACACTTTTAACATGACAATGTTAGACATACCAGGTCATCTTTACGTATGTGTACTTGAGTTTTTCTGATGGACAGGAACTCTTCTACACCAAGTATTTTAAAGAAACTCATCCAACTTTTAATATCAGTGTTCGTACACTTTCTTGGTAGATAACAATTGTCCAGCAACGTCCACTCATATCCTATCAATTAAAAATTAATAACGTTAACACTGTGGCCATCACTTGCTCTAAAACTGTTTACACCGAATCTGTATATTCAATCTACTTATAGAAGTATTATTGAACTTATAGGAAACCCAAAGGTATTGTTAGGAACATTAAGGAACCAAAGAGTCTATTTGAAAGTGACAGGATAGTGCACACGGATTGCTAGTACAACACAAACGTTCTTTCTCTTCCCTGGAGCTGCTCATTAGCCAACAAAACAGGGAAATAACGAATTGAAAACACATTAAGAATGTCTCAATCAAACCCTATAAAATAAAAGTATTTAATCTCAACATAAGGCATGTGGTAATTTACCTGGAAATTCTCCCTTTAGATTAATCTTGTTCCCATATTCTGGAGTAAAATGTACACAATCTGTGGATGGATGTTTAAAGCCAAGATTGGTCAGTACTACAGCAACATCCCTGATATCGTCAATGTTACATACAGATGGTTGTTTATTGGTTTGTATCTTGATATAGCACAGGTACGATATGAGCGTCTCCTTGGATTTTGACTGAAATAACAAATGTCTCCATCTACAACAAGGGTTAGCCTTATGTTATTAATTTAGTTATCATTCATAATAACCTCCCTTTATTATTCATTATACACGTCATTCAATATACCTGCCAAGTACTTCTATTAAAGTGGAGTTACTCCTCTTTTCGTTGATTAATATTTGACTTGAGGACATGTACTATATGGTGGTTGATTACTTACCTGGCATTTGTCTGACTTGAGGACGGATACTATATGGTGGTTGATCACTTACCTGCCATGTGTCTGACTTGAGGACAGGTATTACATGGTGGTTGATCACTTACCCGCCATGTGTCTGACTTGAGGACGGATACTATACGATGGTTGATCACTTACCTGCCATGTGTCTGACTTGAGGACGGATACTATATGATGGTTGATCACTTACCTGCCACGTGTCTGACTTGCGGACAGGTACTATATGATGGTTAATCACTAACCTGTCATGTGTCTGACTTGAGGACAGGTGCTATATGATGGTTGATCACTTACCTGCCACGTGTCTGACTTGAAGACAGGTACTATATGATGGTTGATCACTTACCTGCCACGTGTCTGACTTGCGGACAGGTACTATACGATGGTTGATCACTTACCTGCAATGTGTCTGACTTAAGGACGAATACTATACGATGGCTGATCACTTACTCGCCATGTGTCTGACTTGAGGACAGGAGCTATATGATGGTTGATCACTTACCCGCCATGTGTCTGACTTGAGGACGAATACTATACGATGGCTGATCACTTACCTGCCATGTGTCTGACTTGAGGACAGGTATTATACGGTGGTTGATCACTTACTCGCCATGTGTCTGACTTGAGGACGGGTATTATGGTGGTTGATTAATTACCTGCCATGTGTCTGACTTGAGGACAGGTACTATATGGTGGTTGATCACTCATCTGGCACGTGTCTGACTTGAGGACGAATACTATATGATGGTTGATCACTTACCCGCCATGTGTCTGACTTGAGGACGAATACTATACGATGGCTGGTCACTTACCCGCCATGTGTCTGACTTGAGGACAGGTATTATGGTGGTTGATTACTTACCTGCCATGTGTCTGACTTAAGGACAGGTACTATATGGTGGTTGATCACTTACCTGGCATTTGTCTGACTTGAGGACAGGTATCATGGTGGTTGATTACTTACCTGCCATGTGTCTGACTTGAGGACAGGTACTATATGGTGGTTGATCACTTACCTGCCATGTGTCTGACTTGAGGACGAATACTAAATGATGGTTGATCACTTACCCGCCATGTGTCTGACTTGAGGACGAATATTATACGATGGCTGATCACTTACCTGCCATGTGTCTGACTTGAGGACAGAAGCTATATGGTGGTTGATCACTTACCTGGCATGTGTCTGACTTGAGGACAGGTATTATGGTGGTTGATTACTTACCTGCCATGTGTCTGACTTGAGGACAGGTACTATATGGTGGTTGATCACTTACCTGCCATGTGTCTGACTTGCTACCTTCCCTGTCGGATTTTCTCATACCTTTTTTGAGCACAGGTAATATATGGTGGTTGATCACTTACCTGCCATGTGTCTGACTTGAGGACGGATATTATATGGTGGTTGATTAATTACCCGACATGTGTCTGACTTGAGGACAGGTACTATATGGTGGTTGATTAATTACCCGACATGTGTCTGACTTGAGGACAGGTACTATATGGTGGTTGATCACTTACCTGCCATGTGTCTGACTTAAGGACGGGTACTATATGGTGGTTGATCACTTACCTGTCATGTGTCTGACTTGAGGACAGGTACTATATGGTGGTTGATCACTTACTCGCCATGTGTCTGACTTGAGGACGGGTATTATGGTGGTTGATTACTTACCTGCCATGTGTCTGACTTGAGGACAGGTATTATATGGTGGTTGATTACTTCACCAGGTGACATCTTCTTGATTCCAAGACGCATAAGAAGTTTATTAACCTGACTATTGACCTCATCATCTCCGGTATTCAACAACAAAGGATGCAAAGTGATCACATCTTGTTGTAAGTAATAGAAGATATCTACAAGCATAAGACTGTAGTTAGCCAGGTAGGTTATTAATAATCTATAACTTGAGAAAAATTAAAATGTGTTTTGCTTACTTATCATACAAATTGACTGAGGATACAATATAACATCATCATAATTGGTGGTTAAATTGGAACATGTAGGGAACCTGCTACACCTTATGATTTCACGTGCATCACTGGCTTTTGCAACAACCTTAAAATCATCAAGGAAAATTACTAAAGTCCAGACGATATCGAATCACAATGTCGATTGAGTTCTGAATAGTGTCGGTAGTTAAGATATTTAACCTGTCAAGCAATTTTCCACTGGTAGTTTTACAGACCCATTTCGATGTACTTAAAAAAGTAGTAATACGCTTTGACCTTGATACAGAAGATTAAATCTACTTGCATTCCAACCAAGAATGTTTATAACCTGAGATTATTTAGCTGTTCTGAACCTTACCCTTATCAGTTCCTTTGGTTTTACTGGAGTCAGGTATAGGATAGAAGACTGCTTTATCTTGTAATGATACAAGTTCCCCATCAGATAGAGGAAACAATTTATGTGACTGTAACGTAGTGAGTATTGCATCTTCATTGTGGAACTCATCTAGGCTACAATACATGCACGCTAACCATCTTGCTATCTGAATCACATCCTTATCGTATTCTGTAATACAATGGATCATCAATAAAATCATAATACCATCAAAAACCTAACATTTATCAAATACCAAGGTAACAAAAACGAGATCTATGTAATCGATGTGTACCAGATGTCTAGGCATCAAAGTACTTCGGCCACCGCCAAATTACACCAAGGTATGCAGACCGATGATCGGCCAGAGCTCGTATTTGAGTTCTGACTCCGGTATAAACCAAGTTTTCAATAGCAGACTAAATTATCTCAAGTATTAAGTTTAAGCGGATAAATCCTGAAGCATATCTTTCACAATGGTTTAACTTTCTCATAAAGTTTCCGGGCCATAACATATTATAGTATTGTTTTCAGAAAACGGTAGAAATACGGATTTTATAAAAAAAAACAGTTCACCAGAAAGCCTGATTTAACATCAAAGTTGTTATGGATATTTATTTGGACAAATCACCGATTAAAACGATATACAAGTAGTTGATGCTCAATGGAAAGATATATACGTGTGTTAAGTGCTTACATATTTACCAAAGGGAACAATAAATGCATGTTGTCCCAGGTCAAGGTTAAAGGAATGTTGTACGAGACATGTCTCTGGTACAATTTGTGCATGATAATTCATACACATAGGAAACAGAAACCAAAGACATAGGTAAAACTGTTTATGTAGTTATGTTTTCACATTGACTGCCAAATAAATATATGGTGCAACCTAGAATAATCTAGTTTTACACTTACTGCAGTGAGTTCCCATGTCCATAATAAGGGCACAACCAAGTTTAGACAGATGGTCAGAATTCAATGTCTCAATACCTAGACATGAAGTCAACGTTTGGTTCAAGTTGGCAGCCAGGTCACTATGAAGGTAGAATAAGTTGAGATGTGCCTGTAACAGTTCTGGTGTAATAATGCTACGTATACGGTGATCATCTACCCTCACTGTCTGAGATGGTATCTTCCAGTTTACTGTGCCTAAGTAAACAAACATGTGGAAATTTATTGAGCTATTACTGCACTTTTATACAGCTCCAAATATGATACATGTAATGTAGCTAAATAGGGAATTCATTTTGAGATTTAATTTGCTTTGATATACGACAAGAGGATTATGGAGAATAAACATTCTGACAAGGTTTTCGATGATTTATATAGCACAGTGTATTTCCAGGCGCTCTGCATACACCGAACATTTATTTAACAATCGGAATTCGCAAACCTAAAAAATACACTGTAAATCTAATGAATAAATTAAGCTCCAAACCTTGGCTGTTAGGTTGTGTAGGTATACACTGTTTGCCTTTCAGTTTTCTCAATATATCAGCTGCAACGGGCTTAAAGAAATCAAGAACTTCATCTTCCATAGGAACAAACTGTAGAAATGCGCATACAGCATCCATGGTGGAATAGTCAGGGTGATTCTGGAAAACAAGATAATGGTAAGGACTGTAGAAATGCGCATACATCATCCATGGTGGAATAGTCAGGGTGATTCTGGAAAACAAGATAATGGTAGGGACTGTAGAAATGCGCATACATCATCCATGGTTGAATAGTCCGGGTGATTCTAGAAAACAAGATAATGGTAAGGACTGTAGAAATGCGCATACATCATCCATGGTGGAATAGTCAGGGTGATTCTGGAAAACAAGATAATGGTAAGGACTGTAGAAATGCGCATACATCATCCATGGTGGAATAGTCCGGGTGATTCTGGAAAACAAGATAATGGTAAGGACTGTAGAAGTCCGCATACAGCATCCATGGTGGAATAGTCCGAGTGATTCTGGAAAACAAGATCATGATTAGAATTTAATAGAACACGCATACAATTATTGCGTCACCTATTCACAATCTTCACACTCTGTAAGACTACTTCATTTTAAGTATTTCAAGAGTGCTAATAATAATAAGATTATACAGTAGTAACCACACCCCTTTTCAAAATCTCACCGAGGCTGTCATTTGTATGTACTATAATGCAGTAGTTTAATATATTTGTTACTAAAGTTGATCTCCATAGCTTGTTCTCCTTGACTGTGCTTCACCATTGTCTTTTTAATAATTTCATAATCACTATGGTTGTAAATCATACGACAAATGTAACCTTTTCAAAACATAAATGTTCAAATTCCAATACTTCTTATGTCCATATACTATGTTTCTCTAGAAAGAAACAGTAGATGCATTGTAATATACGAACCTTGAATGTTTCTAGAGCTTCAATGAAGACTGTAGGAATCTCGTTTCTCAACCATTGATTCCATGAACTATCTCTATCTACATCTTCCCTGCTAGATGGTACATCAAAATCTCCTACAATCACAATTAAATTAAGTAAATACGCTACTCAAAACATATAATCGGTTTATAATATGTTTGGTAATTTACAAAGTTTAAAGCGAAGCGTACCTCGTCAAAAAGCTATACATTTTGTTTTTTTTATGAATCTCAAACTGAATGCTCAAATTCAAAGTTGCTTGTTCGTTCAAATGAGTTGGTAATTGGGATCAATCTTTACCACTGGTTAACTTTATCAAATAATTTTGGATTCACATAAGTGTTATTTTAGACTAACCAAATAAGTATCCAATGCCAATCTTTTTGCTTGGTCATCATGAACAAGTAGAGAAACTATTATAGTTTTGTTACCTTGAATGATGAATCTGAAGCCGTAACTACGTAGTGGAAGGAAAGCAAATACTGGTTGTTTCGGTGGAAGAACCTTCAAATACAATGCAATAGGGCACGTAGTTACTATATAATTATGATAGCAAAAGTTCATCAAAAGTTCGTCATGTAATAAATTAAATACAGAAAAATTCATACAAGATACTGTCGGGATATGTGACTTATCCCTTTCAATATTCATCAGTCACATCATACATTTTGTAATTTCCGTCACCTTACGAATATGATTAAACCGTTTCAAAGGCAATACGAATAATAATAATTAATGCCTTTCTCTCATTGAATAGTCAGTTAATTTTATAAATTAATCCTGAAGTAATCGTGTATTTCATTTGATGATTTGGAACACTGATGTATTTCCAGTATGTTTTTCTTTCAACGGGTTACAGGCAAGAGTTAGCCAAGTTGCATCCATATATTTCGGTTTTACTATTTGCTACTATTAAACTGCACTTGTTGTTCTTTTAATCATAGATTTAAACCACTTTTACAATATTTGGTGTTCATCTGGAGGATACATATCTAGGTTTATATTTCATACTTTATTGGTAGACTTTTGTCCTGATGGTTTAATGGGAAAAGCCAAAGCTATCTCTGTGGATTCCACATCGGCTCCAGATTTTGCCTGTAAGGATATTTTACTTGCATCTAATGTTGACTTTACAACAAGCCATCTCTCACAAGTCTTTGAGTCTGTATGTTGTATCTCTATAACATTATTTCCAACATCTCGACGATGCATTGTTTTCTCTCTAAGTTCAACCTATTATATAATACATGTTCAATTAAAATGAACAAGCATACATTACAAACAATCATGTTCATTCCAATACTCTTATAAAATAAAACATTTCCAACTAGTGATCAATTTGTTTTTGATACAAATTTTCATCAATTATCTTACTATCTTATATCCATTAATATACGAGGGTCAGTCAAGAAAAACTGAGAGTTGGTGAATAATGATCAGGAGAATAAGTGTTCGTATATTGTCTATATACTATCGTGAAAGATGGCATCTCGTCGATGTTATGGCGAATACCAATTTTGGGTAGGAATATTTGATTCTTGTTGCCAGGCAACCGAAGAAGACAACTCGAAGGCATGCGTTCGCGCTGTCTGTAGAACACAATTGTGCGTTGCTATGGAAACATAAAGTTATGTCGAACATTTTCAAACTTATTTTTTATTATGCAATACATTAATCTATCAGATATACTTAAATATGGTTGATTTGTTCCATCAATATAGAAAATATACCTGATGGAACTATTAATTGTCACTTTATTTGTTGCTATTGAGACTACAATTTTACCCCACCCAAAAGAACGCATGATGTTTTTCAAAAGCGAAGTTATATTTTTTATTTCTATTATGGTCACTGGACTCCATTAGATACATTCCTAATCCTTCTGAGCAGAAATTGTAAATTCAGTGATGATTTTTAGAATACCATGGTAACGCAAAGAACACATGTCGAGAAAATCGATAAAATAAGGGTAAAATTGTTGCTAGGCAACTAAACAATACAGCATTAGTGACCGTTCTGTAACAAACGCCCATTATTATTTGATATATACGATTCTACATGATACACATGTTAGTTGTACTAAATTATGCTATATAAAGTGGAAATAAACATTCGAATTGACAACAAAATCAGTCTCCAACTCGCTGGCGCGAACGCATACCCTATAGTGATGTTCTTTGGTTGCTTGGAAACTTTATTTATGAGCCCATATCCGATCAAGGAATTCACTTGAATATCCGCCATGGATGATAGTTGACGATAATTGGTAGAAAATATAATTGTATATACATTTGAAGGCTTAATTTAACAACTCTCAGATTTTCTTGACTGACCCTCGTAATAATCACAAAACCATACCAAATAAATGTATTAATGCGATATCAGCAATAAGAAGTATATACGGAACAACAACTGAAAGTATTCCACAGTTTATGTCAACTCCCACAAAAAGGACGATGTTGTTTCGGTTGAAATAAACAGTATATTTTGTACGTTTCCCTGTGCAAATGTTACTGTAAATATAGCATGTTGATGATTTGCATATTAAAACACGTTACAATGAGTTGAATGTGAATTGTGAGTTACTCATAATAGAAATAATTAAAAATAAGTAATGACCTTATTGTCAATGGTTATTTTTCTCAATCTATGAAGAAACAACAACAATGACGGATGTATGTCGTTGAATCTTGCAGCCAGTGTTCGTGTTTGTTGCAACATGGCGGGTTTCAATCTCAATAGTATATGGGTAGTCCATCTAAATTAAGATATAAACAAACATGCACATTTTAATAAAATAACAAATACCTTAGGGACAGTATTTATACTGAATGGGTTTTTACGGATAGTACAATCTGTGTATGCTGCATCTGTGTATGCTGTTTGTGTTGGTGGCTTACACAGTATCCGCCTCAGTATAGCTTTGAATTTACTGTATTTAATCAACAATATGATTTTTCATCGAAATAAACAACTTTTATTTTCTACAGATGTTTTACTCTTTCTAGAGCAACAAATATTTGTATATTGCATTTAACTTGTTATTAATATCATTGCAAATTGTCACCAAGTGTGTATTGAATGTTCTCATGCAATGATTATGGTTTCACAACTATCTAAAATGTACAAAAACATCAGGGAGGTAAATCTAACAAGACTATTGCCAAGCAATGAAAGTCCCCTACCGGTAGCCAATTGTAACAGGGAGAGTTATGGTTTTTGTGCACTGCACTTCTCCTAATTAATATCTATCCACATGTAAAGTTTCAATATAACATCTCTTTTGGTAATGGAGTTAGGCTCTGAACAAATTAAGGTATAAAAATAAACGCAGGAGGCAACCAAAAATTAAGCAAGGGAGAGTTATGCTTCTTGTGCACTGCACTTCTCCTCATTGATATCTATCCAGATGTAAAGTTTTAAAATCATATCTTTTTTGGAATTGGAGTTACGCTCCGGACAAAAGTTAAGGAGGAATATTTACAAAGGGAAATAACTCAAAAATTAAGTAAGGGAGAGTTATGGTTCTTGTGCACTGCACTTCTCCTCATTGATATCTGTCCTCATGTAAAGTTTCAAAATCATATCTCTTTTGGTAATGGAGTTATGCTCCGGACAAAATTTAAGTATCAAAATTAACAAAGGGAAATAACTCAAAAAATAAGTAAGGGAGAGTTATGCTTCTTGTGATGTGCACTTTTCCTCATTGATATCTACCCTCATGTAAAGTTTCAAAATAATATCTCTTTTGGTAATGGAGTTATGCTCTGGACAAAGTTAAAGTATGAAAATTAACAAAGGGGAATAACTAAAAAATTAAGTAAGGGAGAGTTATGGTTCTTGTGCACTGCACTTCTTCTCATTAATATCTATCTACATGTAAAGTTTCAAAACCATGGCTTGCTTAGTTTTGAAGTTATACTCCGGACAAAAAAGTGTGACTGACTGACTGACTGACGGACTGACGGACTGACTGACTGACGGAGTGTAAACCATAAGTCCCCTCCGGTTTGACCGGTAAGGGACTAATTATAAGAAACTACCATTACATCTCATATAACTTACTCATTATATGTTTGTTCTTCTGTCTGTACCCAATGAGGTAAGATATAACCCATAGGTCCACTGTTGACATCAAACTTTATATGGAAGCCATTAGAATGTACCTCCGGACAATCTGTCACTCTAAACACTGACTTGAAACCAATACCTTTCTGGCCTGTCCAATATAAACATACCTAGTAAGTACGATTGTATCATACATGCGTAATTAACAAAATGTAAACCATGACAATCTGTCATAATCGTGAATGACTGATTTGGGAGCCACCTGTTTTGGAGATATTCATCATATTGTAAAGGCATACCGCCGTAAATCTGAGTGATTAAACGAGGCTAATCACGTGTGGTTGTACTGACCATGGTTTTGAAACACATCTTGGTTTAATGTTTGAATTTTAATGAGCAAGTTAGCTCATATCGATGTAAAATGTATGGATGAACATGGAACTAAACATCATACTTTCCAGTCATCAAGGCGTGAGTTCTTCTTGTGTGCAAGATGTTTTGTGTTATTATCTCCTTGCCTACCGCATGGTTAGTATTGATGTGCCATACGCACTTTTGACTATCAGCATTTCTGATTGTCATGCAAATAACAATATGACACCATCTCATCGGCGCAAAAAAGTAATACATGTACTATTAATGATTGTAAGTCAATTGTCTTGCCTCACAATACCATGCTTTACCTACCAATATAGCCAAACTTATGTTTTCCTTTCGTACTTCGACCAACATCACACAGTGCTTTAATATCTTTCTCTTGGAAACCAAGTTCATTATTGAGGACATATATCCCATCATGCCCTATGACAAACTTCACTGCGGGACACTCATCATTCTCGTTGCTAAGGAGGGCATCATGGTAACTGTTATCGTCTGCATTTTGAATCAGTTCCAATACAAAATGTGTGTCTTTACTGTAAAGATCTTTAGATAAACGGTCCAAGCTTCTACCAAGACGTTCTTGTTGCACCTGATCAACATGAAAAAACTTACAACAAAGTTTAACAAAACAATCATTGTACTTATTGTGTTCTGAAATATTATTGTATTCTGACAATACTATCGGTATGTTACATATATCTTACTTATTAATAAATCAAGAACATGAGTAAAATATACTTCTAAAGTGTGGTAAGAGTTAAAAGGCCTTGACAAAACAGTGTCTATAAATGGACAGCATGCCAATCAAACCAATGGACGACCCATGTTCACAACTCCAATAAACCCTTAATAATTTAGATACTTAATAAGGGAGGAACTAGTTGAAAGGGTTTAGGGTAGAAAATAAGTTACATATTTACTTTCATTAGTCTTTCACCATCTTCACTCAAGTGTACACCAACTCCAAATTCATCTTTACGTATCTGATTAATGATTGTTTCACATACAGAAATTGTTGGTTCTTCAGGTTGTTTCCCTACATCAGCTAGTTCCACACCATCATCACCTAGTTAAAGATATGTACAAGTTACTAATCGACGAAAGTACGACAGTGTGATTTGAATACAGGAACAACTCTTTCTACATGTATAAAACGAACGTGTCAATTTACTTTAACTTTCCGTCAACATTTTGATATAGCTACTTGTGTTAACATATCAATCATATACCTTCTTCACATAAACAAATCCCAATAATAATATTCAGTTTACAATTTTCTAGAGCATTCAATAATCTATGAACACACTATAAAGTTATTCGAAATTATCACCTTGGTGGCCCTCCACAGTATCGCCCTCGTTTGGAGGTCCATCCGGCCCCATCGATATTTCTGATTTTTCATCATGTTTCATTCCAGTGTCCTGTGTTTCCATAGTGATATCAGCATCAAAGTCACCAGATACAATATCATCAAAGTTATCCTCGTACATTTCCTCCTCATTCGTAATATTTGTAACCTTTAAACATTTACACAATATATTTAACGATATAATAACGCATATACCTGGCTGTAGATTTGAGCAATGAAAATGGCCCAATCTCAACATGATGACACGTATATGGTAACGTTTGAGTCCACCTCTAGCCGTTGTGATGTATTGACACATTTCTGTGAGCAGCATATAATCACAATTTTATTTTTGTCAATTAATATGAAATGAGTCCATCCATTAGTTCAACTGTATATAAGATACTAGTACTAGTATAACGCATGGTGTTGATTTCAGACAGACGGACGATAAATCAAAAGACTCAAACATATCTAGAATGAAATCAAAAGATGAAACAAACCTGTACATCCTCTGCACTTTCAATAACATCTGCAAGTTCAGGAGGTAGAGTTTGTACGTCTGATTTTAATGGTTTGAATTTTTGCTGAAGGTTGGTTATCCAATCCTGTATACCTAACAGGCAGCCTAGCTTCTCCAAGTGGTTTCTATCAGATGGTGTCACACAAAGTTTAACAAGCAACTGTTTGGACATACTTGATCCTATTATCTGGCCTAATGGATCTAGAAACATCATATTAGCAAGGGACACACTCAGTTTGGTAGGAATACACAACAGGCATTTAAGAACAAATTTAGCAGCAATATGTTCCTGTTTGTTTGTGTAAGCATCTCTTGAATACTCGACACATGTGCTGGATTCCTCGGCGTACATCTGTAACAATGCTGATTTCATGTGGCTGGATAGTAGCGCTAATGGCATGCTTCCAATGCCTTTGTATGTGACCGCCATGGATACCAGGTGCCCACATGTAGATTTAACATCACGTAAACTTAGAGCAAAAATGAACTTTTCTTGGGATGTTGAGGAGACGAGTTTGATCAGTTCACCGGGGCCCACTTCCATGGCCATGATATCAATCTCAGTAAAGTGTCCACCTGTAATTTAATATTTAACAACTTCAAAAGATACTGTAAAATATAAAGCCCAATAAAAGTAAAGTACAAAATGTATTAATTAACGACACGACAATAATCTATGTCCTACTGACGAACAACCAATATGGTGCATCTACTGAAGGTGACCAACCTTCTTAATGTTATGGCCAACAGTTCTTGAGTTACTACATATAGTACCAATCTAAAACCGTTTTGCTACTTCTGACAATGGTACACAACGGGTCAATTGCTAAATGTCCTCATGCAAAGAAATTGATTATTTAGATACGGTTCATTGATTATTATGCTCAAAGGAAAACCTGCTTTGCACAGGATGGTAGCTGAACTGCTATCTACGATAAACAATATATACCAAGATACTCACCTTCTATTTTGATTTGTGTCACATTGTTTACCACTTGTATGAAACCTTTCAAACAACCAAACTGTGGTTCAAACACAGTACTCCATTGAGACCACTCTGCAAGATTCTCCAGTAATGGACAATTATGAAGACATACAATCGCAGCTTCTTTTGTCTGGTGTCCAAGTATTCCAACCTTCGCGTGATTACTAGATGGTGCTCTAAAGAAATATATCAGGTTAAAGTTGCAATAGTTCATTTACAAAAATGTGATTAGCATTTATATTTCAGTAAACCATAATGAACGTTAAATATGTCAGATAGTTTAACCATTGATGGACAGGAAACTCACGCTGAATGTGTTTTGCTGTAGTACATTGTACTAAGAGCATTAGAACGCCTGAAACCGAAGACGGAAAAGAGCAAGTTCAAAAGAAGAATAACGGAGTTGAAACTTAAATGTATAATTTATGTCACACTTGTTGGGATACCACTAACAATACATCATACCAAAAAAACTAGTTCTGATTCTTGTCAAAGCGGATTTAAGTTTTCAGCAATATCGAATTTAAAGTCCCTTTTCAACACCATTTATTCACCATATTTTCAGTTTGTTATAATAAAGTCATATTACCCCGAATGAAGACTGAAAGGCGTCTCATAAACAACACTCATTCCTGCCATGTGCATACGTCTCAAATACTTTTCTGCATGACTTAACAACAGTTTCATGTTTCCGTATCCGAGGTTACGTACGTCTTTCACGCTGTATTGTTTACATAAAGCTGATTCAATCTCGGGTGGCTGAAAATTTAATACAAATAAACTATTTATGCAACACACACAAACTGTAGCAAAGTATGTTTATTGATGGAATAATGTTTGTCTTATATATAGTCTGCTTTTTTAGATTTTATTATGTTCAGTACGCCATAATAACACTATTCACCCAAAGCTGTACAAATAAGACTATTTCAACTTCATAAAGATAAAAGAAATGGTGTTTAGCGATAGGTTCTATATTTTAGTATTTTCTTCCTGATAATCAACATACCTGTGACAAACCACACTGCTTGCATTGACCGATGAAATCATATAAATCATCTTGTTGTGGTTTAAATGAAGTTTCACTATCACTAGCTCCACCAGCTCCTGATCCTAACTGTAAACCACCACCTTCCTCTAAAACCTAGGAAAAAGTAGGAAATCATTTTTGTATTGCAATACATTTATATTCCCTGTGTCTATATCTGAAGAAGGTATGGTAAACTGCAGACATCTTCAAATATATATATGTATACAAACATGTTGCTTAGTGTTAGTGTAAGTTCCTCTATGTCCTGGTTTTTAAAGATAGTTCTTCAAACATGCTTAGCAGTAACAATAAGTTGCATTTAAAACGGTATTGCACACGTTCTGTGTATCTTTAATATCAATATAATGTGTAATAAATTACCTTTTTAGCTTCTCTCAATAGAAATTCCAGAAATCGTCCAAACCCCATTTGGCTGAATTCTGTGAAATCAAAATCTTCTAACAGTTTCTCCTCCATTCTGTTAAGGTCCGGTAATGCCAGGGCACGTACAGACAGACAATTCTTAATGTACTTCTTCAAACTATCTACCACATCATCTGATAAAAGTCATTCAAACGTGTGAAAACTACTTTTTATTAGTTACATTTGATACAACCCAAACCAGTTGACCACTTTTAAAATGCTTTAAAAGTGTTTTATTGACTGTTTTGCAATGTACCGAGAGAAAAACAAGAATAATTGAGTTTATGTAGAATTTTGAATTGATAAAAGGTGTTTTTCTGAGTACTATGCAATTAACTGACAACCTATAATCCAGAATAAGTGTTTTATGTTAACTGTTGACGTGAACAAAATGCTGTTTTGGCTGTTACCACGGTACTTCATATTTATTGCTCTTGAATTTTAGTCTAAACACTGGAATTGAGATTATGTATACCTGTCACGACACATTGACTTCGTTTGTCCGGATTCTTCTAGAATAGCGGGGCCAACAGACTAAAGAGCTCAAAGTCCGCTGACAGATTGTTTATATACTAGTACATAATATTATTTTTATAATTATCTTCCTGTATATGTATTATCACCAAGTATTACCTTTCCTCGGAGGTTGTCTACTAGACTGACCCTGAATTTGATCATCATGTTCATCATCACGTGCAGGTTGGTTGAGTAGTTTGAGAGCTTCTTCCTGTACTGCCGTACTTGTCATACATATTGCCAGATGCAGTAGTATCTTTCCAAGGTTGTCTGCACGCATGACATTCAGGAAATCCTAAACATGTGAAAATATCAGAACATGTGTTAACAAAAGATTCCAAACCGGGTTTATGGAGGTTCCAGCGGCTTTTTGAGCATGCCAGGAAATGACAAACTGATTTGCCAATAATAATAACGAGAACAAACTTGACATTTAGATCAAACAATGCCATATAAACGTAAATAAATCATAGTAAACATGATGATGATGATCAATGTCCACATTGTGAGGCAAAAATGTACAGACCCAGAATGCGATGGAGTTTAAACCTAAAATGACATTTAAAAACAAAGTCCTCACCTCTATGGCTTTCTTCAACTTTGACATAGGTACCCTTTTTGGTCCTGGCACATTTATAACCATCGTAAGAATGGTCAGTTTCTGACTTATCTCCATTATTGCTGTTTCTGGTTGCATCTTAATATAATGTTTTCTGATTTCAAGTGCATCATCAGACCCTTGTTGCAAAATCGTGACCTTGAACTTGCTGTAATTAATAATATTAACATACAACAGTCTTCTTGAAAAGCTACTTCTACATGACATCATGTAATGACGTCAAATACTTCTGATAGCACCAATGTTTAATAGTGACGTTAATATGACTACACAGTGGCACATGTAACATTTTATCAAAACAGCGATTATAATGTTACTGCAAAGAGGTAAGCTCATCGTAAAATAGTTATCATTAAATTGGTACAAAGGAAAAACAATAAAAAGAAACAAAAACTAGGAATCATAATCTTGATCTTGAAGAGACTAAGAAATATCATCAGTGAATGACATTAATTGAACGTCCACTAAAACAACAGTAATGTATAATAATGACGATATAGTGAATGCCAACCAAAGAAACTAACTAAACTTATTGCCATGAACTGGCTCCAAGAATTACAATCAATGTAGAACAGTGTCGGTGGATTTGCTAAAATGATCATGGGAGCAATGTATTTGTGCAACATTTTGAGAACTGTCGAATAACCAAATAAGGATATAATACATGATATACAATAATACCTGAATGCCTTCTCAATGTCATCCTTCAAATGTTGTTTAAATTGTTCGTAAATTCCCCGTCTTTGGTTGGAAGCATCTCTTTTAGCTTTTTTCAACACCTAAAATCAACATCCCAATTGTAAACTCTCGATTTAGCAATTTCGATTTCTAACAAACAGAATTTTTAAGACAAGATAGCTGTTTTAATGAAGGAGACATAACTTTTACTCGAGCTACATGTACAATACACGGATATAAACTTTAAAATTAAATGAAAATGACCAATATCTTCAGAATCCTATTTCTGTTGGAATGTTTTACTTTTGTAAACTCTCGATTTAGCAATTTCGATTTCTAACAAACAGAATTTTTAAGACAAGATAGCTGTTTTAATGAAGGAGACATAACTTTTACTCGAGCTACATGTACAATACACGGATATAAACTTTAAAATTAAATGAAAATGACCAATATCTTCAGAATCCTATTTCTGTTGGAATGTTTTACTTTTTTGCATAGCACAATTTCTCACAAAAACCACAACGTTCTTTGGATATTATAATTGTGCAAAAGGGTGTGATGATCTAAATTACCAATCTTAGGTTTTACATTTGTACCTTATTATCAATTTAATATCTTAAAATACCAAGTTTCCGACAAAACTGAAAATGATTAAAACCTAATGGAAGTAGCAGCTAGCAGCAGAAAGTTTACTACAAACTTATTAACTTACCCCAATGACCAGTGGAAGAGATTTTATCTGAATGCCAAGCATGAATGCATTGTCTGCATCATACTTTTCTACAAGGTAGTTCAAGAAAGCTTCCAATTCTACCTTCTTTGTCCAATTATTTGTAGAGGTCAAATATGAGTCCAGGAGGTCCATAATCGCCGAAGTTGTTATTGGAGGTATTTCAGCCATATTAGGTGGAAATCTGAACAGACGCTTAACTTCTGGAAATCTCTGCAAAGGTCCTAACTTCAATGTACTAAAGTCATGTTGATCGGGAACATATTCACGCAAACATTCTTTCAGTTCATACAATGTGCAAATCGATCGTGATCTCAAAAACGATACTATGTACGCATTAACCTTACAAATCGCTCTGTTCAGTTCATTGACACTTGAAAGATAATCTCTGTTGTTCAAGCCCAGTTTTCTAATACTGTTGCACTCATATCTCTGACAAACCAATTTCTCCACAAGCTCAGGTGTGACAAATGTATTAGAGTCAGCTAATATCTCAATACATTCTTTGGCAACTTTATCCACTTCGTCTTTAGTAGGTTTCCTGTCCATAGGAACATACACACGACGTACAACAACGTCCCTATCTTCAAATTCACTCTTCTCGATAGGTTCAACATTCTTTTCTTTGCATTGGTCCCAGAATATGGCAGTATTGTTTGTTTCCGTACTTCGTTGTTGTGTAGTCGTTAACGGAGGAGTTAACATGTAGTCATGTGGTAGGTAGGTAGGTAGTTTCATCTCGTCACTGTTCGATAGTTCATCCCTATTGTTACAAGGTGTTTCATGAACTGACGCAGGGGTGAGTGGATATCTGTCGCCAAGACTTAAAGCAACGTGAAGGGCTTCCATGGGCGTTAGCGGTTTGCGTTGGTGTTGATTCGCAGTACCAAGAGGTGTTTGATTATACTTCTTAGGAACATACGTTCTGTCTGTTGACTTGCCTCCTACAGCACCGGACAGATGAGGATCATCATTTAAATCAATACCACCGACAGCGTCGTTCAAAGAGTCAATAGTAGAACCATTGCTTTTACTCTGTACATTTTCTGGATTCGTTTTCAGTGATGCCTTTACCGATGACTTTACAGACTTCTTAGAAGCCGATGATTGTACATTTTCACATTTTGTGAGCGGTTGTTCTGGACCAAATCGTACTATTTTTCTATTTCCTTTCCGGTCAATTGAAAGCACATCACTCCAGGTTGGTAAAATATCATCTAGATTTGATACGGCATATGCACGGGCATTCACTTTAAGTTTTGGTATATTAGCTTTGCGGACACACTCCCAAAGATCATCAGTATCGAGTCCTTCTGGGTGAGTCTTCAGTACACTAATCACTGCTTGTTTTAACTTCTTGGCCATCAATGCATTATTACTTGGCATTGTTTTATATTGCATCTCATCACCTAAACATGAATGTCAACTAGTATTTAATCATGACAAAAAGTATACAACTTCTAACAAACAGGAACACATCTTTTTAATTAACAACGATAAACGAAACCATGCTAGTGATTTGAATGAGCAATCAGTGTTTAGCGCTCCAGGTTTAAAATCAATGGAAGGCCTCATATACCTGCCACGTTTACCCAGATATCACATAGAGAAAGGTAAACTGTGGGCTCTAGTTTGTTTGACCGGAAATAACACTGGCTTAGAATGAGAAGGTTGTAAGGACAAAATTGATATGTTGAGAAAACAAGTAAACACTGTACGAAAATTACTCTTTGGTTTTGGTAAAAAATACAGTTTCAGCTTTAGTTTGGTCAGCATGACATGTTTCGATTGTCATGAAAATAGGCCTACAAGTAGTGCCTTGTGGTGCTGATTTTAAATACTAGCAAGCATCAGCCTTCTCATTCTAAGTATGCGATATGGTGATGACAACAGCTCTTTATAAGCGCTTTGTGTTCAGGCGAGATATGATACAACTAAGCATATCACAGCATACAAATTCAAGATAATGTATAATTTAGATATTAAAAACATTTATAATATAACTGCAGTGCATAAATTTGGACAGTGAATTTCGCCATGTTTCAAAAATAAATTATATCAAATACATGTTTGTATAAGTACGTGGGTGAATCAAAAAGTTAGTAGAATTTTGCCATAACTTTTTTATTTTTAGAGTTAGCGTCGTCATATTTATGCTGAATGAATACATTGGTATTTTCTTTAAATACAAATATTTTTAGCGACCTGATTTTAACCGTTTCAAAATTATTTATATCTAAAATAAGTGCGATTTCGTATACCGGAGCACACGGAGAATTTGAAACACATTTTATTAAATTTTGTAAAATATCTCAATTGTAGGACCTCCAAAAACCGCCAAAATGTTATGTCTGATTGCATAATGTCATTTTTAAAGTCTGTTAAAATTTCGGACCTCATCATCGATAAATAATGCTTTAATCAACATTTACACAATCGCATTATATAGAAATACCAGCGTAAAACGGGTCTACCGGAATTTACGGAACCACGGGCGGTTTTCAAAATCTGCGTGAAACTGGAATATACGTACGGCATCAGAGCCAATACATGGTTTGAAACTTGCAGGTATATATCCTGAAATAAATAGACATCGATTTATAAATGGAATTAGTGGTTTCGTGTAGGCCGACGGATTTTGACAACCAAATAAAATACACCTGATATTAGTGACGTCGGTTCGCAACGTCGTCGAAGAGGATCAACGCTATATAATAGCTGATATAGCAAACACTTAGATTAATCTTATGGGACAGCGTACACGATATTAAACAAATGATTGAAAATGCAGAAACTATTATTACGATGGTTATCCAAAAATACCTACATATTAGTCACTCGAGAAGCGAAAATGAGTCAAAACATTAACGTAAGTATTGACAACGTGGCGTTTGACGTCGTTCACCAAATGACGCTGACGTGCTCCGGTATGCTGTCACAGCATGTGTGCATTGCAACGTAAAAATCATGTAGTTTTGACTAATTCAATGAAATTTAACCAATTGTTTTGTTATACTTATGATCACGTTATATTAAAATTTGAAAGCATTTGAAGCTGTGGTTTGTGAGTTATGATATTTTTCTACGAACTTTTTGATTCACCCACGTAGATGGATAGTTCAACAAAATGAACTAGTTTACCTGAATGTTTACGAAGAACGTGTTTTTGCAGTTCTTTTGCGTTTATAAATTTGTTTCTACATATCCGGCAAATATGCTTTGCGGCGTTTTCCTCCATCCCTGCAATAGAGATTCAAAATAAATGTAGGATAACTAAAATTTGTCGATAAGCTTCAACTTACTTAAATAACCTCGGAAAGTATTAGAAAGAGAACGCAAACGCGATGTTGTCTTGTTTTGTCTGTACGTTATACAGTGGGTGTGTGAAGTTATGCTACATGACACATTACTCATTACAAAACGTTCTAAACGGTGTATACCCATATCGGCACCCTCTCTGTGCAAAACGGTGTATCGGCACCCTCTCTGTGCTGACAACAATGAATTTTGAGGAAGGAGAGGGTAAAAAATCATTTGTTTGGTCATAAATTATTATTATTATTACTGTAAAATCATTAATTATCGTGGGGGATTAAATTTCGTGGATTTCGTGGTTCACTTAAACCACGAACTTTAATCCCAACGAACATTGATTTTGACCCTTGTTTTGTTACCTGAAATTCACAATCCACGAATTCAAATGCCAACGAAATTGTCTTTTTTACCAAAACCACGAAATTTCGTCCCAACGAAATTAAATGATTTTACAGTATTATACCATATTTATATGTATGCACACGTTCAAAAGTGCTGTACAATCATAACTAATACATGGTTACAACAGTATATAATGTACATAAAATATACAAGTAGGACCTACTAAACCCAGTAGGCGGGGGCTCTACTTAACCCAGTAGACGGGGTTCTACCTAACCCAGTAGGTGGGCCTCTACTTAACCCAGTAGACGGGACCCTACTTAACCTTGTAGTAGGGATCTATTGAAGACAGTAGACGGGGCTCTACTTAACCCAGTAGACGGGGCCCTACTAAACCAAGAAGTAGGGATCTATTCAACACAGTAGGCGGGGCTCTACATAACCCAGTAAACCTCAACTAGGACAAGGATAACGTCTACCACATGTCCTTAACCCTTAAAGGAATAGTGATACTTCCTTTAAAAGGGGGATGACTCACAAATGACATAAAGTTACTATCATCATATGAGTTACATAGGTCGAAGAAATAACATACTTTCTTCAAGACCTTACCATAAAAGGTCGAAGAAATAACATACTTTCTTCAATACCTTACCACACTTTGAAACGGGGCTCTACTTAACCCAGTAGACGGGCGTCTACTTAACCATCAACTTCAGCATGAATAAGCTATAGTAAAATAGTGCGTTTTCAGGGCTTTCTTGAAGGACGGTAGTGTTTTACTGTCTCTGAGCGCTGTTGGCAGTGCATTTCAGAGTTTCGGTGCAGCAGTTGTGAAACATCGGTCACCGTAAGTCACAGTCCTCGTCCTTGGCACAACTAGAAGAACAGAATCATTTTGAGAACTTAGCTGTCTTTGTGGAGTATATACTTCCAACATACTTTTGATGCAACCAGGCGATTTTCCATGTAGTGCTTTGAAAACATGAGTCAATACCTTGTACTCTATCCTGTACTGTACAGGTAGCCAGTGAAGATCCTTCAGTACAGGAGTGATGTGATTGTAACGCGGTGTCCATGTGATGAGGCGGGCAGCTGTATTTTGAATAATTTGTAGTTTATTCAGAATGATTTTCGGGGTGCCACATAATAATGAATTGCAGTAATTCAGTCTCGATGTTACTAAAGAATTAATCAGGGATTTTGTTGCATCAACAGTCAAGTATTTATCGGATCTGCATGAAACACGACCTTGAAACAGAGTTTACATGTTTATCCATGTCCAAATGTGAATCCAACATTGCACCAAGGTTTCTCACCATCGATGATGGTTTGATTACAGCGTCGCCAACTGTCACCGTGAGATTCTCGGCTATGCTGGCATTCCGTTTTGGTACAAACAGGATTACCTCTGTTTTGTCAGCATTTAGTTTCAGCAAATTATCTTTCATCCAGTGCAAGATATCCTTCAGACAGGCTTCGATTCTTTGCAGTATTTCATCCCGCGAGACACAATCTTTTGGTTTGAACGCCATATATAATTGTGAGTCATCAGCATAGAAATGATGTTGCAATTGATGTTTTCTACAGATTGCACCGACTGGTTTTGTGTACATGATGTAGTTCTTTGAACCAAGCACAGATCCCTGTGGTACGCTGTAGTTCATTAGTACAGGTTTTGAAAGCTCTCCATCTATACAGACAGTCTGGTAGCGGTCACACAAATAGGCTTTCATCCACTCTAATGGCTTGCCTGTTATACCGAAATGATTTTTAAGTCTGCCTAGTAGAGTGTTGTGATCAATGGTGTCAAATGCTGCTGACAAATCCATCATTACAAGGACCGTAGCTTTATTCTGATCTAGAGAGCAAAGGATGTCATTTTGCACACGAAGAAGAGCCGTTTCAGTAGAGTGAAATTTTCTGTATGCTAACTGACGTTCTTCGTGGAGATCATGTAGTGCTAAATGCTTTTCCAATTGAGCATCGACTACCTTCTCAAGAACTTTGGAAATGAAGGGTAAGTTTGACACATGTCTATAATTTTTCAGTACATTTTGATCAATGCCTAGCTGGCTTCTTTATCAGTGGTCTTATTCTGGAGCTTTTAAAAGTCTTGGGTACATAAGCACTTTTGAGTGATGCTTTGAATATTCTTGTTAATAATGGAAGTAGTTCATTCAAGCAATCCTTCAACAGCCATGTTGGTATTGGATCAAGTTCACATGATTTACTAGGTGAATTATTTATCAGTTTTCGGATTTCATCCTCTGATGTTGGAGAAAATTCGGACAGTTGCTCTTCTTTGAAATGAGTTTCGAATTCAACACTGTCGTTTTGTTGGTTTGACTGAATACTGGATGCTATTTCAGTACGTATTGCTTCAATTTTGTTAATGAAGAAGTCACTGAAGTCCTGTGCAAGAATTTTAGCAGGTTTACCAGTTGGTAACACAACTTCTTTTTCTTCACCCATCAGATGTTTAGTTAAATAACCCTTTCTGATCACGACCACAGGCTTCTACCTTATCTGTATAATAGGATACTTTGGATTGTTTCAACATTTTGTTGACTACCGAACATTGATTCCTATATTATATTTCATGATCTATTGTCAATTTAGATTTTCGCCATTTTCGCTTAAATTTTCGTCTGAGATGTTTAGCGTCATGTAGATCTTCAGTGTACCACGGACATGAGGGTCTTAATACTATTGTTTTGGATTTTAAGGGCGCATGTTTGTCAATTAGTGATGAAAGCCCATGGACATTTACCTCTACTAGTTTATCAACGTCTGATATATGCAGTCCACTTTCCAAAATATCTGAGGATTCAATGTCTTTTTTGAATTCATTAATGTCAATAGATTTTAACTTTCTTAGATTCACTGTTTTTCTTATAGGTGCAGGTTTAGCAGCACAAGCTTTAAAAACTACTGCAAAATGATCACGAGAGGTTTTTCCACTGTTGTCAGGTAGACCAGGATCAGATATTTCTACATGTGAGACAGAAGTGTCAGTGTCTCTTGTGATTACCACATCCAATGTGTGGCCAGCCACGTGGGTTGCCCCAGTAACGTGCTGTCGCATGCCACAAGATTCAAGAATACTTGTGAACTTTACAGTGTCTAAATGCATTAGGTTGTCAAGGTGGATGTTCAAATCCCCAACAACTATGATGTTACTTTCTGATGTTACAAGTTTGGCCAGAAAGGATGGCCATTCATTTTCCAGGAAAGTACTAGTTTTAAGGCCATTTTTACTAGTTGGTGGTGGTGCTTTAAAAAAACGATAGCCCACGGAACAACCCAATGATTAACCACTGCGTTAATGTTGTCCATTTGTTTTATCAGTTCACACGTTCAGACTAAGAAGGAATGTTGACATGGGTACTTGTTCAAATGTACACGCAATCATATTTATGACATTTATGGCGATTTTTCGTCAATATAGGAAATATCTCTCACCTAAGATGGAAAGTCCTTGGACCAAGCTGGCCTCTAAATGCTTTTGTAGTATGGTTACTTTAACCAAATAACATAAAATCAGCCTACTTTCGGTTTCGTTGTGGCACCGGAACCCTCTCTACGTATTGCAGTCGACTGGCACAATAACTAACAATAACTATAGCACAGAAAGGGTGCCGGTGCGAAATCAGAAAGGGTGCCGTTGCCACAAATAAACCGAAAGTAGGCTGTTGTTTGCGCAATTTGATTGTAAGTTGCGATATTTAAAGGATTTAGATGCCAGATTGGTTCAAGGACTTTCCATCTGATGTGAGAGATGTTTCCTACATGTTTTTTGACGAAAATTCGCATTTAACTGTCCAAATCAGGACTCTCGGGTTCATTCAAACAAGTACCCCGGTCAACATTCAATCTTAGTCTTAACTTGTGCAACTAATATGGCACAACACAAGGACAATGGTTAATCATTTGGTTGTTCCATGGGCTATTGTTTTTTAAGCACAAATCTGCAGTTTTGGCAAAATCAATTATTTTCGTACCTCTCCGGTCGACTGGTGTCCTAAAAACCATTGTTTTGCACATAGTGGGTGCCGATACAGCGTTTTGCACAGAGAGGGTGCCGATACGGTTATACACCATGTACTAAACGCGTTTCATTTCTATAGTTTGTATGAAAATATCGGATTTTAAATTATAACTTGGGCACCTCTCGTAGTCTAATTGCCATTAAGATGGGAATGTAAACTATGTAGTGATGTCAGAAAGTTATAAGCAAGCAAATAATTTTAAATACAATTCACTTATACACGTATATCTGAAGTATTCGGCTAAAACTGCAGTCAAGGCTGAATACTCCGTTTCGATTTATAGTACATGTATACTTATCTTGAATACATTATTTGTATCCTGTAAAATATGTGATGTATTGATTTTATTTGTACTAAATTTATAAAAAATAGTCATGCTCAAATTAGTTAAACTTTACATAATTTTACCACAAACTATAACTATGTTTATATGTACTACCTTTAACAATGTGTAAACATAGGAATATATACTGATACAAGTTTACTTTATACTGCTCCTTTATTCAATTGATATACAAAATATGCATTCATATTATTATATTGTTCTTATACTTTTTGTATGAATATGTACTACGTTTTCATGGATGCGAGTGTCTATAAGCATGTGCATAAAACTTAGTTTATTACAAATTAGCACATAACTGTATAAACGTTTTATTTGACATAACAGAAACGGTAATAAATCGCTGGCTTAGAATGAGAAGGTCGTTAGTAGTACTAACTACCTTATAAGGCTGGCATAGTTTTAGAATCAGCATCACAAGGCGCGTTCTGGTGAGCCTATTTTCATGACAATCGCAACTTTTCATGTTGACCAATCTGAAGTTGAAACATTTTGTTTAACCATAAGTAAAGACTAATTTTCTGACTGGGTGTTCTTGTTTTCTCAAAATATCGATTTTATACTTACAATGCACGACCTCACCCTTCTAAGCCAGCGAAATATCGATGGCTTAGAACAAGAAGGTCGTAACTACCAAATCGATATTTTGAGAAAACACGGAAAAACTGTCTGACATTTACTCTTTACTTATTGTAAAACAAATTTTTACAACTTCATTTTGGTCAACATGACAAGTTCAGATTTTTATGAAATTGGCTCATTAGGAGCGCATTGTGATGCTTATTCTAAATATGTATGAATCTTTAAAGGTCGTAAGTGGCACTTACGACCTTCTAATTCTAAGCCATCGATATATATCAGTAATTGCCCTAAAATACTAAAAACCAAATTATAAGTGTTTATAAAAGTATCATAATTATATGTATGTGAGCATTTTATGATCAAACTAAGCTAAAAAGGTAGCAATTAAAACTTACTTCGGATTTTATATCCGATGTTACACACAGTGATAATGTAAATAACTACATTTTATCTAGTAAACATTATCAGTTGTTTGTTGAAATAGATATATAATCCGGAATTTACAAAAAATAGTGGGTTTTCCGCTATCTACATCAGGACCTTCTCTATAAATGGTACAGCATTTAAAATCCCTATTTACACGTGGTACAAATCGCGAGCTTAGAATGAAAAGGTCGTTACTACTACTTACGCCTTTATAAGACTCATACATATTTGAAATCTGCTTCACAAGGCGCTTCTTATGATCCTATTTTCATGAAAATCGGATATTGTCATGTTGACCGGACTTAAGTTTTAAAAACTTGTTTTCCCATAGGTAAAGAGTAAATTACAGACAGTTTTATCTTTTTTCTCAATATATCGATTTTTCGATTTTGTAGTTACGACCTTCTTATTCTAAGCCATCGAAATGAAGTTGGATAACTGTAAAAGTTGTATGTTTACGCAAGATTAGTGTGGAAAAACCAGATTGCATTGAATTCCAGAGTAAATCTGCTGACCGGGTTTACAGTTTTTCGGAAAATGCACCATTATACGATGCATACCCGTATCGACACCCTCCCTGTGAAGAAACGCTGTATCGGTACCCTCTCTGTGCTGACACGGGACATTCTCAGTGCAAAACAGTTTTTTAGGACACAAGTCGACAGGAGATGTAAATAAAATAATTGTTTTTTTACATATTTGTGCTAAAAGAAATATCCCATGAAACAACCCAATGATTAACCGCTGTCCTCATGTTGTTCCATTTATTATATCAGTTGTCACAAGTTCAGACAAAGACGGACTGTTGTCCGGTTTTTTTTCGAATGAACACGCAGTCCTGTCTTTGACACTTAAATTAATGTGATATTCCGCACCTCAGATGGAAAGGTTTTGAATCAATCTAGCCTCTAATGCTTTTTATATCGTTACTTTTATCAAATTACGTTTAAAACAGTGTACTTTCTGTTTCGTTGTGACTCCGGCACCCTCTCACTTCTGGCACCGGCACCCTCTCTGTGTGTTGCAGCTGGATGGCACGGGAACCCTCTCTGCGCTCACTATGATCAAAGCACAGAGAAGGTGTCGGTACCAGAACAGAGAGGGTGCTGGAGTCACCACGAAACAGACAGTAGGAGGGACTGGCCATATAGCTTAAGAACCCAATTGACATTACGCCAGAGCAGAGATCGCTCCGCCTGATCGTTTGTCGAAGGCTGCTTGACGAAGGTTTTCAAGTGAATTCATTGGACCAAGTGATTACAATTCACCGCTAAACTTGATTTAAAGGGTATAGCTTGACGACTGACGTAATGACATTGGACTATAACCATTTTAAAGTGTGTATTTTACGCGTTTAAATAAATTATAGCTTGGGCAGTATGAAAAGAAAGGTGTGTTTATATAAACTGTCCATATTTGTATGTATTTAATTTAATATGATTTTTACTTTGTATCCATTACATATTGTTTTGAACATGTATAAATCGTGATGGTACAGTACTTTTGAACGTGTAATGTACTAAAACGAATGGGCTATACATTGTATATATAGTAGTATGATTATAAGAATCAAACTAATAAAAAGGAAATACAGGATATAAAGCTAAAGCGTTTTAAAAAGTTAACAATTTTCTAGGGTCCTTTTCAGCTGTTAGGCCGCTCAAGCACCTTTTGACATTTCAACTTCCCCTGGTTATTGGGCTACCTATGGAAACCTACACTCGTGTCTCCCTGGGGAGACTATTTCTCTCCTGTGGTGTGGCAGCCAACGGCGCCCAGGAATAGACACTGCCCTCGCAGGTACCATTTTACACCATGGTGGAGAGGATCGTGTGTATCTCGCTCAGAGAAATTCACCAGTGGTCCAGAGGGGGGTCGAACCCGGGACCTCTCGATCCCGAAGCGCGCGCTCCACATAAGCTGTCGCTCCTACCATGCATGTGACGAGAAATAAGTTCACATCCTGCTTAAATCCACATATAGATTAATCACACAATGTACATGCGCAATTGTCTCTCAGTCCGATAGTGTTGTAACTGTATTATTTCTGTCTAGCTACGCCCCTTGTCCTTGTCCATAGATAAGATATCACGGCTTAAACTATAGGCTATTCCAATTCTAGTAGGGGTTCTAGTCATATAATTTTAACGTGTGGAATTATAAGACTGAAATGCACATTAATTGATATGGAATAATATACAATACATGTAAAGATCTAGATCTAGACTTCTTTTTCAAAGTTTATTACTTGCATACAGCGTGGTTATTTGTCTGCAAAACCGAAACTAAAACGATTTCTAGATCTAGTCTAACAGACAGTATTCAACAACGTTTACTGGACGAGTTTATGAACAAATCAACTGAAATGACAATGTAATTTGTACTTACTTCGGTTTTACATCCAGTTTTCCGCAAATCGATGTTGTAGATAACTAAATTTTGGTAAATAACGTTACTATATCAGCTGCATTATATATCTATAAATAGTTGACCTGGTTTATAGCTTTTCAGAAAATTTCAAATACGCCGCGCCGACAGGGGCGTAGCTGGGCTTATTTTTAATGCACTCACAACAAACCCGTATAATAGTTGCTAGGGGTTCTGGGGGCATGCTCCTTGAGATTTTTTTTTATTTTTACGAAGCTGCACATGCATTCAGAATTTCTGGAGTAGTTTCGCACGATAGTAAATATGATCAGAATTATGACATGATAAACTCTGATTCTATACCATATTCGTCAATGTTAAAATATATTATGATTTCGTTTGTTATACAATTTTGTTGTCGAGTATCATTTTCATTTATAAAAAATGCTATAACATAGAACACTAATGACACTTTTATTGAAGTTGGTAAAGCTTAATTTGTAACGTTTAAGATCGAGTCTATTTTCAATAGAGTTTTCTATAGAAATTACAGTTTATAACATGAAAAATATGCCTAAACAGGTTGGGAATTGCATTTTATTGAATTGTTATATCACTTTAATGTTGTCAGTCACGTGCGTATTTGTGTTTGCCCAGCTACGCCCCTGGCAATAGTACATGTTACAGGCACGGGTCCAGGCAGTGGGCACGAGGGCCCGTGCCCCCCCAGTTGGCTGAGATTTTTTTTTGAAAACTTTGAATACTTTGAGTAAAACAGGTATTGAACAGACATCTCTAAATAATATGGGTATTTTTTCTTATGTTCTAGATGAAAAAGTATTTGTAAGATGGGCATTTTTCGTGCTCGCTTCGCTCGCAGAATATTTTTAATATACATGTATTTATTTATACGTAGCTGTCGCATCACAGAAATAAATTACAAGAGAATTTTTGCCCTAGCTCATTATATTACCTTTTGACTGTTAAATAATCATAACTAAACCATTAAGGTTAACTCTCAGAATAAAGGAAAAAAGGTATTCAGGGCTCCCAGATAGGCTTAGAATGCACTAGATTCATCCATTGCTTTGAAATTTTTCCCGGGGGAGTATGCCCCCGGACCCCCCTACCTCTGTTATAATATTCCAATGACCAAAAGGATGAAAGCTGTTATATACAAATACTGTATGTGAACACTTACTAATATGCACGAACATACACAATGTACATGTTCACGCTTATAACATAAAAAGTACTATGGATTCCCCCACATCTACAAATGTACCCCTTCATGTGCATTTTCACATACATATTAAGCAATTGCACCCCCCCCCCCGGAATCCCGTACATACCTCGTGCCCCCCCCCCCCACTCAGAAATTTCTGGATCCGGGCCTGTGTTATTTTTAAATACAATAGAGCAGACGATTGAACCACGTGTGTGAGGGAAAATCCCAAGGCACTATACACTAGAATATTTGTTTCAGACGCGTAGCAATTATTTTATCTCAGGGGCCCAACAGAAGCGTCTCGATCACAAGGGTTTGCTTCTTAAAGTACGTTCTACACACAATTGTATAAGAATCCCACGGCAACACGAAACCGACGCAGTTAGATCGATGGCTTAGAATTAGAAGTGCCACTTACGACCTTTTAAGATTCATACATATTAAGAGGCGATTCTTATGAGCCCATTTTCATAAACATCTGAACTTGTCATGTTGACCAAAATGAAGTTGTAAAAGTTAGTTTTACCATAAATAAAGAGTAAATGTCAGACAGTTTTTCCGTGTTTTCTCAAAATATCGATTTTGTTGTTACGACCTTCTAATTCTAAGCCATCGATATATCGACTTCTATTCTCATTATTATACGGCTAACAAATATAGCTTTCAAGCACTGCCAATCATAATCATTCTCGTTCAACCAGCGTGTTTTTCATCCGTATAGTTTAGGGACTTGACTATACAGTGATTCATGAGAATGATCATAATAACTTACTGAAAGAACTAAAAACTTTTTTGTGTCAATAAACTACTGTTGTTTATGGGTTGGAGAGATGATGGTGAACCAGTTTTGATGAAAGCAATATCTCAATCGGATTTTTAAGATATAAGAGGTTATAGACTTGTTATTGTTTTTTTGTCAAAGATGCTCAACCCTATCTGTCCTCTGACGCTAAACGAAGAAACGATTTGGTATGGCCTAATCTTGATTTTCCATGATATAAAATATTAAAATATAAGACAGTATCTGTAAAAATGGGGACACTTTAAAACGTACAAACACAGTTTAACTTCACGCTGAGTGAAACATTCGTTACGCAATTTTAAGTGTCTCCCTTTATCGTATATTTTCCTCTTCAATCATAACTGAAGTACTCATGTATATATGTTAGTGTCGATTTATAATGGGTTTGATCATGTCTTTATTGAAGTCAAATCGATCTATATTTTGTATTTATTTTCTTCTGTTATAAGCATAAAAGAAAATTTTCTTTTAAAATGTATTATGTCGGCTGGAGGAGTACTGAAAGAAGAACCCGGAGCTTTCAATGACTAGAACTAAAAAATAATTTATGACGATTTGAATCAACTTTAATATTGTAATCACATTCATTCCATGAAGTGTGCAGGCAATTTGTATTTTTCAATGTTTTCATGACAGCAATGGTTCGTCTGATAAAATTAAAATATAATTATATACCTTATTTTTTACATTGCTGGAAAACCTGAGACTTAACATCTACCAGTAACTGTCAGAAAGCACTCACAATATACGTCCAATTAGTATCTATGTAGCTCCATAGGAATGTACTTTATGAAAATATCAGGCTTAATAAAGAAACAATATGAATTAATTTTACATCCGATTAGGCTGAAAATAACCAAATTCTGGTAAACACTATAGACAGCTAGTTAGTTGTTTATCTGAACAAATTATGGTGATTTTCAATAAATTTGCGAATAAATTGCGCAGTAGTAATTTGATGCAATTTTTAAGCAGACGATAGCCCATCAATCGTGAAATCTCGACAGTTTCTGTTTGTCTCCGGTAAATGAACTTTAAGCATAAAGTCCGAGGTGATCAAAATGGAGCTGAAAAGTAGTAGGAAAGCCCAATAACCGTTTAGAAATTTACTGACCTGACATACATATATATCTAGGAAGTGTTATTGTATTCTACCATGTTGATACATTGTGGTATTTTCTTAAATCAAAGTTAAATCACGGTATTCCATTCATTTACAACACCATACTGCCTTATATAGAAACGACGATGTCGGATAAAATTAATATACATAATTATATATATATATCTTTGACATTGCTGGCAAAACTGAAACGAAACTTCTACCAGTAACTGTCAGAAAGCACTCACCATATATTTCCAATTAATATCTATGTAGCTCCATAAGAATGTCCTTTATGAAAATATCAAGCTTAATAAAGACACAATATGAAATATGAATTTATTTTACATCCGATGAGGTTGAAAAAAAACTAAATTATGGTAATCACTATCGAATGCTAGTTATCTGTTGGGGTGATTTTCAGAAAATATTGCGCAATAGTAATTTAATGCAATTTTAAAGCAGACGACAGCCCATCAATCGTAAAAGCTCTGCCATTTCCGTTTGTATCCGATTAATAAACTTTAAATATAAAGTCCGAGGTGACCTAACATTTCCTTAATTAGTGTGTAGAACCACGTGATCAAATGAATACCGTTTTACACTCAAAACTATTGCGATTTCGTCTGCTTACGGTGAGTTTTTTTCTTGATTATAACGATCGTGCATTGTGTTTATGTGTCATGTGAATATAGGTATGTTCCAAATACTCACGTAAACAGCATTTTCTGGATCTGAACCCTATGCGATGTTATTGTATTGCACTACTCGATGTATTTAATAGAAAATGCAAATATATAATTATTTAAATATACAAATAATTATGTAAATGTTTTTCACGTAATAAAATAAATCTGAATTATTCATAATTTGTCCTTAACAACTGTTCAAAGAATGTGACCACGTGATCAAACTATACGTAATTTAGATTTATGACGTCTTATCTCTAATACAAGAAAAAGAAAAACGAAACTAGAACCCCCAGATATTAATTTCATATTTTCTTCATGTACAAATGGGGTGATTATTCTCTTTTTTTGTCATAAATGGGCATATAACATTACTCCACTCACTTTTTGAAACATGGAGTGGTACGTAAAATTTGATATAAAAACTATATTTGAGGTAAAAATCATTACAAATGCCCGACGAATGAAACTAGATATCCTCATCTCGCAAGTTTGGCATATTTAGATAAAATCGATGTTCATTTAACTAATATATATTTAGTATAATTTAGTATTTACGTATGTGTGGTATAATTTAGTCGCAGATGCGCCTTGTTGGTAGGGTTAACGAATGCATTTTTCGTGCTATTACATCTGCAGTGTCCCGGGGGACGGTTGGTGCCCAATCCCGTCAGGGCAAGGACACCAACACTCCCGAGGGACTCTGCAGATATATTAACGCGAAAAGGCTTGTGTAAACGCTACTATTGCTTAGAAACAACACTTTATTAGTTTGTTTTTAAAAATTATGACATTTTGGCGAGACATTTTGGGCGACGTCGGGAAAATAAAAGCGACGTCGGCTTCCGGTATCGGCAAATGTCAAGAAAACAGTACCATTGGGGGGTTTGTTTACTATTATAGAAAATTGGTAAGTAGTTACAATTAGAATGTGAATTACAGTTCATATAATGCTGGAAATCATTTATTTTCGTCGGCTGGGTCCTGAAATGAGCATACTTAGGACTGAACACCAACAGCGCGTGCCTGCGAGAATCTTTACAATAACGTACCTTTTTTCCCCTTTAAGTATGAGAAAAATCACGGTTTTTATGCTATAATAAACTGATATTGTTTAACATTTACTTAATATTTTCCAACTTACGGAATGCCATTCAAGAGTACTATAATGCATTTTGCAAATAATATCAATTTCATTTCGATCAGCCTGACAGAAATGTGACAACAGCGCTCAGAAATCTAATGAGCCAATATCACACAATTTTCTTACTTATTTCATGAGATATTTTTACCCAGTGTATGAAACTTTCCCTGTTTGAATACCAACAAGTTAAATAGTTCCTGCGGCCAATTGTTTTACAGACCAGTATTGTGAGAGACATTTTTTTCATAATTTTAGCAACTAGAACTTTTTAAAGTGTTAATAAGGCTTGATAAAAAGGTATGAGGAAATCGGACTGGGGAGGTAGCACACTTTACCAGCTGAGCAAAGACTCGCACCAGTAACATCACAATTGTTTTACAGACCAGTATTGTGAGAGACATTTTTTTTTAAATTTTAGCAACTAGAACTTTTTAAAGTGTTAATAAGGCTTGATAAAAAGGTATGAGGAAATCGGACTGGGGAGGCAGCACACTTTACCAGCTGAGCAAAGACTCGCATCAGTAACATCACAACACATGTACAATGAGCAATGCGTTCACGAAAGTCAAAGAAACAATTAAAAAGTCCGAGCCCCCGCTAAAAGAAATAATTATGGTTATTAACGTACATTTCTTTATTTTAAAATATACAAATAGAAATAAATAGAAAAAAAAAAAAAAAAATGGTGTTAGTCTGGTTCACGAAATTCTCAAAAAAATGCTTATTTTTTCGTAATTTTTTTTGAAATGGTAAACCATCCAGAACAGGTCACGTGCCCCTCCTTAGTCTGGTTCACGACATTCTTAAAAACTGCTGATTTTTTTGGATCTTTTTTTTGAAATGGTAAACCATCCAGAACAGGTCACGTGCCCCTACATGGAAATTTTTCTTGTTGCATACAAATATAACCTGCGGCTCAAGGCCGCAGGTTAATAAAATGGAAATGCTTTCATTTTAAATGATGAAAATACTACGATTGTCTAGCTGAGAGATAGATCTTAACGAAAATATACACTTTTATATAGTCAGAGATTTATATAAAGTGCACGATCGTTATAATCAAGTTAAAACACACAGTTAGCAGACGAAATCGCAAATGTTTTGAGTGTTAAACGGTATTCATTTCAAATAATTTGGTCACGTGATTCTACACACTGTAAATGGATAGCCCATTAAATCGTTTAGTTGTTAGAGGAAAACCCTAAGCACTAAGAATAGAATCCGTTTAGAAATTTACTGACCTGACACACACAAATCTAGGAAGTGAAATTGTATTCTACCATGTGGCCTTACAATTAAATCAAAGTAAAATCACGGTGTGCCTTTCATTTATAACAATCACAAGTGGTTTGTGGTCATGTTCTGTGATAGAGCAGAATAACGTTACTTAGTCCTGACTGGGTTTGAACAAATCAAATAAGTTTATCTTCTTTGAACAAATGTAATAAATTTATGTCACATTGTTTTGAAGATATGTTCCGGATGAAATTTGATTACAAAAGTACTAAGGGGATATCATTCAAAATGTAAGACAGACAGTGTTATGGTTCTTGGTCACTGCCCTCCTACAAGTTGCCATCTATTTATATTTCAAGCATAACAGCTATGTTTTGTCTGATAAAATTAAAACATAAATACCTTATATTTGACATTGCTGGCAAAACTGAAACTAAACTTCTACCAGTAACTGTCATACACCATTAGTGTCTATGTAGCTCCATAAAAATGTTTTTTATGAAAATATCAAGATTAATAATATGAAATGGGGATTAATTTTACATCCGGTGAGGTTGAAGATAACCAAATTCTGGTAAACACTATCGACTGCTAGTTAGTTGTTTATCTGTACGAATTCGGGTGATTTTCTGAAAATATTACGAATATATTGCACAGTAGTAATTTAATGCAATTTGTAAGCAAACGATAGCCCATAAATCGTGAAATCTCGACAATTTCCGGTTGTATCCGGTAAATATTCTGAAAAACATAAAGTCCGATCAAAAATGATCTGAATGGAGAGTCCATTTTATCGTTGAGTTGATAGAGGAAAACCATAAGCACCTAGAATAGAATACGTTCAGTAAATGCACGGACTTGACAAACATAAATCTAGGAAGTGAAATTGTATTCTACCATGTTGATAAACTGTGGTATTTCGATAAAATCAAAGTTATATCACGGTGTGTCATTCGTTTATAACAATCACACTACTATATAATCGATAACACTAGTGGTATAGCTTGCCCACATTGACATGAGCTTGACCTTTTGATTAGCATAATTTAACAGTCGATATATTGCGTACGTTTACAATACCGAGTGTATGTTTTCATAATCGAGGAGTAACACGAAGGCGCTCGAGATGTAATACAAACACAAATTTGAAATACCGATATCGCACGATTTGCTTGTGGAAATTGATATATTCAAAGCAAGAACAGTGTAATATATTCTTGCATAAAGGACAGGCTTAGGTCAAAATAGCCAAGTTATACGTCATCATATTCTGTGATAGAACATAATTCACATGTCTTAAACTGTTATTTTATAAGCTACAGCTTGGTAACCCCTCTGCAGAATAATACAACTTGAGCATTTTAGTTGTTTTCAAGTGTGGAAAACACCATCAGATGACAATAAATGTAACAACACGTCCAGACGGGTTGTTGCCAAAATGACAATTTGTAAACAATAAATGCACGTTTTACTTTACAAAGGGGAGCAACTATTACAAAATGAGTATTTTGTTCACCTTACTATTTGCTAAAACGATATCGTAGAGTATTGGTCACGTGTTAAGATACAGACTAATGGTTCCATCATTCATTGTATGCAATGGATGGTCGGAAAAGAGTTGTGGGAGCAATTATTGTGACTTTAATTTTAATATGACCAAGTTTGAACGAAAGTCCGAAAGGGAACTTAGCCGTCCTTGTAAGAAATTTGTAAACAAAGATGTAGCATTATTACGGAAGCTAAACATAGAACAGCTATTGTGCTCATACAAGTCGATATAATTATAATTACAGGGGATTGACACATATATATTTTTTGCTCACGATAGCCTTATATCAGTATGTACACTTAAACGAATTTCTAATTGGCCACCCTAAAAAATATTATATCATCTGATGAATTATATCAATAAATCTTAGGCTGTGTTATTTGTTCATTCCACGCACTTACTTGTCTATTTCTGGAAAGAAATGGTGTATTCATATACAAAATCATCCATGCGTAACGGTTGGTGCGAAATTGCTTTTTTGCACGTTGGCCTCGTGCGCAGCTTGGAATAGTATCGGATTTGGTATAAATTTGTTCCCTGTAGATCGACTTTTCTTTAAACACTATAATTTGTGAAAATGAGCCATTTGGAACGCGCTCATGACGTCAGATACATGCATACATTGAACATATTTCTGATTGGACGTGTGTTTTTATAAATTAATTTTAAAAAAAATGCTTTTAGAAGAATATAAATAATCGAAACCCCGATACTGTCCAATTTTATTGATGGAAAATATGTTTCTCGCAGTAATTCGAGCTAAACATCACGTTATAATAAATATCGCTTTTTACAAAAAGACGTTTTGACGTACATGTCTGGATTTTGGTGCTGGTACTCGTCATTCTAACGGCCTCAGCGCGCCCCGTGTTACTTATTCTCGTCAGCATTAATACCTTTCATTAAGCCAATCGACAGAAAATAGATTTTGACAGATTTCAAAAATCTAACATGTCGGGCACGTGAGCCACGTGCACGTAAGCCATTTCTCACTAACTGTTCCGCATGGATGATTTTATACACGCATGCGTAATTTATTTCTTGAAATCGATAGATAAGTGCGTGGAATGATAATAACCACAATTTTAGAAATATTGATTGAATATATCGCATAATATAATATTTCATTGGGTGGCCAATTAGAAATTCGTTTAAGTGTATAGTAAAGGGACACAGATAAATAATCCTTCTATCGAACTGCAAAACGTTTTCCACGATATCTTTGTTGATGTGTGTGAACTGCGTTGAAATAAAAGACCACTAATAAACAGTCGATGTGTCCCTTTACTATACAAACTGATATAAGGCTACGGTGAACAAAAAAAAATTATGTGTCAATCCCCTGTGATTATAATGAATGTCTATTAATTTATATTATTATAATGTCATGAACATACGGTCCAGTATGACCGATTAAATCAAATATAAATATTGGATCTTACGTGAATGTATTTTTATATTGAATTTTTTTAACGAGTTGGATAAAAGTGATAAATATGGAATATCACTACAGTGCCGTCTTTCCTTCAGCTGCCTGGGTAATGCCGTATCTCGCGAGACCGTTAGGTCGAGCGTGATCTAGTAGATCTAATAACAAGATACACATACACTTCTCAAACATAGAAACATCCGATCTAGTGAAAAAACACTCATCGTTGAACTGATCATTTTGCAGTAATGTTTAAAGCTTGCACTGCTTAACCTATATGATCTATAAGAAAAACTGAATCTCATATAACTGAAATGTTTAACATCAATGAGTTCAAAAGAGACATTGAATCCTCAGATATTCTGAAAAGTGGACTGCACATATCAGGCGTCGAAGAGTTGAGGTGTATATCCATCGGCTATCATCACTAATTATCAAGCATACACGTATGTCCCTCAAATCAAAACCCATGGTATGATCTTGCCCCATTCTCCAACAAGTTTTATGCTTAGTATATCATTGAAGTGATGCTGGTTGGAGATTAGGGCAACTATGCAATTATATGATAGTAGTTTGTTGGTTTTCTTTTCGGCAGTAGTGGTCTGAGTACATCAGCAACTTTACTGTCCATTGCGTACAGAGTAGCATACATGTTTAACACTAAATTCGCATGATGCTACCTTAACTAGGCTTCATTTATAGCTAGACATGTATTTGACAAGCGTGTTGATACACACTCCATATCCACCCAAGCTCCTCGCAACATTCACTTCCGTTATCACACTCAGTAAATGCCAACAGGGGGCATACTGCGAGGAGTTAGATTCACCCTTTGTACTTACCGTTTCAGTGTGCAGGCAAATACTTATGATGCTAATGTAACGAAACATCATTTGTAGTCAAAACTTGCTGTAACACATCTTCTACCATTAGAACTAGTTATGATTAATGACGTTGTGTACTCGAGTGAGGGCAAACATTTATGACAATGATTTAACGATGCATTATAATTTTATCGCTGGCTTAGAATGACAAGGTCGTAAGTATAATACTGATCCCCCATGCTCTTCTAATGAAATCGGAACTTGTAATGTTGACTAAAATAAAGTTATAAATAGTCAAAATATCGAGTTTGGACTTACGACCTTCTCCTTCTAAGCCAGCGATATGTAGTCAAAGACGTCCTGTAGTATGATATGAATCGTTGACTATATTAGCTTTGTAGCATAAACGTCACCATGATTGAACCTACATGTTGACGGTTGTAGTGGTCAGTGAATAGGTAGCTCCGCCCTCCGTGCTTATCAGCGAATAGCGTTTGACTATGAGTATCTGTATAGAATGTATACATGTATTATTATCAGTTGAGTTACTGTGTCTGTATGAGTCTGTATGAATAAAGTATAATAACAAACACACCGTCTTCGGTCTTCAACAATCCCTTTACGTGTCCGAGTGTTTTAAATACAAAAAGCTATATGCTATCAGGAACATTACAACAGTGTGTGTAAGGACAAATACCATTTAAAAGAACGCTAGTCATTCTATTTCCATGTCGTACAAACACCATCAATACCGTTTTATTGTAAGTAACTTTCCCGTTGACCAATATACGACAAAGTACGTTCGTTTGACGGCTAATTATGTATTAGTAATGCACCAGTCAGTAGAAACCACAGCTTAGACATATACTTAACATTGACAATATTTATATTCACTGCCATTTCTTTGAAATAAGATGTAACCATGTGACAGTTTATCTGACTTTTTGTGGATTTAGATAGTTCCCGTTTTACCCACTGAACAGGTATACCCATTTATATCAATATCGATACGTTTGTAACAACATGAGAGCAAATAGAATTTGGCAATATAAATACAGATGGTACTAATACAGCCAACCTATTTTAACAGTTACGGATATACACTACCCAAAAGTGCTAACCCGCCACTTAGATATTTCAGTCCTGCAGTGTCAAAAATTTGTATATTCAATTGAGATTTCGCATACAGATACATGTTTAGTAGATGCAGCTGATAGTTAGTTTAATTTAGCGGTATTGTGGCTAAACTCGGTGCATTTGGCGTATTGCGTAATGACGTATTTTTGCACGTGCAGTGCATGTGCACCAAAATTTTCGCGCACATGAACGAAATCGGCATTATTGATGACTGCTTATCTTGAAAAACACTTTACATCCTGAAATTCACGCGATAGGAACACTCACGGGATTTCGAAAAATCCCTGGAACACATTTCGTAGGTGTCAATGTTTCATTTTTTTAAAATACTTTTTTTAATATGCATCTTTTAGCATGAACATCCACATACGTACGTATAAAGATGTATTAAAGTCAAATATGTGTTGATATTTGGCCTACTTGCAGTTGAATTTACCATGTTAGACATGTTACGTAATATAGCATGTTTACACGTGTAAGAAATACGCGAAGGAAATCACGTGCTCACGAACGGTTTTGATTAAAAGGATGAATTTCCTTCGCGAAAAACACATTAACAGCCAAATTGTATCAGCAGAGAATGCGACAGACCTGTCGGAATGTTATGACTTTGGTTAGAGTTGCGGCCCTTATTTTTTTAATTTCACAAGAATATTATTTAATGTTTTTGTTTGTTTTTGTAGTTAAACTGGTTTTCTCTGTTTTTTATTAACAACTAACTTAGTTTTGTGAATATTGACATAAAAACGTGATTTTGCAAAACCAACCGTTTTGACAAAGCCTTTTTTCTCATTTTGTTCGAAGGTTGTTACTCTTCAGCAGAGTTCGTCTGGAGTAAATCACGACATTTAACGTGTTTTTCGTATAGGACAGGGATCAGTTATGCCAAAATGTTTATGAAAACGTGCTTTCCAAGTATTGATTTATGCACACTGTCATCAAAAGTTTGGGTATTTTTGTGAATTGGTAAAAATTACCCCATTACGTAACACGACTGTGACAACAAACATAACCGTTTTCCGTCTAAAATAAATTTATAATTAACTGCATCTAGGATTCAAGTGCGGGTATGCAAAATTTCATGCAGGTACATACTTAAATAAAAAAGTTATGGCGAAAAATGTAAGGTGGCGGGTTAGAACTTGTGGGTAGTGTACATGTATTTCGTCGATATTTTGGCGCGCGGAAATCCCCACAGTAACACGGCAATGCAGGGAAATCGGAAAGTCCAAATCAACTATCCAACCCTTCCCCGGGCTCGGCCGTGGATTCAATTTACCAACACATTTTTAATAAACGAAAAACACCGTACTAATCTGGAATGAGGAATTGGTTGTGAATGAAAAGAAAACATGATACAGTTTATACCATTTTATTCCCAAAACGCAAAATATACAGCCAAGTAAATAAAGACTAAGAAAATTCGAGAGAAATAAAATCAAAAGAAATATATGACGTCCACTATACTAGTCGGTAGCACTTTAACGTTTTACAACAACATAAACCGAACGTATAAAAAGTTTACCCTATGGACATAAACACAAGGTAAACATAGCCTTTGTTAAATTTCGAATTTGTTGTAGCGTACGTATAACTTAAATAAGGTATCATGAACGTGTTTGTGCAGCATTTCTCTTAACGAATTAACGAAACGTCTTGTGAAAAGCTACCCTTCGACCAATTCGACGTTTACCAGAATATTGTTTTTCAAAAAACCCTCGTACGTTTGGTATACGTTGTTGTTATACGTAGAAGTTAGACATTCCCACTGATACATGTACATGTTCCATCTGCAGATTATAGTTGATATATACTAGTACTAGCTTTATATTATGAAAGACAGGGTAAATATACCAGAAATATGCAACATATTTATAGGACCATGCATTTTTATTTGTCAAATTTAACCTTTCATGAAATGTGTCTCTTATAAACTATGTTTATTTCAAACGCAAAACGTAAAAGATAAGATATATTTACGTACATGTAGTTGCAAAATTGCAGAACATGAATATTAATATATTTGCTATGTAGTTCAAGACTATATACATTCCATTGTCAACTGTAAAAATTAAGACTAATTTTAGAATAGGACCATTAATTCGTTATACAAACAAACATAGTAACAACTATATCCGTTAAGTACGGCAATTTGAATCTATAAATTTCTAAATAAAAACATCGTTGTGCATATTGTATATTTGCCAAAAGAAAATCTTATCAGAAAGTAAAGAATTTAAAATCAAAGACAAAACATGCATGTAAACAACTGCTTCTGACGTTTTAAATAATAATGATAAAATATAAATAAAATAAATAATGTATAATAATGGTGAATGACTACAATTAATGCATATTGTATTTTTAAAATTGGAAACATTCGACTGGGTACTTTTTGTTTCATGTTTATTTATGTTGGCCGGCGGCGGCTCAATACCCTAACCTGATTCTGGATTCTACCCTAAACAGAACTAATTTACCTTTAAACATGTATGGGAGGAGTTTGGCCGATTGAGTAAGTCCATGGCTCCCCTAATTCCCGTTCAGAATTAATTTAGATGGTCTAGATTCGGAGAAATTTAGTGCGTTCGGTTCACTTTCCCGTTTTGGCAAGAAAACTTTTCCGATTAGGACGTACATGTATTTTTTATAGAAGAAAGTTGCCAACAACAGGCAAATGAAGACAAGTCAGAATGTTTTGGAGAATAATTTTCCGATCGGAAAAGAAATAAAGGGAATCACTAACTTGCGTGATTATGCAGTGAAGAGCGGTTATTTAGAGGTAGGGCGCACGGTTCTGGATTGAGAGGTCCCGGGATCAAACCCTGGTTAATTTCTCTGAGCAAGTAAAACTCATCAAGATGTAAATGTTACCTGTTAGGGCAGTGTGTATTCCTGGGTGCCACAGATAGATGTTGGAGGCCACGCCCATATGAGAGAAACGGTTTCTACATGGAGACTAGGACGCAGGTTTATTTTAGTTACCCCCCTCATGGCAATTATCAGTATTTATTTATCATTATGACCCCAAATTAACAAGGGTGGACTGTTCTACACGGCCCTCGAAAACTGGTTAGTTTTTTATTTCCCCAATTATCAAGGAAACATTGACCAATGGAAGACAAACATTCACTTAAATTGAATTGTTGATATTTAATGCATGTAGCTGGATAGAGAGAGCCTAATTGAAACGTGAAACAAATGTTAATCAGTCGAATATAAACTTTACAAACATTTAGATATTGGCAAATGTGTTAACACAATGTGTTATCGAAAATGATACGCTCGTATGTAAAAATATGATTAAAGATGTGAATATATATGAGTTTGAAATAAATAATAATAAAAAAACCAGGAAACTGTATAAATAAAAATGAAAAAGTGAAAGATTCCAGCAACAAGAAACCGTATGACCAACACAGGTAGCTATGCCTCTTTACTCGACGCACATCAAAAACAAAGCCAAACATTGTTGCAACAACATTGACTTTGTTACTATAGTTCAGTTTTGAACCCTGAACAACGAACTTTCAGACGAGTCTATTCGGGCGGGTAACCCGTGATTTATTCAATAGTCATTATTTAAAGATATGCTGCTTACTACTGTGTGTAATTTAACGATTTATAGCTTATCGGCGAAGGGATTAAACTCACGGCTCAATGCTCGAAATTGAAATATACACTGTCCCAACATTTTACAGCCACACAATGTAATAAATTCTCATACATGTAAAATGAAGATCTCTACTACAAGGGAAATATTACAATTTCTAATATATTGCCCAAATGTTACAACTACAATATTTGAAGATGCATTTCTCTTCTATACAAAGGCACAGCGATTGCAAGAAAATGAAGATTTATATTTCAAACTCTATGTTACAGTTGAAAGTCAAAGGCTGATCCATTGAATTGTTTTTATAACTTACTGTTCAAAGTTTGGCACTACCTATAAATTATCCGCCCTTATATTAAATTGATATAGAATTAAACAAACGAGGCTTCAATTGTTGCAAATGCCTTGCTCCAAACCTGATCCAGACATAGATGAAATATGTTAGGATTACTTTATAAGTATGCCTTTTCTAGTTGACAATTCAAGTCATTGTTATGAGTCAGTAATTGCACTAATCTAATACGGATCATGATGAACATGAATATGCATAAAATAGTAGGCCTATCTTTGATTAATTTTGTGCTTAAAATATTGCTTAGGAATCCATGTATTCAATTACTAGCAAAACAACTCTTTTGTCAATTCATTCATGCATCCAAATGTGTAATTGTGTTTAAACACAGTTCTAAGAAGTTAAAAGAACAATTACATTTCTCAAACTACTTGTTGTTTATGTTTGGGGTTTTACAAATTGGCGACATATTGACATACAACTTTTTATATAAAGTTGATATTTCACAAACAAATTTACTGGAGTCTTCAATTCTTGAAATCACATAGCATAAGACCTGCTCTCCCTATCGCCTACGATCGGTTTCTCAACTGTCCACTATATAACATCAATAAAATAAAATCCCAACACCGATAAAAAAAACAAAAAAACAATGGCTATAGCTTGACGAGATTAAACTGAGACTCGTCAAATTCCGTTAGCTTGTCCGCCTATACTCGGCTGTATACAAGTCGTATGTTTATTTACTATTTAACGTTATCTCCGTATAAGGCCAGCTATAATTGTAAGTGTATGTTTAATAATTTCTCAGTTTAATCTGGTCAAGCTATACATTGCCAATACTAAACAATGCGACGAATTTCTAATTGGCAACATATTTTATCATTATTAAAGGTGATTTTAGAGAAATAAAATAACGAAATCTCCGAATAATGCGACACAGAATAACTGTTATACAAAGATATGCACGCATTATAATTATAGGCAAAATAGCATACATGTATAGTCTTTATCAGAAAGCCGAATATCTCAAATAAAGACTTTTTGTTTGGAATAAAAAAAATGCACCTGTCAGTCACAGTGTTTAATCTTAAAAAGTCTGATTATTTTCTGCGCACTCGTTATATTGAGACAATAAAAAGAAACATTGTTCTTTTATATCAAGACTTAATATGTTTTATGGAGTCATAATTAATTAGCCGTTCTCCAGGAAACCCGGGCTTAGTGACAAAATTGCGAACATATTGATAGCATATCGTTAGAAAAACAAAGCTCTTGTGAACCGTTTCAGAAAATTTGAACAAATTGTTACAAGCAGTTGCACAGTTATAGACCTTTTAGCCCAATCAGTACGGCCTTATGTTTGAGTGTTCTTACATATTAAATAATTTTAGATTTTTTTCTAAATCTGATTGCATACTTACTATGGGATGTCATTAAGCCCGGTTTTCCTGGAGAACGGTTCATATAAATTAGAAAATCGTATATCATACACTTTTATCAGTTCTACGTAACACATACGTTTGTAGCTGCATCACTCCACAGTCAACAAATAAATCTTAAATAATTTTAACCACAAATAAATAAATAAAATCCACACTAGGCGTTTGAGTGACATAACCGGCCAACCATTTAGCATGCAAAATCATATATAAGTGCCCAGGACTGGTATTCACAAAGCACCTTAAAGATGTTGATATCAAAAACCTGTGTTGCAAACATTTCCCACTCCTGGAAACCATGTTTACTTAGTAATTAGTGTAGTTCTTTAAGCAATGTTTTAAACCTATGTAAAATAAATTAAATTGATTGTCGTGTTTAGCTGTTAGAATTTTTTTTAAAGAAAATTCAAAGATTTCTTTGTCGATGCTCCAGAGTTGGCCCTGTACTGTAATTGGGTGAAGAAGAAGCTGATGCTTTGTGAATAACATCCTTAATGACCAGTACCTAAATTTTAATACATTTGACGCATATAAAAAATACACACATATGTAAGACAAAAGTAGCTACATCACTAGTCAGTATGGAATACAACATACACGCACTACTAGTAAATGAAATCCTAACAGTCACAAAAAATTAAAGTAGTTTGCCCAATGCCGATACAACAACAACCGATCCAATACCATACAGTTTAAATATTTGACACAATATAAAAAGTCAATATAGAATTTTGAAACAAAGACACGCTTTTAATACAGTATACTACTATACTAAAAGGGATCAAACTCATAACTATACACAGTGATTGTGGTCTGCATTTTTGCAGATATAGTCAGTATAGTTTACACACAGATTGCCTAAATGTCACTTACTGTGCAAAATCTGCACTCAATTTAGGAACTATTTGTCCAAGTTGTGAATAACTTAAGTACTCGAAATGTAAGGACAAGTCAGAATAGACAAAACATAAAAACATCGTTCAAAGAAAAAACAATTACATTGGACATGCCTATGGAAAGTATTATTTTTATTTGCATAGCAAAAATGCATGACATCTTAATACGTTGAGGATATTATCTTCTAAGATCAAGTTAAACTTTAGTTTTGTTCATTCCATGTTAGGAATAGGCAGGAAGATACCGCGATTGGCCTACAACGGGGTATTCAATTCTACTGAAAGTGCTGAATGCATAATATGCTGCAAATCACTTAGTTTCTTTTAAACTTTCCAGAGACCAAAAAGAAAACATTTTTCATATTTCAAATAATTACCTTTGCTGATTTGAACATAACATATATATACTTGTATAACCTGTATTATCTATGCAGACAGCCAAGGGTAAATATTCTATGATATGGTCATGTGGCAATTCCAGGAACAGTATACTGTTCCTTTGCACTTCTAACGGTAGCCAAACTGTTCCAAATTTAAATAACGTGCATTCCAAAGATAGAAAATAATATGACTGCTAGGTTTGAAAAAAATATGAATTTTAGCAATTCATCGTCATAGTAAGCACCATTTAGAAACAACAAAATGAAATATATTGATATCAATGCATTTTACACATGCTTGTTGTGTTTTTTACACACAATAAAATCAAATCACAAATTGAAGAATCACCATTTTGAGGATAGGTTTGTAAGAATAGTCTCTCCTGTTCATAACAGTACATTAGTATTAAGTATACCAACACTAATAAAAATGAATTCATCGCTGGCTTTGAATGATCGTAGGTCGTAGGTTCTTTTACTGCTTGATAAAAATCATACCCATTAAATTATTTTGAAACCTGCAACACGAGGCGCTTCTTATTAGCCTATTCCATGACAATTGGAACTTGTCATGTTGACCAAAATAAAGTTAAGAAAAAATTCATACGTAAAGAGTTGCTTTTAGACAGTAACTGTTTCTTCTTGTTTTTTAAAAGAGCGGTTTTGTACTTTTGTACATACTACGATCTTCTCATTTTAAGCCAGTGATATGTATTGCCTTGCTCAAATAATAAAGTATTTTTGAACAAAGAATACCTAGAACAATGTTTATCAAGCTTTTGAGTGAGATAGATGTTTTCTCAACTTTCGTTATTAAATCATAAACTATATTTTGTCTTAGTGACAATGTAACGGATCATTATCAAGTGTTTTTATATAATAATTTGTAATCTGTTTGTCGAGGTTGTAAATGCCAGGAATATATATTATGTTCCGAAGTAGTATATCATGTTATAGAAAAAACAGTTGCCATGAAAAATTCAATATAGCTTGTGTATCAACAATATTGTCCTAGATTGAAAATCGCTGTGGACGCTGATTCGTCTATGCAGGTACACATGGATTTCCTGAAAATATAGTTATATCGATGCCGGCTTTGATACTGAACAATAAAGAATAATTGATTGTCGTAAACAAATACAAATAGCAAGGTACAATTTTATTGACCACAAGAAACACACAGTGACACGCATTAAATTTAAAGATATTTACAAATGATATGAATATGAAATTAGAAAGGCGTTTAATTATCAAAGGCACAATATTATTCAACTAAGGCACTTGTAAACTCGTATATTATAAAGCATGACGCAAAATGATTATTAAATTCTGTGTAAAGTTGAACATAGAGTATTCGTTTAAAGTAAATATGGAATGGTTTATTCTATAATTATACTGCATGCTGCTAGTAGTACATTTACATATTCATTGGAAACTACTTTAAAGGCCCTGTACACTAAACATATTGACCGTTCCACGGGGTTCTTATGAGATAACGTCGATTGAAAAGAGGTCACCTTAGGTAGTACTTAACAGTTTTCTTGTGGTAGATGCGAATTGGTCATGGAGAAAAATATAAATAAGAAAAAAGGGAATATAAAATCAGACCGGGAAGGTAGCACTCAACCTAACCAGCCGAGCACAGAAATCAGAAACACCACAATACAACTACACTGAGCAATGCCAACACATAAACCAAAGAAACAATAAAAAATCCAAGTCATCGCCGCAAAAAATGCAGGATGACCCAATTTTACAAAGAAATTATAGAATAGCGGATATTACATGAGACCGAATGAAACACAGACAATACTCGGTCAAGCTCCCCCATGGACCCGCTGCAAGGCGACACAAGAAGTCAATAGTGAATATAAATTGCTTGTGTAAGTTCAAAACAATTTAGCTGGATTGAAATGTTCTAGAAAATTACGTCTGGCCTATATGTAAATATATTTATTAAATGCGAAAGTTATGGTCGGCTAGCTCGGCATTATAGTTTCAGTACGGATTGTTTCTGATTGTGAAAAATGTGCATTTATGGCACCGTATTTGCTTGTTATTAGTGAAAAGTGTTTATATTTTGCTATCCAGGTGGAGGCAGCTGACGGGTGCATAAAACTAACAACTTACCCGATGTTTCGCCAAACAAGTAAGTGAAACTGAAGCTGCTAGATCCAAATTTGATGCCTGTTGTCTGTTTCAAGTCTTTTACTATTTGATACATGGGTACATCATTTGGGGGTCCATCTGCTGGGTTTCTAGGCAGCAAGATTTCTGCCAAAGTGAGATCACAAAAAAACGTAATTAAACAAATTAAGTGCTCGTACATATTCGTACCCTGCAAATATAAATAGGTTTGTAAGTGACGCATTTCATTTAGACCCACCATAACTTCATTAATACTAAATTGTAAAAAGCATTATGTTATGACGATCGATTGGTAACCTGTGTAGTATCTGACCACATTAAAACGAGACTCCAAGTCCTTACTTAAAAAAATAATTGAAGAAATCGGACAGGGAAGGCAGCACCGACACGTTAATGTGGTTTACTAACTTTCATACTGTAAATAATAGTACAAATCGTCAGTCTAATTCTACAACCGCATAAGGGCAAATTTGGAAAAATAGAGTATATGGTATCGTTGGAAATGCACTGACGAGCTCTAGAAGACGTTTACTATATGTGAATAACTCTTACATAGGGCCCGTAAGAGACTGTTTCGAAAACGCATAAGTGTCGATTCACAGTTCATATTTTCAGTTCCACATACGAATTACCACGTGATCATTAAAAAGTCGTTTTAAAGATGTCACTTTGAATAGATTAGAAATGTGCTGCGTTTACTCATTTAAATTATGTTACCTACATTATAGACACAGTTTGATTAACATATCAACTGTAGATTTGTGTCCGGGTCTAAATCTTGTTTAGCCATATTTCCGGACAACACATATTTCGGATATATTGCACAGGACCTTGTATTAAACTCTTAAGCACATATATAGAAGCTCATTGTGTATGCTTATTCTTTGATTTCGAACAGTTTTCAATAATTTATATAAGAATATGTGTTTGAGACATGTGATGAAAACGTAGAGACATGGAATTGGGGTATTAGGTTACATGGCTCTCTAGCCTGTCGTCGTTTTCTTTGAATGAAGTGTTGGTGTTAACAGTATAATATACACTTGTTAAATGTTATAAGTGCACCAACATGTAATGCGTATATCTTTTTTATTATGCATAGTATCATGCTCATAGTTGCATGTCTTCATGTGAGTAGTATAGCAACATTATCCGATAATTCGATAATTGCAATTTGCAAGCAGTGAACCGTGAATTTTCGAATTATGAAAATTGCACGTGCAAAAAAATGATTATCGCACGAAGTCTCAAAACGTTACCTGTACATTGTCCATTAATAGCCACACCTAGAAAAAACATAACAAGAATAATTCTGATAGCAGAAAGTACAAGAGTGGTTTTTGATACTTACACGTCACATGACAGTAAATAGTAATTAAAGTCACCAAAACCTTGAACTATGATCTATTGACCTCAAAATTTGTAGGAGTCTACAAATGATGATAAGTAACTTCTCTGTAAGGTTTAACTATCTATGCCTACCTATATTTCGTTTAGGACCAGAGATTGTTGTGTTTTCAAAGGTCCCGATGATTTTGACCTTTGATGTAAATGACCTTGAAACGGTGTCATCAAGATCAGAGAAAATGGGTGAGCTTTGTCAATGGTCGAAACTTTTAATGCGATTTACAAATAAATGAAAAAATGTAGTTATGCGGTTGAAGAATTAGACCGACGAAATATGACCAAAATGCTAGAAAAGACAAATTTGTTATTGTCAAGCTCGCTTGCGGTGAGTGAGACTCCGCTTTTGGTAAAAGTACATGTGCGCGTACGTCTGATATTGTCCGGACTATAATATGCTTTGACAAATATTACTTAAACTTGACATGACTGTTCATCTCCATTAGGAGGAGTGTCATGCATAACCCAATGTTCTCAATTCAAAGGTCAATGTCAGAGCTTGAAGTCAAAGGTCATATTCGTAACATAACTTAGTCCTGCAATTACCAATCTTGTTTTACATTTGGCATGAATGTTAACCACCATGAGGTGGAATGTCATGCCCGGAGCCCAGGTTCCTATCTAAAAGGTTAATGTCACAGTTGAAGGCCAATGATCAACTTGAAGCTTGTCCGGACCATAACGTTAGGAATCATAAACCAATATTTCTTATATCTGGCATTATGATATCTTCCATAAGGCTGAGTGTCATGCTCAACCCCATGTTCCTATTTCAATGGTCTTTGTGAACATTCCTAGTACATTTACCCGTTAAACGATATGGTACCTTCGTCTAGATGTGCACATCTCTTATATCAACAAAATCAAACAGGTGGGTAATGCATAGTTCGTAGTCAAATGAGTCATGGAAACAAGTGCGATGCATTTGTGCGCCAGGACAGTGTACGTGACCTAAAACTCTCGAACCAAGTATCTATTTACTTTTATGACTGCATTGTTTGTAGAAATAAGATTCCGATTTATGTTGCTATATAATTTGATTTTAATATTAAACCATGCAGGTTTCATAACAATAGACATGTTTTGAACGCCGACAGTCTGTTTAAAACAATGTGCGTGACTCGTATATCTAACTTTATATTTACTACGAAAATAAATAATAAGAATTTATTAATATAATGGCTTACGAATCGTAGTATTTTCTGCAGAACATTCTTTATCGTCACTTTGAGTAGAAGCCCCGTCAATTATGCATCGAATACTCAAAATATAGGATGATGGGCACCTCGACCAATACATTACCCTGCTTGCTAAATAAGAAAATCAATAAAAGTTAGTTATTTAATATGTAAAAAGGTGCCTTGTAGCGGAATTTCCAAGGCTCTTCGATGGCATACTAGCAAAATATCACAATCTTGCTGAAAAGATAGACCACGGGCATTTGATGACTTTTACCAGAATGGACTTATTTCCATTGACAGAGTGCATTGCGTTTTTTCTTCATATTTGAGTGGACATAACCTCGTTATAGGTTTTGATTTAGAAGTTACCGGACGTATGTTATACTAGAACGAAACAGAAACACTGGATACCTTAAACATGTGCAATATGCGCCATCAAATATATTGCATTGTCTAAATTGATGAAATTCGGTCAAGTCAAGATATCAGTCAATGTCCGCAATATTCAACTGACAAACTTTGGAGTAGGTACTATAAGGGGTGGTTTTGGCCCAAATATTTTGGAAAAAATAAAACCTATGTTATGAAAGTTTTCTTTACAGAAAACGATAACCCCATATCTTTACTGGATGTTTATCATGTTTACACAAATTTATATGAGCTGGATGACGTCATAAGGGGTCTCAGTTGTCCCTAAAATGGCATTTTTTTTGTCAAAATATGGTTATTACATGACAAATTGCAATACGAGCACAGGCGTGTACAAATACCACAATTTGTACAATTGTTGAAAATCATATTATTCTTGAATACACAAAATATAAAGTTGGTACACGCCTGTGCTGATATGTATTTTTTTTTAAATATTAAATGAGAGTGTGAATTTTTGGAATCGGTATACTACAATGTCATTAGTTAAGTTATTTGAAAATAAATCACTATGGTATATGCAAATAAACGTTTAGTTTTATATATTACAGCATTGTGTACGAGGCTTTAGCAAAAGAAACGCTATTTTGGGGTAATATTAACAAAATATGAAATAAAAGTGTGAATTTTCGGAATCGGTACACAACAATGTCATAAATCAATATTTTTGAAAAATTAAGTGATGTGTTGGGTGCACAGTAACATAAAGCCTAAGTTATACAAATTCTAGTGTCAGATTTGCATGCAAATGAGTTTTTATTTTGGGGTAAAACAACAAAATAAGACATAAAGTGTGATTTTTTGGAATCGGTACGCTGTAATGTCATTTAACATTTTATGTGATAATGAATACCCGTTGTGGATGCATAGTAACCCAAAGTCTAAGTTAGATAAATTCCCGATTCAGATCTTTCTTCAAACAAGGTGTATTTTGGGGTAAAATTAACAAAATATTAAATAAAAGTGTGATTTTTTTGGAATCGACACACTGTAATGTTAAAAATAATGTTATTTGATGATTAATCAATGAAAAAGATGCATGCTAACTTACAGTTTATTTAAGCCAATCTCAAATGTTCCACTATACTTTAAAGTTTAATATTTTGGGGATAAAATAACAAAATATGAAATAAAAGCGTATGAATAATGAATGAAAATTCAATGTAAATCGTTTATTTTTGCATATTTATTAATTTTGTGTAAATGGTTGCTATGGCAACAGAAGTACAGAAAATGGTAATAGCAGTACAAATATATCACTCACAAATGGAATATGTCATATATTGAGAAATACTTAACAAAATAGATGGAAACAAATTTTTTTGCATATTTAGTAAACGTAAAAAATAGTTGCCATGGCAACCAAAACTAACTTTTAAAAAATTAAAATGTAGAAATCGTGATATTCAAGTGCATGACTTCCAATGATCCCTTTTTCGTTCAAGTTAGAAGAAAAACACAGATTATTGCATATTTGAGAAATTAGAAAAAACCGGTTGCTATGGCAACATACAGAGAACAGAAAATATCTAAAATACCAAAATCGTATACAGGATCGTATGTATCTTTCATTTAGAGAAATTTCATTATAATCGGGCATCGGGCCAAAACACCCATTATAGTACCTGCTCCTTTACGTCAACTCGTAAATTAAACGTCATGAGTGATCAGTGAGAAACGGAAACCAACGTAATGACGTCCAACGATCCGCTCTTGGTTGGTTTCAAGCCGTCCAATCTCTTATATGCGTCTGCCAAATTGAAACATGTACATTACATACTATTGGACTGTGCAAGAACCTGTTGTTGATATCGACCATCCAAATAAGTGCAAAAGCTTAAACCTCTGACCTTCAACTACGCATACCATAATTATTTCGAAGATGGTTGATGCAGTTTTAAACTTATAACAACAATATAGCGCCTTGAAAAGTATCCCAATGGCTGAATATGACGATTGAATATGACGTCATCATAATTTGACATGTACATGTGTATTTAGCGTGTTCCCCTTGTACAAAAGATTTTTTGAGATTGCTAAGTTGTATCCACCGGATATTTGTGACATTTTGTTTTGACTTGAACGAAGTCCATCAATTTCATGTTTGTTGCATTGTTGGGGTACCCTGTGTTTCTTTTCTAATCAAAGTTTATGAAGTCACTGAATCGAACCACGAAATATATTGACCGAAATAGTAAGTATCGCAAAATGGTTTATTGCATCTCTTCTGTGTATGGGGTTGATGCTTCATGGTCGAAAAGGGAAGATACCTTGGACAAAATGCTAACCAAATAGGGATCGGGGTAATAATGGTTGACAAGTTTGCAAAGTATCAAATCGATATATGAATGCACTTTGAAGCTCGAGAGGTGCCCCACTTATATTTAAACAGTGCTGAATGTCCGATATCTTCCATCTTAACAGATGTAAATGAAATATCTCTTTTGAACAGTGAGAAGTAATGTGTCAGGCATCATATACAATAATTGTTCTTGATATTTGCAATATGGTTCCAACCGAAATTGCCAATTCTGTAGAGGATGTTGCTTTTGGCTTTTTGAAGGCCAAACACTCCTCCAAACGAATCGCCAAAAAGAAGTTGAAGAATTATTGGTGTGCCGTTTTTGTAAAGATAATTAGTAGTACTCGTCACTAGAAGGGTGGTTTTTTCATGTTGCGCCCATAAATGAAATAACACAAACTATTAAAAAATGCCAAAAAGTGACTATTTGTTTGATAATCGTCCTCATTTGGTGTATGATGACTACGGCCAACCAAGTAAATGCGATTTTCAAAGAAGTTATGAGTATCCATTGTAACTACCAAAACAGAAATTTCGCAAATATTACATGCCAAACTCCGAAAATATCGGTATTCACAAGCGCAAAAACAAAACAAAAATTAAAGGGAAACAATCGTCTTCAACCATCATATATATTACAACAGAACGGTTATATCGATAACTGCGTCACCTCTGCTAAGACAATACACTACCACTGAGATATTTATGGTACACGACCAGACTACTATATGAGAAATATCTATGACCCTACCAAGAAGTTGACATTCGTTAAGCTACATGTGTAAGCAGCCTGTATCATTATGTGTGCTGTTGTTGGTTATAACTAATCAAATATAACTCATATTTATTCTACAAACGGACAAATCAGCGCACGATAGTATGTCATTTATGTTAAAAAAGGACACAATGTATCCCACATGGCTTTCCTGATCATGGTGTTTTGGTCAAGGCCCAGCACCATACACCAACAAAATCACACCATTCGGTACCTTACGAACACGTGTGCATGTTTATTGCACGAGAATAACAAAGGATAAAGCAACATTGATTACACTCGATATAATTTTACAACATTAGTCGGATTTTTTCAGTCATAAAAGATGACCGTACAAAAATGTGAATTTTTGGTTCTAACTTAATTACAAATACAAAAACAGTGGGTGTATATGTTAATTGACTCATTGATGTTTACGCTTGAATAAAGACTTTTCGAATATACAATGCCATGTTGAAACTATCGGATGTTCAGCACTGTTCAAAAGTATGAGTGGGGCACCTCTCGTATAAAGGAGTGTGCATGATTTCAAATAAATGCATTATATAGCTACATATTCTTATGTAGGGATTTGATGGTAGACAAGTATACCAAGAATCAAATCAATATACACTCTAACACTCTAAAAACGCACCACATATGAAATATAGGTTTTAATGATGAAAACGTCAATCTATGGTTATTTAATTTCTAATTAATAACCTGCAGTCTATGCACAACGAGTTGTGTGATTTTCATGTCATCATAACGAGCTTGAACCAAATTATGATATAGGTAACTGAGTGACCCATGAACGTGAAAGTCGCAATTTCAAAAGCAAGTATAGGAGCCCGCTATATTGATGCATGCATGTGGTATCTCTTCCTCCGGAATAATAGCATTTACGTAATAGGATAGATATTATGTTCGACGTGATGTTTTCAACCATTCAACTAACGGTTAACTTGAATTATAAATGTTGTGTTGCTTTGACTGTCTGGTTAATATCATACGACCGAGTTCAAAATATGCTCATTATGTGAACCTATGATGGTTTCAAGCCTTATTTAAACTTAAAGTCTTGTTTATGAGCACCAGACTGCCAGGGTAGGTCCCGTGGTGCGTCAATGGCACCTCAAACCAACACTATGAAAGGACGTGAGTACAAAAAGTACGGTAATAAGGCTCTAAACGGGAGAAAACTCATTAAAAATGTACTAAATAATTGACCTTTTGATTGACAATTATGAAAGCAAGAATTATTAAAATGCAATAATGTACTTTGGCTTGTTTATTCACACCCGACATTCTTTTGACACTGTGTGTAGTCATTCGGAACCAATTACAGTGACACTGCCACTGTAATGTTGCCTCCGGCCTCGGGCTCAATAGTTTAGCTGGTTTCATCCAGGTCGGTCTAAATATACTGTTAGAAAATATTGTTTCTGTTGTTTCTTTAATGTTTAAACCAACAGTGTACAGTTTAAAGTCAATATCGATCCGTTAGGCCGATGCGATGGAGCTGCACGTGCAAAACGTGCAAAATGCAAAATCAAACAAGTTCTTTGAGCGGGATATTCCGAATGAAAAACATTTCGTTTTCTGTGATTAGGTCAGGTTTATGAAATGAACAAACCCTGTAAACTAATAATTTTAGCAAAAAAATGACAACTTTTAATTATTTTCAATAGTGGTGCGTGATTAAAGCGTGATTAAAGCGTTCGAGTGTATATGGAGATAGAAGGTGTTCAAAAACGTGTACAAAGAGGGGGTTTAATTTCAGAAAAATGCTTGATAGAGAAACCTGTGTAGTAGGTCATGATGATTAACAATGATGAAATCAACGCACAATGTAAATGGACCTTGCAGATAGGCATAAGATGTAACATTTGCAATTATAAGTACGATCTTTTCTATTACTAGTATCTTATCCGGTTTAGGGATTAGGGCAAAGGTGTTAAACAAGTATGTAAGGTATCAAATCAATATGTCAACGTATGTTGAAGATATAACAGGTTTAAAGCTTTTTGTAACTCAACTTGAACATGTTACGCCGACACGAATGTCTAGGTGACTCCAATAGCTCAACTTATCCACCGATATACACTGAACAAAATTTCTAATTGGTCACCTAACATATTGCCAAAATTTCAGTCAATTATAATTCAAAATATAATTCTGTTAATAGTAAATGTAAAAGAAATGTGTAAACAACACCCATATGAATATTAGATGCAGATTCTGCTATTCTCACCCTCAATTATTTGAGATACTAAACAACAGCCCTCAGAACCAGAAAGCACATAAAAAATGGATAAATGCATTTATAAATAATCCTATTTTAAACATAACACATAATAAAACATCATCTCATATGGACAAGTAGGCATTAATTAATTTATATGGCAAAGTTATACTCCAATAGGTTGTATGTTTGAGCATCGTCGGATACCCACAGTCGTTGCCTCCGCTCCGCTCCGTACATCTCGATGTACGGAGCGGAGCGGAGGCAACGACTGTGGGTATCCGACGATGATGTTTGAGGCGGTGGAATGATATTGGAAACATCAACTTTTCAGCTTAACCTGGATTTCTGACAGTTACAATGTCATTCGCCATAGGAAATCAATGTCGCCTCCAAAGTTTTAACGCACTGATAACTTGCCATAATTGAAGCACAGACAAAGATAATTAATGACAGAAAGAATTTACAAAATTTGACTGATCCATCACTCGTGTGTATCATTATTTTGAGGATGTGATGTTGTTCTATTTTCAATTAAAAGGGAGGTAATTTCAGAATTTTCATCTTAAAAGCTGAATATCTTTTAACGCCCAAATAATTTAGCAATACTGGTTGTTTTTCTGTTTGGGCGATCACAAATTGGTTTATATTTTTTACGATTTATCCTATTTCCACTGACAGGTTTTGCCATAAACACAAAAACACTGTTTCGTACACAATGCGCCATAATTCAGAACAGGTTACGAGGCTATGTAAAACACGAACTGAATTTGATTAAGAAATTAAGGCTGAATGAGTTAAGTACACTTAACATACTTCTCAATTGTTATGCGCAAAAACATATGAGTTTAAAAAGTGACCAATTAGAAATTTTGCTAAGTGTAATAGTCGCCGAGCAATATGCATAAATACCTCAAAGTGTGTGAGTTAAGATCATTATTATAAATCGTAGTACTCACGAGTTCCTTCTTGAGACTGTAGGTTGAATATAGCCTTTTTACAATCTACTTCTGCGTGTAGTTCGAAATCTTGTGCTACAAAACACTCATTCGAACTGAAACTGAATAAAAAAATGTGCAGTATGGTATAAGTGCAAACATGATAATATAATGCACTTTTTGTATTTATTTATGTCACATGACTTTCCTTGTATCCGGGTTAGTATAACCACTACGTATATCTGTATACGTAACGAGTGCAGCATAACGTATAAATGACGTTATTTTATGCTGAAAATGACATTGCGTTTAGCGTCGTTTATATAGCGGAGTCGGTTTTTGAGCTGAAAGATATTCTTTTCCCGTGTTATTAGAGTCCTGTGATATAAACAATCTAATAATCCTTGTCAATAGATATAATCTTACATTAAACTCGTGAAGGAAAAATTATAAAGCTCGCCAAAGGCTCGCTTAATAAAATTCCACAAACTCGTTTAATATATAGAGAATCTATCACGAGTTGTCAATTGATATAGACTTATATTAAACGAGTTTGGTCATTTTTATTAAGCGAGCCTTTGGTGAGCTTAATAATGACTATAAAGAAAAGAGGCAGTGCTAACATTTCAAAATATACAGAACACTACAAATACTGGCGCAATAAACTGAAAACATGCATATTCAATGTAAACAAATCATGCTATAATACTGTGATTAATGAAAATATAAATAACCACAAAAACTTTCGAGAAATCTGAAGGCTTTATCAGGGAAATCAACCACGCACCAAACTAAAATTTATAGACACTATAGGCAATCCCATTCAGGACCCACAAACAAAAGCTGAAATTCTCAACAACTTTTCTGTCATACAAACACCTTCACAATGGCTCCGACTGAAATCTGCATTATTACACAAAGTGACAAAACGTCATTACAAGAAGCTGTTACCAGTCACACAAACGCATGCACATGTTTAAATATAGCATGCCTTACTGCTGATTATGTATACACTATGTACAAAGTTATTTATTTATATATGATTTAATGCTTTAACAACATGTGTGTTTTCATATTCTGATCATTTCATTAAGTTATATGTGATACTGTTCGTATTTATCATAAATATGTTTATATTATCATGTAATTAATGTATATATGTTCTTTATGTAGACCATATTGAAACTTGGTTTATTACTAAATATGTTATCTACTATAAATAAAGTCGTTGCTTACTTACTTACTGATAGGGTGCTAATTTTTTAAGGTTTGAAAACAATTACTCAAGCCATTCCTTGGTTTTTGCTAATTGTATTGGTGGATTATTAAATAACTTGCTAAAATTCAAGAAAAGAGATGTTAGAATAATGATAGACAAGCCTTATGATGTACCTACTCAAGCCTTATTCATTTACATGAAACGTATAAACGTACATTAAAGGTATGCGGAAATCAGACAAGGACTGTAGCACTCAACCTTATCCAGCCGAGCACAGAAATCAGAAACACCATAACACAACTACACTGAGCAATGCCCACACATAAGCCAAAGAAACAATCGAAAATCAAAGTTCCAACCGAAACAAAATGCAGGATGATCCAATTTCAAAACGAAATTATAGAATAGCTGTTAACCTAGTTTAAAATAATAGGCAAGGTAGGAATGGCTCGGGAAATAATATAACATATTTCTAGCAACTACACTGAACAATGCCCACACATAAACCAAAGAAATAATTAAAAATCCAAGTCCCGAAAAAATGCAGATTTACCCAATTTCAAAAATAAATTATAGAATAGCGGTTATTGCATGAGACCGAATGAAACGCAGCAAACCGCACAAACCCATACCAAAACGGCGATCACATGAGTAACAACCACCCCGTGACCTAGTTTAAAACACCTCGGACAGTGACCTAACGTTAATGAGACCTATAGAGGAACAACTATGCCTTGTCATAGTTTAAAATAATGATCAAGGTAGGAATGGGGCGGGAAATAACATAACATATTTAAAGATCTGCTGCCGGACTATATAGTAGGTTATGGAGTGCAGCTGACTCTCAGTGGTTATCATTCTGAACCATGTTGTTGATCAGCTAGGGCCAATATCTGGCTTTGAAGTAATGGTGCGTACTCGACCAGTTTACCACACACGGACCAGTAGTTGCTAGGATCGCTATAAATTGGTATACCATTTTGATGATGGGTGTGACGCTGTCATGCATCAAGTCTGATGGGAGTATATTGTTTTAAAACGTGTGATGTGGATGTTGTATGGGATTGTTGCTTCTTGCGGGTTGTGACCAGTTATGTTGTTTTTCACATCCAGTTTGTCTACACTGAAGCTATGCGGAATGCCCACTTCTTCACCATAGACGTTAGGCTTTCCTGGTTTTACTATCAATAGTTGGTAATATCTGCTGACGTCCTGGACCGTGCTTATGATGGTAATATCAGTCTTCTTCAATAAAGGTCTATTCCATATTGCTGCTGCGGTCCTCGCCAGTATAAATACAGCGCTATGGTCGCTAACCGCAGATTTAGTTATACAACATTATTTTAGGTTGGAGTGGTTGATTATAAAAATATACCTGTGTTGTTCACCCCTGTCGTGAATTTAACAAGTCGTTCTGAGCTTGTTTCTATGACCGTGTCTATAAATATTGGGCAAGTGCATGTCGAGGGTCGGTTTTGCCTGTAATCATGCCAGTTTCCAAGTCGATATACCTGGTGAGTTGATGTTACCTGCTAGCAATATTGTCTATGTTGGGAAGGCAGGGTGGAGTCGGTTGATCTTTTTCATATAAGCTGGGTTGCTAATGGTGGTGGGTTACTGCTTGGGCCCGTTGCATATGGATGGTGCTTCTGTGAACTTGGTGTATGTGTCGAGTTTTATGTACAAGTATATTCAGATGGTCTATTCTTTGGTGTCAATGAGTAGATAAAACATGAGTAAATATGTATGGAGAATACTTCAAACATATGTTGTACCAATATAACAACCCAACACTGATATAAATGGGATCATCAGTACGGTTGTTGTATCCAATATCGATCGTACTTGACTTAAGGATAAGGACAGACAACCAGATGACACCATAGTAAACTCTTGGCCAGTTACAGGCGATGTGACTATGTGACTATCCTTATTCTCCTATTAGATAAGATCAGTATTGAGTACAACTCCCGGTTTGAACATACATGGTTGGCAATCATCTTAGAAGTCATATCAATACTGCACATAAAGCGTTTAAAGTTACAGTAGTTAGTTAGATCTGTAAGTGGCGGCCATTTTGTCAAAAGTTTGATTTCAGCCTTCATTGATGCCATATTAAACATGATAAGTCACTAAAAAGATATAATGCTATAATTATACAGAGTATTTAAGGCAAAACTTACACTGAGCACTATTGATCACAAAAATATCAATTTGTAACTTCTTTGGACCACCAACACAATACTTTACTTGATTTGGGAAGCCATTTTGGATGCCATTTTGAATCAGGTAATGGTTCAATACTTTAAAATAAATATGTCGCAATTTTAATTTCAGCCTTCACGGATGACATCTACATTCACTAAGTCAATGAATAATATTAAATATATGTATAAATAATTATGGTTTAAACATTTGAACTACAACCAAGCGTAAAAAAAACAATGTGTTAATAATTTCTAGCATCTCTGATTGTTTTTCTTACTATTTTTTGCTGGGTTTCGTTCTAGTTCTTGAATAACAACATATTCCCTCACAGAATACTAAAAAATATTAACTAAACAAGCCAATGTCGTGTCTAATCTAAATATCCCATTTATAGACCGGACTATTAATAAACATTCGGTAATCCAATATTCCTGACTAATGAAGGGTTTCCAAATGAAAATCTGCCAATGTAATGTTTATTATGGACGTCTAGAATCAACCTCTGCAAATAACAATCAACAAATAGTCTAATACACACTCAGGTGCGAATTGAAAGAGAAATATTAACAAAAATATCGAAAAATATCACAATTTCCTTAAAAATCAATAATTACTAATTAATAACCATACTATAATGTTGATATTTATATATAAGTAGATGCGCAGTTCAATTGCAAACATTCTAAGACATGTAACAAGCCGATAGCCCAAGAAGTTTTCATAAACCCTCTGATGGTCACAAATCACTAAATTAACATGTTCTGTAACTTCATGTAACAATAATCAGTCCCAAGTTAAAACATGTCTATGGTCAGGTAACAGACATATCAATGAAAAGAAGGGGCTAGCAGCTTTAAGAGAATACGAAAAATGTTGTCCGACAAACGTGGTGAACATATTTTCACATTCGTGCGGACTGACCAAATCCGGGTTTTACCTTACCCTACTTTTGCTTTGGTATGTTTGCCACAATCTCAAAACATGTAAGAAAAAACAGTTTCAATACAAGACAGGTATGTATACAAAGCCTTTAAAGCCAATTAGATGATTCCAGTTCCACCTTATCAAAGCATACTACCATTAAAACACAATCACAAGTTTATATAGGGACTATTTGAGTATCCGAATTTGGTCCGCGTAGGCATTTAGTGGTTTGTAACCTGAATGCTTAAAATAATTTTTAAAGATGGCCACCAAAAGGTCATTTGGCAAAATGACCGGTAAGTCCATCAGCTTGATTTCGGACTGCTTAGATGTTAAGCTTACCAAAAATCACTGTTGGATCTGTTCACCTCTTTATTCATGGATCTTCAATTTTCAAGACCTTGGGCGTGGACAAATAAGACAACATGTTTTAAATGCAAATTTCCATTTTTTCAGCAATTTTGATTTCAGCCTTCATGTATGCCAGTTTAAACAGGATGAGTCAATAAATAATAATATAGTCAACAAATAATAATATACTTATACAGTGTTTCTAAGTAGTAAATTAAATATGTTTGCAACACCTTCACTACCTCCGAATGCAAAAATATCAATTTGCTAGGCCCCACTGAGCAATTTGGGCATCAGCGATGTATTCCCGATGGTAATTAGTAATCACCGGGAAGCATCGGGGCCATCGGGAACAGGATGTCGGGGTGAGTCAAGAAATCGGGTGGAATCGTGACGAATCGGATGACATCGGAGGCATCTAGAGAACTTCCGATGTCCCGATATTATGCGTGACGGACATTAAATGGTTCCCCGGCGAAGCGTCGTGAATCGTAATCACTGTAGTCTGGTTCCCTGTTGCACTATAACGTTTTTGTTACGAGGTGATGTAGGGGAGGTAATCAAGACTAGGATTCGTCGATAAACATCGGGCGCGTTTCGCAACCCTTCGGGGATGTGTCGGCGAAGCATTCGCGGTCACTGGATTTAATCCCTGCATGCCAGCCGATATTTATCGGGGATATGATTTAGGTACCGGTAGACGTCGGAAGAATTCCCGATGTTGTACATAGGCAAATTCGCCACATATGATTCTCATATGAAAGGATCTGCATATGATACTCATATGGTTCTCATATGATTCTCATATGAAAATGAGATCATATGATTCTCATATGAAATGTTGTTCATATGGTTTGAGCCAAACCTGCATACAAATTCACTTCACTTCAGTGTAGTTATTATTTATAATTACCTCCCTTTATGGCTTATTATGTACAAAATACAAAATCTGCAGTTTTGTCATTCATTGCAGAGCGAGTATATAGGCTTGCTTGAAGCATCCATTTTGGGGAATGTTGGTGGCTCATTCTATGTCTGACTCTTGCGCGTGTGACAAGGCGCTGTTTGTGCCATACTAATTGTATAACTATTATCTAGTAATAATGTATTTCTTGCTTGATCAGCCATATCCCATGATGCATTCCAAAGTTATGGCCCCTTTAAGGGCCAGTATATGTGCAGTTAGCCATGTCCGGAATTATGACCCATCTTGATATTATTTAAACTAAATTGACATACTAGTTGTATCCTTAATACCCCAAAGTTTCTTTCTTGAACCAATCAGAATCCACCATTATGCCGTCGATGAATACTGTCTTAATGGAATTATTTTTTACATTCAGTTTATTCTCTGTGCTAAGAATGCGCTGTACAAGGAGGATTTTAAGGCCTCCCACCAGGAAGTCAAGATAGGCCGCCCCTAGACAAGTGGAAATGTATGGCCCAGAAAGAAGACGTTTGTCCTGCAACGGAAATGCAGAAAATGAAATGAAATGTATATTTGTTAACAGAAAATAAAGCATTGTTAAGATGAAAAATGGCTTGTTACAAATATATTACCGGTATGAACACCAGTTTTAAAGATATAATTTTCAGACATTTGTAGTCATTGTAGCAGAATTCAACAAATATTTACTTCAATAGAACGTCTTATGCAGTAAATGGACCAGAACACTGGGAACAGTCAGATAAATCATCTTCAACTAAAGAGAGAAAAAAGACATTGCTGATCCAGTTCCTGTCAGTTTCAATATTGCAATATTATGATAGAGATTTCACTTCAATCATGCCATAGATCTACTGATTTACTGATTTACACCACTGTAATGCATATATATAAGCATCTTTCGCATAAAAGGATTTGCATATGATTCTCATATGAAAGGATTTGCATATGATTCTCATATGAAAGGTTTCATATGATTCTCATATGCAAATCCTTTCATATGATTCTCATATCATGATCATATGATTCTCAAATCATTATCATATGATTATAATAATAATAATCATAATAATAATAACGACTTTATTTTAAGAGGCGACACAGTTGGGCAAGCCCAGTCTTCCCTGTGAGCCTCTGATTCTCATATCATTATCATATGATTCTCATATGCAAATCCTTTCATATGAGAATCATATGAAAGGTTTCATATGAGAATCATATTGCCCACATTTCATATTATTCTTATATGAAAGGTTTCATATGAGAATCATATGATACTCATATGAGAATCATATGTGGCGAAATTGCCTGTGTAATAACGGTCCCATCGCTTCGGCGATGTACTCCCGATATTAATCAGAACCTTCGGGGAAGTATCGGCGGCAATCGGTAGCCATCGGGGGCCATTGGGAGCTATCGAGGGCCATCGGAAGAAACTATTTTGACTTTCACATCGCCGACGAGAAATTCCTCAGTGGGACCTAAACATAATGTAATACATAGACGGAAATTATTGTAATGAATATTGAAAGGAAAAAGATACAAAAAACTTTGCCCAAACTTACGAAAGAGTTACAGCTACTTGTGCAATATACAATATGTTGCTCCCTCTTGAAAACTGAAAGTTGCTGCTAATGATTTCTACAATGGGTTCGGTTACTGTGGGGTCTATAACATAAAGCAACGCCATGTTTGCTGGATCGACCACCTAAATAACACAAGAAAACAATTCATTATTTGGGTTATATGTTTTCAGCATACGCATTGTAAATTAAAGGAAAACATAGGGGTTAGGGGTTATATTTTAGGGTCCATATCTATAGCCATAGATTCTAAAGATACGGCTCTGACGTAAGTTGTTTTATTGACGACAACGATTTTATCTCATTCGCTATTGTTGGCAATTCACATGTCAATATAAACAACTATGACCGACAAGTAGCGGCAGATGTGAATCGCTGAAAAATAAAGCGAGAGTATTTGATATACGAGGGTCATTCAATAAATTCGTGGGCTGGACTCGTCATTTTAATACACAATGGCACAGACAATAACTAATTGTATCACACTAAACTACAGTCTTTCTGAAACAAGTGCATAAAATATCGCACGAATCGACGCATTTATAAAGAAAATATGGATAAAACAAAACTATCACCTTACCGCAACCACCACACAACGCAAATATATTATGACGATGGCGACGTTATTGACGTTTTGCTATTTTTCAAATGGTAAATCCGAAATTGAATTTTGTCATTAATATGGAATTAAACACAAATATTTAAGTTCTATCATTAAATAGATCTACTACAACATGTTATGTATTCAAAGTTAAATACGAGAGGTGTTCAACTTATTTATGAACAGAAAATGAACATCGATATTTTGTTATTCTTACAATGAAATTGAATAAAAACTTTTATATTATGTAAAGTAGTGTATCCGGAAGTATATATAACAATAGTAAATTGTCAATAGGTAATGGTTAAATAATTGGTGTAGAGGGTGTTGTTATTTGCGTTTTGAAGGTCCAAAACTCGAAATAATTATGTGTAAATTTTCCTTCTTTAATTGATGTTTTAGTATCAACCAGATAGTAAATTATATTGATAAAGGATGAGATGACTTCGACATCCACTGTTTGGTTATAATATATCAAAGTTTTATTCTTAAGATTTCTATTCGGCGTTGTATCTGGTGACTTGAAGCTGAATCTGGATGAAATACTATGTTCTTGGATCAGTCACTAGGAGCAATACGCAACACTCATTTGTTAAAAACCTGAGCTGAAACGGTTTGTACATAGACCACAGCCTTTAATTTCGTCAATTTGATATTGATTGTGACTTGCTTTTTTCCATAATAACAAACACAATGTATTTTCATAAAAACAGCCGCGAATACACAATGCTGGACAAACTTCAACTTCTCCTTATCCGTTTGACCTTTTCTAAAATAGCATACCCTAATATATAATAATATTCTCGAAGATACAGCATTTGCTTCGCCATAATGAAACAATTTTTCCACAAAATGTTGTTTATTTCGTATTTCTAGACTCCAAGACCTTTGGCTGCGAGGCATTTTTTCTTGATTTTCAGCGTAGGAACTTCGCATTTTCCCGGAAATAGGTTTTCAACTTTTTCGAAATAAGTTCACTGACAGTTTTTGTGGACACTACCATCAGTGGTACTATTCCGCGTTTTGCTCATGCATTCAACTTAGACATCATAAAACCAATTTAACCTTATAGTGTAGGTTTTGGCAATGTTGGGCAATTTTCAAATTTTGGTGCCATTTCACCATTACTGGAAACACAACTCTAATAACACTTCTTATGACAAATATTACTAATTTGCTCTTTAAAAATGAAAAATAATAATTTACCAACACTTTCATGATGCTTATAAAAGGGCCATTTTGTCCTCAAAACAGAAAAAAACAACATCATGTACTAAATTGTTGTTTTAAGCTTTAACCAAATGAAATGTACACTATATAATGATCATATATTGAACTTAAAACCTTTTCTCACATGGTTTAAAAGAGATATTTCAATTATTGTTATTCAATACTGCAAAATCGGCGATCATGTTTTGTTCATAAATAAGTTGAACACCTCTCGTATTTAGCTGGACTTCATGGTTTTACGCTAAATTGAAACGCCTCGAAAATGTTGACTGCCGTTTCCTCAAACGTCCCTACGTTTGCCAATTTCGTTCGATCCCTTTATCATTTTTAATACCATGCTGCTCTTCAGAAATGTGATTTTGTCACTAAAACACAGGACACTGAATACTGCATGTTCTCCGTTTGCTCTCATTAGCAGCTTATGTGTGTTTGTTGTGTATTTCCAAGACAAATGTACAATTTAATAGTTGCATGAATTTTCTTGCGTAAATTCATCGGCATTTTGACGTAAATGAAAACGTGACAGGCATAGATCAAATACTTCTCCAGTCAAACTCAAACGTCGAAACAACTTAATAATTTAACCAAATATTATGATAATTGGCAAACATGTGGGCATTTAAATGAATTAATCCGGAATTTATAACTAGTTGAACTAGTGAAAAGGGTACGTTACGTCGATCGGGGGTGGTAGCGCGTTACTATGGTAATACAACGACTGCTGACATGCTACTGTGTTGCATAATTAAAGATAAGTTTGTATCTACGGTAGGTAATAGATAAAATTTTAATGTTTATAATGATATAAGAAATTATTATTTAAACACAACTATAATAAAATGAGAACGATTGTCTACGAATATATTGAATGACCCTCGTATTTGTTATTTGTTGAATGTTAGTTAAGCGACTTCTTCCTTTTGAATAATCGAACAAGGAAATAGAACAGTATCTTTAGCCAAACCTACGGGGTTCGCTAAAGATATAGCGGCTCTAACGTCAGAGCAATATTTCAAATTTGATACTAAAGATACGGGCCCGTATCTCTTACCATTACCAAGATTTGGGTTGGGTACGATTAACTTAAAATCTGTGAAAAGTACATTGATAGAATACTTTACCTTTGAAACATTTTTGAGACACGGCACCATAAAATTAGCCCCCCCCCCCCCCTCCAACGTAAAGTATTAGAAATGTTCTTAAATTTTTAAAAATGTAACATGTGTTATTTAGGGCAGTGTTATTTATGCATCTTTCAAATAATAATTGAGACATTTTCTGAACAATTTCCTTGATTTGGCCCCAAAAAGTTTCAATTTCCTTGGATATGAGTAATTTAACTAATTTTGGTTATATAACGAAAACCAGAGATAACATGATTTAAACATATAAAAAGTTGAAGTTGAAAATGATAATCAATATGTACATTTGTGAAAACAGAGGTCAATGTAATATCGAAGGCAAAGGTCAATTTTTTAAGGAATTACCTGAACGTTCATTATATGTATGTGAATGCCTATGACAGCACCCAACAATGACGAGCCCTTTTATATGACCTATGGTGACTGCTTCTATCACTTGTGAGTCGTCCTTATGGTTTCGTATGACAGTTTACCAAAAAGACTTATTCTCATAATAACAGCATTTGTAATATCCCAGAGGCTGACAATGGCATTTATAAAGGTGAGTTTTTGCCGGTCTAACTAATACCACGGGGACAGTATTTAGTTGTCAGGGGCCAAGGTATTACCGGAGAGTTTATGGTAGCTTAACCATTAGCATGGATGAAACTGACGGGTGCATAATATCATGAACATGGCTATTATAAGAGCAACTGTGACACTGACAAAAATGTGACAGTGTTCCGCTCCCAATCTTCAGGGTCATTCTCAAATTAGGCTAAAGTTGTTGACATTTTATATGACTACAGTGTGAGTCGAGAACGACAGAAGCTTTCGGTCATCGGGAGTGCATTGTATATAAAGAGTACTTAATAAATCGAAACCCACCTTTCTGTCTTGAAACCAAGATCAAACAACCTTTGAAACATACTGGAGATCAGTAACGCCAACGGTTACGTCCCTTTTCCTTCGTATACAAACTCGCTTAATGAAGGCCTACTTTAGTGAGTAAAAATTGTCGGTTAAAAGAAATGCTTTAACAATAATGGGCCAAATAAGTGGACTTTGGCCACGCTGTAACAATATTTGCCCAAATAATGATAAATAACGGTTAAATTTCGGTCGCAAGTACGTTAGTCAACTTATTTATTGCCGCAGTATTTTGTCGGACTCGTTCAGGTTTAAGACGTCTAGACGACAACGATACAACATTAGTCTTAAATACTATAACGATTTCACATACAATTTTGAGTCTGACAGTGGATGAAATTTTGTGGTGAATTTTCTCACACGCGATACCATCTTGCGATTTCGCGGCATCCTGCTTGAAATTCACTATTATTTAGGAGTTGTGGAAACAAGCTGCGTATGCGACCAACAAGACGACCACCAGTCCCAAATGTCCTGTAAGAACAGGCATTTGTTCATGAATTGAAGAATGTATTGCAATCAAATTTACTAATGTTGTAGAGGTAAATGATAGCATAAACATCGTGGAAGGACATAAAACTACTTATTGATACCCTAGTCACATTTGCATCAGAGCTCCGTACGAGCTCCGTACGAGTTGATTTTTTGAACTCGCACGACGTCCGTATGGAGCCCGTACTGAGCCTGGTCGGAGCCCGTACGGATATCGAGACTCCTCGTACGAGCATCGTACGGATTTTCACAACTCGTAGAGGACTCGGTGATCTGGTGAAAACTATACATTCTGTACGAGCTGTGATCAGATGCTAAGAACGTACAAATACCTTTACGACTAAACTATTTAAGACTCGTACGAGTTGGTAAATCCGCACGGACATCGTACGAGCATTGTGACCGTAGCATAAATAACAATAACTGGATTATTCATTTATTATTTGATAACCTATTTGAGACTCGGTTATTAGGTAAAAGTAACACCCAGTGTTTAGATATTTTTCATGAAATATTTGTGTAAATTCTAATTTTTTTCGAAGTTCATTATTTGAAATTATTGTTATCTTGACATAATTTGATTTTAAAGGGACTGTGTCACGTTTCAGCGTATAGCAAAAATAAAATAAAATTGTTGAATACTCACTATATTTTGGCAAAGATGCCTGTATATCCCATAAACAAACACACTGATATAAATACAACTTGTGAAACATCAGGACTTTGTAATTATTTAAGTATTTTACCTCCAAAATTCTATACCGTATTAATACGGTATATAGAATTTTAAAATACTCTCATTTAAATTGCCTGAAATTTACTCGCATGTGATGAAAACGAATTTAAAAACCCCCCAAATACTTTATAGATGTATATAGTCCAGTCATTGAAGCTAAAAAATATGGTCAACCTCAAACAAATTGCAAAACAGAGTTTCTTTGCATTTTTATCATCTACAGACTATTATCGACTACAGACAAAACGTCAAATATGCGAGTTCAGTGGGGAAAATACAAAAAAATCGACATGTTTAAGGTCACTTTTCGTAGCAATTTCAGCATTTTCCTTATTTCATACTACATGGGGAATTTTAAGTTCTAATAATTCCCGTGTAAGTCGTTAAATATTTACTAATTGCACCTTAAAGCTTATATTTTCTGAAAGATACAACCTTCTTCTATCGAATACACATATTGATTTTATCATCAGACAATGAACTTTTCATATATATGCCAGTCTACGTGTTGGTATACTACCCATTTAAATGTCGACAAAATGACTCAAAATAGCACCTGGAAGGGGAAACAAAAGTTTTATTCATTTCTTTAATATTATTCCAATTTGTTTAAAATTTACACATATCATGTGTTGTATACATGTGTGTCTTATGGAAAAAGGATATTTGTGTTTGGACAGTATACAATACAGACAATATACAAAATGTACACGAATCTATCGATTCTGGAGAAATATTGATTGTTCTCTTTGTCTGTTCGTCCACAATTGCATTTGTATTCACAATTTTGACTCTATGATTATGAAACTTGGTCAGAGTGATCATCTGAACAAAATTTAGGCCAAGGTAGAAAATGGATGATCAAGGGTAAAAAACTAGGTCACCAGGTCAAATTGTTGCAAAACCTTATGTAGTCGCTAGAGGTCATAATGTTGACCTTATATTTATGAAACTTGGTCACAATAATAATATCAACAAAATATAGGTCAAAGTTATAAATTGGGTCATACGGGGTCAAAAAGTAAGTCGCTAGTTAAAATCAAAGGTAAACGTTGTGTAGGTACAAAATTCACAATTTTGGTCTAATATTTATGCAACTTGGTCGCAAGGCTCATATCAAAACATCTAAGACAAGTATGTTATTGAGTTATTTGGGTCAAAATTAGGTCAATAGGTTAAAATAATTAATGCGACTTTTTGGCGCATGAAGGTTTGTCTATTATTTGACCTAGTGACCTAGTTTTAACTCATGATAAGTAAATATTGAATTTGACCTACATTTTGTCTTCATGATCCATGTGACATAGTTTCATAAAGATTTGGTAAAAAGGGTGCAATTTAAAGATTTGTTCTATAATTTGGCCTGGTGACCTAGTTTTTAGCTCAGGTTAATCCAATTTCATACATGACCTTGATTTTTGTAAGGTCATCATTGTGACTAAACTTTACAAGTGTAAGGTCGAAATTGCGACCCCTGGTGACTATATCTTGTTTTTGTTATGTTTTGACCTAGTGACCTAGATTTTGGCTCCGGTTAACTCAAAATTTTATTTTACTTAGATTAGCTTACGATGATCATTGCTGCCAAGTTTCATAAAAATTCGACCAAAATTGCGATCTCTAAGCACGATATAAAATAAGCTACTGGTACAAGTCAAGATTTATTTACATCAAACGTGACAAATATCGCGAAAACATGTGACAATTGAATATATTTGTAAATATCTCAAAAAGTCCCACAAATATTCAATAATGACATTGTGTACATTGCTAAGGATAGCTTTACGCACCATATAAACACAAAACTGTTTGTTTTGCAATTAGTTTGAGGTTAAAAGTTAAAATGACTGGACTAATAGACTGAAGTTTGTTTATGTTATAGACCGATTTAGTGAATAATATTACTATAAAATCATGGAAAACTTACGCTATGTTTAAAAGGAAAAACACACTGGTGTGCGGTATGTTGAAAGTGATTAAAATCCATTATTTGCAATAAAAATTTCTTAAAGTAACATTCAACAATGTTCTATTATATCAATACTTAATTTGGTAAGAAAATTATACTTTTTAAAAAAAAATCGGATGATTAGGATGAACCTTTAATAAAAATACACGGTTTCTTTAATAAGATGCAAATGAACACAATCTCTTCATTAATTTCACATCAGTAGTATTTTTGGGGGTATGTGTGATACTTACAAGAATTACATTGGATAATTTAGATCTTGACAAATGAATAGATGATGCCAGCGCATAAACATGCATGTATGATCAGTGTTATACCAAATATCGAAAGTGTTTGGGCAAAAATAAGTTACCCCGTATATCAAAATTAATTACATACAGTCCCGCATTACACTAAAACGTACTTACATATTTGTTGAAGTCATCTAAACTCAAAAGCTGGCGATGAGATGGCAATTTGACGGTTGATTTTGTAAAAGTATTTGAACAATCGGTAGATCTATGAGAGGCAACAACGTGTAGGCTTACATATAACACACATACTCCCAGAAAATCAAAGAAATCCATTTTCGAGAGAAGGCTTCGATAGTATATATATTATGATGCGTGTATCCCTATCTGTTGCTACACTACCAATGGTTAATATTCGTACAAACAGGATATTTCGTGTTTTTAGTTTCCCTTCCGTGTTGCCTGTAGTTTAATGTTTAATACATGAAATATTGACAGGTAGAAAACCGCTGAACATTCAATTTACATGTTTAAAACTTTGATTCAAAAGTAAGTTGGTTAATGTGTAGGTTTACATTTAATACAAATATCACATAGTACCAGCTAGTATTCAAACTGAATGGAAAGCACTATTAATTAAATGAATATATATATATATATATAAATATAATATATATCCATTCTGTGCATAGAACTGGCAAAAGGGCAAAATCAACATTGCAGTATTTTTAAATACAAAACTAAACCGGGTCAAGAGGCAGCAGAATATATGGCAAGCCACCAGGCCAAAAGACAAATTCCAATGATTTACTGACATTTTGACGAGCGATTCTAATGCGGCGACAATTGTCACACAACTGGGGGAATATGTTAACCATGTCATAAATTGAGTAAGTGATGTTATGCTGCCCCCCCCCCGCAAATGTGCCATGCAGTAACTTTAGGTCGTAGTAAATTGGTAGCCGTTCGGTCGATGGCAATGTGTTGGTTAGTTTGACGATTTCTCGGACGTAACGTAAAATATATCCCGGATAGCTCTTTCTGATGTTACCATAGACACAACAGGAGCATCACTTTAATTTGAAATCGTAAGAAAGTTGGGATTATATGGCGAGTATGTGTCTTTGTCTCTTTGCAATATCATTGAGGTTTAGCAAACGTCGAAATTTCTATGCAACTTTTCCCGGAACTTTAAAACACACTGCTTGCTTATGTTCTATAGTACCTCTAATACACCCGAGTACCAAATGCACTCATTGGAAGATGAAGCCGTTGGACCATCAATAGGCTTAAAGTTAGACCAAGGTGACAATTGTTATTTGTCATGTTAGTTATATTTGGTCTTTCACTTTGAAATTCACATCGAAGGAAAAATATAAACCAAATTGAATACTTTAATTAGAATGTCTACCTGTGCTAATATATTTAGTATATTCTAACCTTTTTTTTATTTCAAAATCAACAATCAAATAAACGTCCACTTTATGTTAACAAAACATTATTTGGAGAGGGCCGATATCTAATGTTGAAATAACTTGTGGCCCGATCCTTTTGTAATGAATATAAAATTGTTAACGTTTCTATGGTTTACATTTATGATATGATTCTATTTGTTGTAATTAAATGTATATATATACAAACCCTTTGTAAATGTTGTAAAAATTCATGCAATAAAATACGATTCTACAAAAAATTAAACTAAACTAGTATATTTCGTTTATTAGATAAACATTATCAGTATATACTCTGGTAAGATTGCGAAATATTGATTTCACGTTATGTTGTGAATTGTTTTTTGTTAGCTGAAGGCTATACGAATAGTTGACGTTTATGTGAATTACAAGTTTTCATATCGTCAGTTAAAGAACACGGGAGCGTCAAGTTTTCGTTTTGATAAACCACACGTTTCAGTGATTGACAATTAATGTAATGATATTTCCCCAATCTAACACGTTATGTATATCATGTGATTACATGTATAAATCAATCTAGTTTAACATTCGACTACTAGAGCTTTGTAATCACAACTTGCCTACACTATTGTATGCCAACATCAGTTTAGTTTTGAACATGATGCAAGTCTCTAGATCAATCAAGAATTTGTGATCATTAGATGACAAACCCAAGGGTGGTCACTCTTGACCAATGTACCACAAAGAGATCTAGAACATGCAAACACACTGCCCAAGGGTGGTCAATCTTGAACATTGCACCACCAAGGGGTCTAGAACGTGCAACCGAACTGCACAAGGATGGTCACTCTTGACCATAGTATCACAGGAAAACCGAGATCTCAAACCCTGAATTGTCCCAAGGTGGTCACTCTAACAACTTGACCATGAAGGACTGTACCGTATCCAGAGGTCAAAAGGCAATGAGGCAAATTCTTTATAGGGTTCTATTTTTGACATGTTTTCTACAAATGAGCGGATACATATTTTTGGCACTTCCTCATGTTTATCCTCAACATGCCTGGAGAATAATCTTGAACTTGCAACCTTTCACCACTAAGGTGGTGGCTCCAACTACATAATCAAAAGAATCTTTGACCTACCATATCTATCCCAAAGTTTCGACTTTAACCCCTATGACATTGAACCTGCAATCTTTGTGCTGATATTGCCTTGTCCTATCACTTGACCATTCTGCATTGGCAACCTCCCTTGACCAGAGTGCCTTCTCAAACAATTTGGATATGACGATCTAAAGCCGTATCCACCTTGTATCGATATTAGCACTTTTACATGTAACCACTGGGATCTTGAACATACAGCCAACATTGTACCTGTGTCTATTTGTCCACTCTTAACCAGCCATTTTGGATTGGTCTTCAATTTTGATAGTAAACAAAGGTAAATTTCCAGTTTTGCTGTTCAAATTAACTGTGATTTACTGTGAAATTAACTGTTATTTACTGTGAAACTCGCCAGTCATTGTCATGTATTCCATTTCTCAAGATACGCCAAATGCCTTCTGAAGGCTTCTACAAGAATTTTTCTCCGGGGAGCATGCCCCGGGCCCCTTACAGTGGTGCGTAACATTCATTTTGCTCCTGCTACGCGCCTGACAGGTTACCCATTATTGCAGATAGAAATTTGATGACACTTGATCAGTGCCTGACATGGTGTCATTTGATACCAAATGAACTTATACAGACAGGTTCAATATTTACCGCAGTTGATTCATTCACTTCATGACTGATTCTAACAGCATTTGTAAATAAACTAATTATACAAATAAAGCCATATAACTAAACAAACAGCATGACATAATAATATATGGTGCTTTTCAATTTTCTGAATACAAATTAAAATCCAGATAATTAGGAAACCAATAAATGCAGGTACTTATCTTGAAGATGATATGTATTAGCAACATGTTTTTCAATTCAACTGTCACCGCTTGTCTTAATATCCTGAAAGATTCAACAAGAAGACTTGTCTAGTTTTTAAGAATTATATATATTATCTTATTCATGCAATGGATTCAGCCAGCAGTTCAATATATAAAACATGGTTTGATTTTTGTCCTAATATAAATAAAAAGGAAAATACAATCACCGTATTCAAGCATTGTAATGAACATTTTACGCATGAATTCATGTATTGCCACTGCTTTTCCTAATGTCTTTTCAAGTTATGCAATGAACTAATCGTGGACTGGGTGTTAAACTTTGGTATCTGAATTATTCTAATTATCAGCAGCTGCCATAGTTTTGCGTCTAGTCCTTGAAATGTTCATACTGACTTCTGATGCTATTACTGTAAACCTAGAAATTACTTTGCGTGATTCAATTTTGCAGGGCTTGCGAATGGTAGAAATTTGCGAAACTACTTAGATGTAAAAGTGTTTTAAATAATGCTATTGATATCTAGGAGGCTTCAAAATGCAAAACTTTGTAGTCGTAAATATACCAACAATTGGCAAAACGCAAAAGTTAGTTTTCGGGAAAGTAGATTGGTTTACAGTATATACACATTGTCACATTGTTATCATCCTACATTAACACATGCAAAAGCTCAGTCAGTCGGTTTTTGTCATTTAAGCTGCTTGGTTTAGATATTGGCCGATCCTTAAGGTTAATTACCACTAAATGCCTACGCGGACCAAAGTCAGAAAACTTTGAAGCGACTGGAAATGGGGGTAAGTCTTGACAAATCAGCATCAGAATCATGAAATTGGAGTTAAAGGCTTTGTATGCATGTATGTGACGTAGTGAAATAGTTTTATTCAGAATTATTTGGTATTCTCGCTTAAATATCAAAGTGAAAGTAGGGTTGGGGCTAACGGACATTGAGTAAATCCGTACTTGTGAGAAAATATGTTCACCGCGTTTGACGAACCAAATTTTTCTTATATGATACATGACCCCCTTTTTTTACTTTTCCTGAAGCTGGATGCTATTTCTATTGATGAAAAGATTTCGAGAGGGCCCCATGGACAAAAAGTTGACATTGTTTTTGGCTGACCTTGGTCACTTTACATTGAGTTAAAGAACAATTCTATTTGGTGGTTTTTTACCTTAATGAATTGACCAATGGAATGCTTACAAATAATAACCGCACTTGATAACCCAACCTAATTGCTTAACATACATGTAGCTAGCTAAATAAAAGCAGGTCCATGACAACGAGAAATGCAGGAAAATTTGGTATAATCCAAAGAGGTTGATTAAATCAGTTGTTAAATTCAGTGAATTGTAGCAAAAGCCTTATCATATGTGTTCATTTAAGTAATTTGACAACCCGATTCTGTAACAGTCAACCAAACAAATTTATCAATTATCCAATACTTACCGTCTACGTCATAGTTGGGAAGGTGAAGGTTGATTATACCAAAGGTCCGATTAGAAATCCTGATTTAGGATCTACAGGATTAATCTAATTGATTCAATTTCCCATCGAATCAAACTTATATAAATCTGAAAATAAATTATGATAAAATAATCAAATCTTACCATAAGTAGCGTCAGATAAATCGAATTTTTAAAATTATTTATAAGAATTCTCAAAATATCCGTTTGTTGTAGCTTCTGATAAGCCTCGTTCTGATTGATTTGGCTGTGGTAGCTGCGTTATCTCTCTGAGTGAGCCCCTAAGGAGTTTGCAGTCGATGAAATTCATATTTATAAACACAACATTACCCTGGGTGCACTATATATACAGGGTGTCTCAAAATACATGTCCGCTTGTTGAGGACATATCACGCCGTAATGTATTGCTTTACATATCTAATTTATATGTATGATCAAAGGGCATTCAAATCAATGTAGAAATTACGAAAAAAATATCCAAAATAATGCATACAAAATTTATAGAAAACATTTTGAGTAGCTAACCCCAATTCGGTAAAAACCTGTTTTTGACGTCGTTTGACCATTTTAATGACGTTCACACACCTTTGAGTCAGATGTGAAGTTTCCATATCCTCCACAAATCGATCTTTTGTGTTTCGAAGTAGTTACATATCTTGAACTGTATATCTAACTTTGAAATAATATTAGAAGAAATAAATATTTAGAATGTTTTGGTTACTTTTTCCTGATTTCAATAAAAGTAGCATAACCACATTCATTCTCCTACCAAGGCAGTTTTTGTTGATTGATACTTTATTAAGTACTATTTTATGCTTTCAAGTTACGTTACATGACTATGTTTGGACTGTTGGAGATAAACTGGACATACCGTTATACATTCAATCCAGTATGTTCATTCGACACGTGTGTGCATCTTTTATGAATATGATATGCCTAGAAATGTGTGAATATCAAATTTTCAGTCCTAATTGTGTTTGAATTGTGTTCCTCCCTTAAATATGTCCAATTTCATTTTCTAATGACCCCTGATCAGTTTCTCAGCCAGTGTGTGCATAGTAGGGTACGACTGACTATAACTATGCCCACATATGATATACAATTTACCCATGTTACCGTACAAACTATGTTATCTGCCTCTTCGGATATTTTAGAACGTCCGTTGCTAATGACGTTAGTATAACGTGTATGACGTTATCAACTGTTCGAGTATTGACAAATGATATAATTCACCCACAATGTTTAAATTTAGCTTTCATATGATACTATGATCATCAATTTACTAACTCAATTGGCAAAGTTATGACCCTTCAACAAGCGGACATGTATTTTGAGACACCCTGTATATGTATAAGCAGGGCACATTTTGGTGGTTGTATGACAAGTCTCAAAACAATGCTCCGTTAATTCTCTGGTTTTCATGACTTTGTCTTTGTCATGCAGCAACCTTGTTATTGACATCAGATAAACCTTGTTATCAGATATCATAAGACAATATTCATAGCATCTAGAATACCCTACGCAAAGTTTTTTTCTATGATTGACCTACTGACTTAGTTTTTGAACCACAATGACCGTAAAACTTTACATCGATTTTGTTATTAAGATAATCATTGTGACCAATGATGATAGGCCAAAACTGTAACCTCTACTTTCTATGCAAGCAAAAGTGTTGACGGACAGATGTGGGAGACATAACCCACTTCTTAATCTGTGGGAAACATAACTTAAACATTATAAAGTATTTAAGTACATTGATTTCTAACAAAGGCTTACATTGTAGTTATTCACAATTAATTATGAATCCCTAGCTGTGGATGCACAGGCTACTAAATGGCTTTGTGAAATCACTGATGGGCTTCAATGCAGAAGGCGTCCCGATGATGCAGAGTGGATGCCGATGGGTTCCCGAACACCCCGAATGGTTGCCGATGGTTTCCCGATTACCCCGAAGCACTTCCGAACAAGACCTTCGGCGTCCAAATTTAAAAACTTTAAGATTTTTTGGTTCCGAAGGCTTACCGAAGCGTTGCGGAATGATGCGGAAGGGTTCCAGAACACCCCGAAGACATGCCGAACCACCCGATCCTTCCAGATGAGGTGAAGTTCAGCTTCGGGAACCCTTCGGTGTCCTAGTGGACGGCAGATCTTAATGCACTATCATGTTGCTAGGTTTGTTATTAAGGTAATTTAGACCCTTTTCGCTAAATATCGCTTGTAACTCGGATTTTGATGGTATTTGCATAAATATAGTATCAAGTATTGACTTTCTGATGTTGATGGTTTTATGGAGAATTATCACGTGACGTACGATGAATAGCGCCATCTAGCTGGGGCGTATTTTTTGCATGCTTTTCGACGTTTTTCATCATTTTTTCGAGTTAATACTTACGTCATTGAAAATTGAAAAATACAGTTTTGTAGGGAAATAAACGCCGCGTCATATGGTGCAAAATATAGAAAGAAATATTAATTATTTTTAACGTAACGCTGAAATAACCGCGACACGGCTTCGATAAAAACGGCGTTTTAATCGCGGCATTTCTTTTATTCACACGCATATAGCAAGAACACAGGGCGTTCAAATTTTATTTTTATTTATTGCATTAGTTTATTTGAAGTGTTTTTTTTATTTTAGTGAAATAAAAAATGGGGTGTTCTCGGGGTCGTTTTCGCGCTATTTACAATCAAAAGTTTTTTGTTAGGGTAAAATTACGCGACGTTACTGTTACTAGCGACGTTACTAGTACGGACGTCGTTCTAATCATCCATGTTCTTTCTTTACGACGCAATTAGCGAAAGAAAACTTGTTTTAAGTTTATTTTGATTATCGGTGAAATGTATTGCTTTATGTTAGTGAAACAATGCGATCAAATATACGCCAAACTAAGGGAAATAATATAAGCTTTATGCAACATATAGTATCGTTATCCTTAGCTGGTTTCACAGGGTGTTATAGTCCGGACGAGGATTGGTGATTTTTCGCTTAACCTTGCTTTATAGTATTAAGTTTTTTTATTGATTGTCAAGGTATTGAAGGTCTCAAAACCGTTTGATGACACTCTGTCATCATTGGGGAACTTTTTTTATTTGGGGTTAAAGATGACCCTCAAAACGGCGATTTTAACAATTAAATACAGACTATAATTCCATATAACATTTGTACTACCGTCAAAATATCAGCACATCTATGTTTTAGTTGAAAAGGAATACACATGATTAATAAAGGAACTGTATACATTAGCTGGGTTTCAAAAAATACACATTTTCGACAGTTTATGAGTAATTTATGTGACAAAATGATCAAATACAAGAATAATCGGTACTAATAACTCTTTAATGTTATATCAAACATGAACATTACAATGAAGTAGGTTTAAATGAATGTGAGTGATAAACAATGTACACAACATCGTTGCATGTAGAACAGTATGTGTAATATACGTTACCATTAAATTGTTTATATGCAAAGTATGTTCTACTATGTTTTCTATTTATTCTGGGTTATTAAACTGATATGATCAATGTTTTCTCTTGATAGGCATCCTTAAAAAATAATTATACATGTAGTTTAACTTCTTACACAAAATGTGATTTACGTGACCATATGATACCACATAGAAAATACATAGTATAATGTAATATATGTTTCCATAAAAGTGTTTGAGTAATTTAAGTCTGGAATATTATACTCTTACTCATTCTGAATTTGAGTGAGATGATCGATGCTTTATATATAGATCTGTTTTAAACTATCGAATAGTAATTATGTAACTTGTTTTCTTTTCTAAATACAAATATAGTGATTTACGTGACATTATGCAAAACTCCGATGTTCGCTGTATAATCCAGAAGAATCAATCAAGATTGTCAACGACATCATATCAATAGGAAACTTGATGTATATCGGAACATATTTTAGTGTTCCCCTCATGTGCGTCAGAAACCATACATTGTTAAAAATGTGTGCCTCGTCGTTAGATGTTTTGAGATCTTGGTGTAGTATCCTGATGTTCTTGTCCAATGTAATGGGTCTATGGTTTTGCGCAATTACACCAAATCATGATGTAGTGCTTCATTTGACAGTGCTTGTACTTCTAACTCTTCAACAATTGTTTCTTGTTGCCATCTACAGTCATGGTTGCTTTTTGTTTGGTAGCAGCATGGTTATTGACAACAGATGAATAAACCTATGTATTTGTTTCGCCCTATAACCACACGTCGTTTCTAAGTCAAATACAGTGCTTCAGTCGACATAAGAGAAACAGCATGATTACAAAATGAAGTCATATTTTTAAACTCCATATATTTTAGCGTCACATTCTTTGTTAAGTTGGGACACCACCGCTTTGTATTTATGGGTAGGTAAAGCTACTACTCTAAAAGTATTACGGTCCGTGTCTGCTCCGTTACATTTTGAAACCACGCTTGGCAACCGTACTGTGCGTCGATTTTGATACCATTACAAGAGATGTGGAAATGGTGGTGATACTTCAACCGTCCACCAGCGTGTTTGGGGAACAAAGGTAGGGAAGTCGTCTGCTGTCACGCCAAGAATTTCAAAATAACCCCACACATGAGGCATGTGAATAGAATGTAAAGCGGGCACACATACAGGCAGGTATGTGGAAAAGCTAATTAGAACCAAGTCCCAAAGGATCTAGAAATGCGTAAAGGTAGAATCAATAATGTCCTTCTGTCTAGCCATGATAGCTGACAATGTTACTATGGCATCAATATAAAACACTTGAACTGCCTCCTCGATAGCCATATCGTAGGGAGTTCGCCTATATACCAAAGACGAGACAAAAATGGTATCTACTGTAATTCCCTTGCTTGACACAGAGCATTAAAGGAAATCTGGCTTCTATTATCTCATAATCTCTCGTGGCGACGAATAACACCAGTAATTAGAGTTGAGAGTCATTGATGTCAGTTAGAAAACTTTTTACACAAAATGTGGTTGTGACAATAATATTTAACTCGAATTTAGTGTACCTTTGTTTGTGCATGCATGTACAAGTATTCTATTGCTTATTATATGATACGAAGGTGTATGTAAACAGCTACATGCTTGAAAATTACTAGTATCTAGTCAAAGTGTGGAGATGTTTATGTGATTATTTCTTGAAACACAATTATAATCTTAAACAATCTTGACATAAATTGATTTAAATAAGTCGTCAAACCGTGGTGATTTGTGTCAAGTCTATATATAAGCATGTACCGGTATGGGAAATAGAAACATGTGGTAATTGATTACAAATATTACTTACTGTTATAATAAGTTCAGACATACATCTATTGTGTCATTGACATGATGTCATTGTAAATTTTTAAATATCGACAAACTGGATGGATACATCTTCATTATACAGTGAACTGTGGAGTTTTGAATTATGTCACGTAAATCACTATTTCAACCAGAAATCGATTTACCATAATGCTTTGTGATAGTTTAACCCAGATTTAGCGAAAGAAACCTTATAACACAGAATGAGTAAGGGTATAAACTTCCAGGCTTAAATTGCTTAAATATGTTGATGGTAACATATACACTCATTAAATGTTATAAGTACACCAACACAGTACATAGCGTTTTACAGTGCAAATAGTCGGTCGGTCGACATGTCGAATTGTTTTTCAACAATAACTCCAAAACGATTCGACCTAGGTTTCTAAAACTTTAAGTGGAGATTATCCATCCTCCACAGACGGCCCAACTCAATTTTAAGGTAATTTGGATCAAAGGTCAAACTTACCATGACCTTTGAACACACAACAATCACTGGTCCACACCATAAGAAATATAGGACCTTAGCTCGTAAAACTTTACAGAGAGGTTGCTTATCATCAGATGTAGGCTCCTACTAATTTTGAGGTCGATATGTCAAAGGTCAAGGTCGTGGTGACCTTAGCTACACTAGGCTAATTACTGCCATGAGACGTGTATGTTTCACAAACCTCTCTTGTACGGTCTGTTATCGTAATTCTACCAGTTTTATGTTTTCCTTGTGTGGATATTGATGGACAATGTGTATGTAACATTTTTAGAGTTCTTGCAAAAAACATTTGTTATTCACGTGCATTTTGCATAATTTGAAAATTCACGGTTCATTGCTCGCAGCGTGCCAATAATAATCATAGAATTATCGGATATTGATGCTATACTACTCGCATGAAGACATGCAAAAAATGAACATGATATCATGTTTAATAAAAAAGATATACGCATTACATGTTGGTGTACTAATAACATTTAACAAGTGTATAACATTATATTATGCATTTTTCTATTTGGTAACATATGGTCACGTAAATCACAGTTTGATTAAGAAGTTAAATTACATGTCCAATTAAAAAAAGATGTGTTCCAAGAGAAAACACCAATCTTATCAGTTTGATAACCCAGAATAAGCAGGAAACATAATAGTTCATACTCTGCATAAAATACTTTAATGGTAACGTATATTACACATACTGTTCTACATGCAATGATGTCGTGCACATTGTTTAAGGTTGACTATAACTTAAAAATTCTTTAAAACCTACTTCATTGTAAGGTTCATGTTTGGCATCACATTAAACAGTTATTAGTACCGATTGTTTTTGTATTTTATCATTTTGGTCACGTAAATTACACATAAACTGTTGAAAACGTGTCTACCTACCTACCTAAGTCTACCTAAGTTGTTCCAAACGCAGGAGATCAGTTCGCTCCTCTATATTTGGCTCTGTATCTTCTATTGTTTGTAAATATCTTCTTCCGGTTGTATATATATCTCCGTTATAGGAGAAATTGTACATCATTGGGTGATTTGCCCATAGTTTATCTAGTCGATTTTCAAACACTTTTACATTTTTAGCACTTATGATTTGTTCGGGTAAATTGTTCCAGTCATCAACTACTCTGTTTGTGAAATAGTGCTTTCTGATGTCTAGCTTGGATCGATTCTTGGTTAATTTCAGCGAATGTCCTCGTGTTTGACGATTTGAAGTAATGTTCTCACATAGCGGTAATAACCCTTCAGTTACTCTTTTTTCGTATACACCAGTTAGTATTTTATAAGTCTCTATCATATCACCTCTAAGTCTTCTGAATCTCAAGGATGGGAGTTTCAACTTTCTAATACGTTCCTCATATGAGAGGTTCGCCATGTCTGGTAACATTTTTGTAGCTCTACGCTGTACATTTTCAACTATTTCTATATCCTTCTGTTTGTAGGGATTCCATACACTGCTCGCGTATTCGAGATGCTGCCTCGCAAGTGACTTGAATAGCAGACAGAATGTCTTGTAGTCTAAGTATTTAAAAGATCTTCTGATGATTCCAACTATTTGGTTCGCTTTATTCACTTGTGTCTGAATATGTTTTTCAAAATTCAAATTTTTATCAACAGTTACTCCTATGTCCTTTTCGAATTCCACAGATTCAAGAGTTACATATGAGCCAGAGTACGTTGGCATTGTATATTCATTGGAAATGCGTTGACTACGCTTATTGGAGACTGTCAGAACTTTACATTTGTCCGGGTGAAATCGCAGTAACCACTTTTCACTCCATTTGAATAGATTGTTAATATCATTTTGTAGTAATTCAGTGTCACTTTGATCCAGAATGTTTCTATATAATTTAGTGTCATCAGCAAACATGTAAACATCTGATTCAACATTCAGTGGCAGATCGTTAATAAACAGTACAAACAACACTGGTCCCAGCACAGATCCTTGCGGGATTCCACTTGTTACGTTATGCCATTTGGAAAAGGATCCATTTAATTTTATTGAAACCCAACTAATGTATATAGTTCCTTTATTAATCATGTTTAAACCCTTTCAATATAAACACGCATGTGCTGATATATTGACAGTGGTACAAATGTTATATGAAATTAGTGTCCGTATTTAATCGTTAAAATCGCCATTTCAGAGGCCATCTTTAACACCAAATAAAAAAAGTTCCCCAATGATGACAGAGTGTCATCAAACGGTTTTGAGACCTTCAATATCTGGACAACTCAGAAAAAAACAATAAAAAAAACTTAATACTATATAGCAAGGTTTAGCTGACTCTCGTCTGGACTATAAGACAAAACAGCCCAACTGCCGATAGACATCTTGCATTTCGTCGAAAGCTTACATACATAGCATAGAAATAGTTATGGCTATTTTTGCTTTCGAAATTGAGCACATTTTGTCTTATAGCACTGTAGTCAAAAAGTCACATAGTAAATTGTTACACTGTATACTACCACTGATCAATAAGCTCAATGTTATCACATGAGCATTGTTCTGAAGCTATGACAGAAATGTAGCATTTAACAGAAGAAATTGAAGAGTTGATTATAATTATTACATACTTCCAAATAGTCACCGACAATCTGTCGGACGAACGGTCTGACGGTCTTGGAGAAACTGTTAGACCAGAAGGAAATCTGTCGGACCGATTTTTGTTCGCTTAAATCAACAAAAAAAAGCAAATATTTTCAATTTCCCTTTTATGACGACGTTCACACAGTAACAGATGGCTTTTCTCGTTTTCGAGTACTGTCATTGAGAAATCAGCATTAAATTAGTTGTCCGATGACCACTATAACCGATAATTCTTTCGATTTTGTCCATACTTTTCCATGTTTTCACGGTAAAAGTTATAAGGTAAGCGTAAGAATCCCCAATTGTCTAAAAGGTAAGCGCTAGAATTCCTCGGTGTACCAGAAATCTGATGGTCGTAAACCGGCAAAACTGTCGTAGTCCGGCAGATAAATAGCATATTTTGCAATGTCTTCTATACAAAATGTTTTTGCATTTTCTTGTTCTCTGGACCATACCATACAAGAATCCGAGTGATGTCACCTTGTCATCATTGAGCAATTCTCAGAATGAGGCCCCAAAGGGGGTATATGAATTTTCACGAATTATGAGCATAAATACACTCTTATTTTATTAAATGTACAGAAGAATCAACTAAATGCTGTTTATAGTATGCCAAATAATGAGTTTATTCTATTTATAAACATTTGCAATATTAATTTATGAAAATGAGGCCCCACTCGTGCTTTACACCCTAACACAAGGCCCCTTATTAGACAAACAAATACACCCCATTAGTAAATGGTGGATGTTAAGCATTATAAAATTATCTATTATTCGAATTGAATGCAGTGACATTGGTAAGTACAAACATAGCAAAACATTAAATAAATTTACTTGATGCCCTATCATCATTTGCCAAGTGAGGCCCCCAAATGTCGTATACAAATACAATCATGTACATTAGGTTTTTATCGAAATAATCAGCTTAAACACATTATGATTAATTATACTCAATCAAATGTAATGCAAAACACCTGCCATGTAGTTCATGTTGTGTTAAGTATTGCGTTGCATAAAATTTACCTTACCCATAGTAAATTGTTGAATTTAGGCCCCGCTTGTGGTCGACACATAATATGTGCCCCGGCAATAGGCCTACACAGAATATTAATCAGAGAAGTATATGTATCCGTATCAAACACATAATATTAATATTTCATTTGAGAATAACACAAAATTTAAAACAAGAGGGCCTGAAAGGCCCTAGAGCGCTCACCTATTGCACATTGGTCTAGGTATCAGTACAACCTACATTCTGACCATATAAATTGCATGAAGATTGGATCAAAAGGGTGACCTTATTTCTAAGATTTGACCTACTGACCTAGTTTTTGACCCCACATGACCCAGTTTCGAACTGGGCCTAAATTTCATAAAGAACAACATTCTGACCAAGTTTCATGATGATTGGATCAAAACCACGACCTCTGGAGTGAACACAAGGTTTTTCTAAGATGTGATCTAGTGACCTAGTTTTTGACCCCACATGACCCAGTTTCAAACTTGGTCTAGATTCCATAGAGAACAACATTCTGACCAAGTTTCAGGAAGATACGATCAACATGGTGACCTCTGGTGTAAACACTAGGTTTCTCTAAGATTTGACCTAGTGACCTAGTTTTTGACCCCACATGACCCAGTTTCAAACTTTGCCTAGATGTCATAGAGAACAACATTCTGATCCAGTTTCATGATGATTTGATCAAAACCACGACCTCTGGAGTGAACACAAGGTTTTTCTAAGATTTGAATTGTGACCTTGTTTTTGACCCCACATAACTCAGTTTTAACGTTGGCCTAGAATCTATAGAGATCAACATTCTGACCAAGTTTTATGAAGATACGATCAAAATTGTGACCTCTGGTGTGAACACTAGGTTTTCTAAGATTTGACCTAGTGACCTAGTGACCTAGTTTTTGACCCGGCATGACCCAGTTTCAAACGTGGCCTAGATTTCATGATGAACAATATTCTGACCAAGTTTCATGAAGATTGGATGAAATTGATGACATCTAGAGTGTACACAATATTTTCTAAGATTTGACCTAGTGACCTAGTTTTTGACCCAACATAACCCAGTTTTAAACTTGTCTTAGAGTTCACAGAAAACAACATTCAGACCAAGTTTCATGAAGATACGATCAAAATTGTGACCTCTGATGTGAACATTAGGTTTTCTAAGATTTGACCTAGTGACCTAGTTTTTGACCCCATATGACCCAGTTTCAAACTTGGCCTAGATTTCATGATGAACAACATTCTGACCAAGTTTCATGAAGATTGGATCAAATAGATGACATCTCTAGAGTGTACATAAGGTTTTTCTAAGATTTTACCTAGTGACCTAGATTTTGACCCCACATGACCCAATTTCAAACTTGGCCTAGATTTCATGGAGAGCAACACTCTAAACAAGTTTAATGAAGATTGGATCAAAACGGTGACCTCTAGGGAGTACACATGGTTTTTATAAGATTTGACCTAGTGACCTAGTTTTTGACCCCGCATGACCCAGTTTCAGACATGGCCTAGATTTCATGGAGAACAACATTCTGACCAAGTTTCATGAAGATTGGAACAAACTGGTGACATCTGGAGTATACACAAGGTTTTTATAAGATTTGACCTAGTGACCTAGGTTTTGACCCCGTATGACCCAGTTTCGAACTTGGCCTAGATTTTATAGAGAACAACATTCTGATTAAGTTTCATGAAGATTGTAACAAATTGGTGACATCTGGAGTGTACACAAGATTTATCTAAGATTTGACCTAGTGACCTAGTTTTTGACCCCAAACTAGAGAACAACATTCTGATCAAGTTTCATGAAGATTGGATCAAAACTGTTGCCTCTAGAGTGTACACAAGCTAATTGTTGACTGGCGACGGACGACGGACGACGACGACGGACGGACGGACGACGGACGAACAGTGATCACAAAAGCTCATGTGACAAGTGAGCTAAAAAACCATAGATAAATACAAATGGACAACAGCTTTGACAAATACTTTAGTTTATGACATTAAGGCCCTAATAACATGATAAGGGTAAAGGAAATTTTGAAAAGATACATTATCGTTTAAAAATAAATTGGTCATGAACGACTTTAGTATATGAGATAACGTGTAGTTACATTTGTATTAAAGTGTGAATGTAATGTACAGGTATTAAATTTTGAAATACTGGTAATAAATTGAGAAAATGAGGCCCTGCTAGAGTGAAAAAACACTAATAAAGGATGTACAAGGAACGTGGCGATTATTTCATTACTTACGTATGACATTTACTTTTCAAATGAATTCAGTAGCGCCGATAAGTATTAGTTACCTCCATTACACTGATATATATGGTATTCCATAAATTTGAGGCCTTTGTAAGTGTAAATTCAATTGTGAATAACGTATAAACAATGTTAGATACGATATAACACCATACTGGTATTTGGAATGTATATTAATTAACACTCATGCAGACTTTTATAAGCACTTAACCTTAACCGACGTCGCGACCCGAATCCAACGTTAATCCAACATTGTACCGACATCGCGTGTTTGCTGGGACAGCATTAGCATTAGTAATATTTATTACCCAAGTTTGTAAGTTGGTTCTCAAAACAGTAATATCTGTATAACTGAGAGTTTAACAGTGTTCATTTATTAACAGAAATGTTCAAAATCTGGCAACAATGAGTTGGATGGTATCCAATGACACCCCTGTTCCATGAAGCAGGTAATACTCCATGTATAAGATGTTTGTCAAGGAAAAACTATTATCTATAAATTTATGTTTCCAAGAACAAGTTTTTATTCTATTAAGTTGTTTTTTTGTCATAACTTTGTTTGATGTTGCATCAGTGTAGTTAAGCAATTATAGCTTGGTCAAATTGACATGATCCTGACTTTTTAATTAGCATAATTCAATAAAAGTCAATATATTGTGTATATTTATGCCCTTGTTTGTATGTTTTCATAATCTGGAGTATCATGAAGACGCGTGAGATGTAATTCAGACACAAATTGGAAATATCAATATTGCATGATTTGGCTGCGGAAATGGATATATTCAAAGCAAGAATCTTGTAATATTTCATGTATAAAGGTCAAAATCAGGTTAATATCTCCAAGCTATAAATAGCTTCATATAACAAGAGGGTCCAAAGGGCCCTGGGTCGCTCACCTGTTTGGCCTAGTGACCTAGATTTTGGCCCAAATGACACAGTATCTAACTTGACCTAGATTTTATAGTGATGATCAGTGTGATCAAGTTTCATAAAGATTAGGCTCAAATTGTGACCTCTAGTGTGTTCACAAGCTTTTTCAATGATTTGGCCTTCAAAGGCTTGTGACCTAGTTTTTGACTCCGAATGACCCAATATCGAACTTGACGTAGATTTTATAGAGATGATCATTGTGATCAATTTTCATAAAGATTATTCTCAAATTGTGACCTCTAGTGTGTTCACAAGCTTTTTCAATGATTTGGCCTTGTGACCTAGTTTTTGACCCCAGATGACCCAATATTGAATTTGACCTAGATTTAATAGAGATGATCATTGTGATCAATTTTTATAAAGATTAGTCACAAATTGTGACCTCTAATGTGTTCACAAGGTTTTTCAATGATTTGGCCTCGTGACCTAGTTTTTGACCCCAGTTGACCCAATATCGAACTTGACCTAGATTTTACAGAGATGATCATTGTGATCAAGTTTCATAAAGATTAGGCTCAAATTGTGACCTCTAATGTGTTCACAAGGTTTTCCTTTGATTTGACCTAGTGACCTAGTTTTTGACCCCAGATGACCCAATATCGAACTTGACCTAGATTTTATGGAGATGATCATTGTGATCAAGTTTCATAATGCTCAGGCTAAATTTGTGACCTCTAGTGTGTTCACAAGGTTTTCCTTTGATTTGGCCTAGTGACCTAGTTTTTGACCCCAGATGACCCAATATCGAACTTGACCTAGATTTTATAGAGATGATCATTGTGATCAACTTTCATAAAGATTAGGCTCAAATTGTGACCTCTAATGTGTTCACAAGGTTTTCCTTTGATTTGACCTAGTGACCTAGTTTTTGACCCCAGATGACCCAATATCGAACTTGACCTAGATTTTACAGAGATGATCATTGTGATCAAGTTTCATAAAGATTAGGCTCAAATTGTGACCTCTAATGTGTTCACAAGGTTTTCCTTTGATTTGACCTAGTGACCTAGTTTTTGACCCCAGATGACCCAATATCGAACTTGACCTAGATTTTATGGAGATGATCATTGTGATCAAGTTTCATAATGATCAGGCTAAATTTGTGACCTCTAGTGTGTTCACAAGCAATTGTGAACGGACGACGGACGACGGACGACGGACGGACGGACGACGGACGACGGACGAAGAGCGATCACAAAAGCTCACCTTGTCACTTTGTGACAGGTGAGCTAAAAACAATAGAACCTTGACCTATCAATACATGGAGGGGGACCAGAAAGCATGACATTTTTATTTGCCCCACCGTGAAATGGTGGAAGGGCATATCGCTGGCTTAGAATGAGAAGGTCGTAAGTGTCACTTGCGACGTTTTAAGACTAAATAAATGCATTTTTTGAATCTATACCATATATAGTATTTTCTTGCACAATATTTGTGCACAAACCAATTACAGTAAAAACTCCCTAATCCGAAACCTCTCCAATCCGAAATCCTCCACAATCTGAAAAACATTTCAAGGTCCCAATTTATTTCCTTCTATATTCTTACATAATGCTACTTGAAAAAACTCCGCAACCCGAAACCTCTCCAATCCGAACTAAGATTTCAGTCCGGAATTGATATTTTGTTCATAAATTGAACTCCGTAATCCGAAATTCAAAATGTTCCGGACTGTATATTAAATTTTCAAATATTTCAACAGAGTGCACCATACTTGACTGGTGAATACACTCCATTGTTTCTGTTTGTATCATAAAAGGTGTATAACACAATGTTATTGGGAAAACGCTTATTGGTTTTAAAAGTTTAATAATTTGATTACAAACTTATTTTTAGCTTGACTATTCGAAGAATATAAGAGCTATTACAGTCACTTGTTCGTCGGCGTCGGCGTTGACGTTGCATATGGTTAAAGTTTTACATGCAAAACTTTAACCTTGGTTATATTTCAATAACCAGTGCATATATTGGATTGAAACTTTGCACTGGCTTTCCCTGTCATGTAATCAACCATGTTAGATAACTCTTGCATGAATTTAATGCAAATTATGGCCCTTTTTTACTTAGAAAATTTGGTTAAAGTTTTGCATGCAAGTTACTAATAAGGCCATATCTCAAATAGTATCTGTGCTATGGCATTGAAACTAACAACACTTACTAACCATCATAAGGCAATGGTACCGGTCATGGGTAATAGCTCTATTTTGATTATTATTTGAGTTATGCCCCTTTTTAACATAGGATTTTCTTGGTTAAAGTTTTGCATGCAAGTTTCATTCAGACCATATCTCAGCTACTATCCATGATACTGCATTGAAACTTACAACACTTGTTTACCATCACCAGTCAATGGTATCAGTCAAGGGCAATAACATAGCGTAACTCACGTTTCAATATAATACAAATTTTAAATGGCCTGTTTTGAACTTATATTTTTTTTGACAAATGGCTGCGAATAGTCGAGCGCGCTGTCTAGTGACAGCTCTTGTAGTATAATATTATTCTTATTAATTACGGCCAGAGAAATACAGCTCAGTGATATATAGAAATACATGTATACTACAACTGTGGTTTTCAATACATATACTAGTAGATTATTTTGGTAACAGACACTGAAATAATAAAAACCTCCCTAATCCAAAATCCTCTTTGATCCGAAATTTTTGCGCAGTCCGGAGGGAGTTCGGATTAGGGAGTTTCTACTGTAGATGATAAGACAAGATAGACTGCCAATTATTATGCTATGAAACTTAAATTTTCAGTAGACCTGGATTAATGACATTTAAAGAGATCGCCTCAGTTCACATTTTTTAGTTTTTGTCTTATTTAGTAAATAAATTTCAAAATATGCGATATGGTCATGTTTATCACAAATGCATCACAAATGACGACATTTTCCCAACAAACAATGTTTTACATCAAATCATGAAGATTATTAAGAATTATTTAGTATGTACATGATAATGACAAACTAGATGTATGTCTGAACATATTATAGCAGTAAGTAATATTTGTAATCAATTACCACATGTTTATATTCACCATACCGGTACATGTTTACATATAGACTTGACACAAATCACCACGGTTTGACGAGCTATTAAATCAATATCTGCCAAGATTGATTAAAATTATAATTATGCTTTCAAGAAATAATCACATAAACATCTCCACAATTTGACTAGTACTAGTAATTTTCAAACATGTAGCCGTTTACATACATCTTCGTATCAGGATTATAATAAGCAATAGAATACTAGTACATGCATGCACAAACAAAGGTACACTAAATTCGAGTTAAATATTATTGTCACAATCACATTTTGGGTAAAAAGTTTTCTAACTTACATCAATCATCCTCAACACCTAAATACTGGTATTATTTATCGCCACGAGGGTATGAGAGAATAGAAGCCAGATTTCCTTTAATGCTCTGCGTCAAACAAGGGAATTACAGTAGGCACCGTTTTTGTTTCGTCTTCGGTATATATGCGAACGCCCTACGACATGGCTATCGAGGAGGCAGTTCAAGTGTTTTATATTGATGCCATAGTAACATTGTCAGCTATCATGACTAGACAGAAGGACATTGCTGATTCTACCTTTATCCATTGCTAGATCCTTTCGGACTTGGTTCTAATTAGCTTTTCCACATAACTGTATGTATACGTGCCCGCTTTACATTAAATTAAAAAACCTCATATGTGGGGTTATTTTGACACTCTTGGCGTGATAGCAGAAGACTCCCATACCTTTGTTCCCCAAACACGCTGATGGACGGTTGAAGTATCACCATCATTTCCATATCTCTTGTCATGGTATCAAAATTGAGACACAGTACGGTTGCCAAGTGTGGTTTCAAAATGTAACGGAGCAGACCCGGACTGCAGTACTTTTAGAGTAGTAGCTTTACCTACCCATAAATAGGAAGAGGCGGTGTCCCAACTTAACAAAGCATGTGACGTTAGAATATCTGGAGTTTAAAATATGACTTCATTAGTTATGCTGTTTCTCTTATGTCGACTGAAGCACTATATTTGTCTTGGAAGCGACGCGTGGCAATAGGGCAAAACAAATACATAGGTAAATTCATCTGTTGCCAATAACCATGCTACTACCAAACAAAAAGCAACAATGACTGTAGATGGCAACAAGAAACAATTGTTGAACAGTAAGAAGAAGTACAAACACTGTTAAATGAAGCACTACATCATGATTTGGTGTTACTGCACCAAACCATAGACCATTTAACCATTAAATTGGACAAGAACATCAGGATACTATACCAAGATCTCAAAACATCTGACGACGAGGTACACGTTTTTAACAATATATGGTTTCTTACGCACATGAGGGGGAAACTGACTAAAATATGATACTAGTAATACATAGTCGCATTGCCTCTAAAGTATTATATACACAAATAACTAACTCCCTAGTCAGAAATCGCGCTTCAGTTGACATTAGAGAAACAGCATTACAGAATGCAATCATAATTATAGATCTTCTAGCGCCAATTCAGAGATAGGTAAATGTATGTAAGAATTTCTGCTCTCAATGTATTACATTCTAATCAGGTCAACCACATTAGGCTACCCTACAGTCAATGTTGATGCAATTATGAAGGAAAGCACTTATGATGACAACAGACAATGTGACTATGTTACTACCAGACTCGAGCTGATCAAGTGTACAGTCAACTGGTCATTGTAGATGTTACCGTGCTCGAATGTACTGCACATTATTTTGTGCATGTATGGGTCTATCACTTGTAATAATCCCGAATCTATGGTGTTGTTAAACACCTAGGTGCTTGAAAATTATCTTGTCAAGCTGTAGTGATGTTCCTGTGAGTTTCGCTCGAAACTATGATTATAAAAAAACGTTTAGTTCAGATATATATTGATTCAAATAACTAGTCAAACTGTGGTGATTTGTGTCAAGTAGTCAAACATGTATGTGGAAATGAAACATGTGGTTAGGTTTTACAAATATTACTTACTATAGTTATAAGAATCCCCGATATACATCAAGTTTGCTATTGATATGATGTCGTTGACAATCTTGATCGATTCTTCTTGATTTTACAGTGAACATTGGAGTTTTGCATAATGTCGCGTAAATCACTTTATTTGTATTTCAAACAGAAATCAAGTTACAGTATTGCTATGCGATAGTTTAAAACAGATCTATCGTAATAAAGCATCGATCATCTCACTCAAATAGTATAATATTCAAGACTTAAATTACTTAAACACTTTGATGGAAACATATATTACATTACTCTATGTATTTTCAATGTATTTTCTATGTGGTAACGTATGGTCACGTAAATCACATTTTGTGTAAGAAGTTCAATTACATGTCAAATATTTTTAAAAGATGTCTACCAAGAGAAAACATTGATCATATCAGTTTGATAACACAGAATGAAATTGAAAGGACAAAAAACACAGAATGAATAGAAAAACACAGTGGAACATACTTTGCATATAAATAATTTAATGGTAACGTATATTACACATATTGTTCTACATGCAACGTTGATGTGTACATTGTTTATCACTAACAATTCCTTTAAACCTCCTTTATTTTAATGTTCATGTTTGATATCACATTAAACAGCTATTAGTACCGATTATTCTTGTATGTTATCATTTTGGTCACGTAAATTACACATAAACTGTTGAAAATGTGTATTTTTTTGAAACCCAGCTAATGTATACAGTTCCTTTATTAATCATGTTTATTCCATTTCAACTAAAACATAGATGTGCTGATATTTTGACGGTAGTACAAATGTTATATGGAATTATAGTCCGGATTTAATTGTTAAAATCGCCATTTTAAAGGCCATCTTTAACTCCAAATAAAAAAAGTTCCCCAATGATGACAGAGTGTCATCAAACGGTTTTGAGACCTTCAATACCTTGACAACACAGAACAACAATAAAAAAAACTTAATACTATATAGCAAGGTTAAGCGAAAAATCACCAATCCTCGTCCGGACTATCACAGTCAACAAAACATTAAGGTTGTTAATTTGTGAAAGTTTGAAGATTAATTCTGCCCAACCTAGTTTTTAGGGATCATTTGAAAACCATATTCAAGGACTTTTCCAGGACTTTTCTAGGACTTTCCCTCATTTTCAAGCACTTATATTTACTACTCATGATTTCAAACAATTCTGAAACACTAATAATTGCCAGTTTACACTAAAGTTAAAGAAAACTTTACCTAGACGGCTGTAGGTAAGTTTGTCATGTCATGATTATCACTTAATATACTCTTTCTTTTGTACCAAGGTAACCAGTGCTGCATCTCGGGACGCTTGTACTCGTCATAAAGCTACGGCGATGTTTTTTTATTTAATTTTTGTTTTCAAGGACATTTTCTTATTTTCCACTCATACAACATTACAATTCAAGACTATATATAAGAATTCATTAAAAGAAATCAAAATTCCAGACTTTTCAAGGATGTTTTCAGGGATAACTCAAGGATTTTTCAAGGACTATGCATTAAATTCAAGGACTTTTTAAGGGTTCTATGAACAGTAGCCCCATGATTAGAGAGAAGTTCAACACACAAGATTTGTATTCCATAGAGGGGTAGGGTCACAACACCAATATTATATGCACTCACTTAAATAAGTGAGGGGGGAATGAAGGTACATGTATTTTGGCCTTCAATAAAGAAGAAACGAATGATAGATGGAAAGGTTTGCCAATATCAAATTCTATCAACAGCCGACAAACTTTACTCGATTATTAAATGGAAGTTAAAAAAAAACGTTACCAATGTTCTAGGGCTCTTTTCAGCTGTTAGGCTGCTCAAGCACCCTTTGACATTTTAACTCCTTGGTCATTGGGCTACATATGAAAACTTACACTCGTGTCTCCCTGGGGAGACTATTTTTCTCCTGTGGTGTGGCAGCCAACATCGATATGCGGCGCCCAGGAATAGACACTGCCCTCGCAGGTACCATTTTACACCATGGTGGAGTGGACCATATGTGGGTCTCGCTCAGAGAAATAAACCAGTGGTCCAGAGGGGGATTGAACCCGGGACCTCTCGATCCCGAAGCGCGCGCCCTACCTCTAGGCCACTGCTCCCCACTAGAAGAATGGATTTTGAGGAAATTTCCATCAGTTTACTATAATATGTTGAAAAGATCAATGTATTTTCTGTGACATAACTGTCTAATGTTTTAGACAGGACAGACTCAGCCTGTCTACATGCAATGCAAGGAGGATTGCATTATCAGTATCCAATGTTATACAGATGAAAGGCAACAAAATACATCATCAGATTACCAACAGAAATTAAGAAAGAGGAATTTTAGCAGATGTCAAATATTTGGAGATGATAGAGAAAGCATGACAATTTAAAGAAATTAAATGTATGTCTGTGATACAAAAGAAATGGGATGTCTGAAAGGTCAACCTTACTTTAATGTAGAAGTGTTCTATTTAAAGTGTCAACTCAATTTAAGTTCAGCAAATTTAAGTTAATACCAGTTTGAGAGTTGAGACACTGATATTTTCTGAGCACATCTACCTAAGTAACTCCTAAACTTTAATGCCAGTCACCGGAGGTAGGAATTAAAGCATACATCATAGAAATAATCTAATTAATGTATCAAGCTAGTGGCGCAACAGTGGCCATTGTCAGAAAGAACCCTAGCCGGGCCCTGCCAGGGTTCAAACCTTCACGCTACTGCTCTTAAGGTAGATACATAAAGCCACAACACTGAGGGACATGGTATCATGTCTTTAACATAGTTTGGTATGCTTTTTTGTGCATTGCTGTTGTCAGCTGCATGCTATTCCGAGGCGTGCCAACAAGACTGTAGTGACTGCATATAAATAAAGAAGGACTTCCTACAGTACTGCAGGCACCCCTCGTATTGCAAAATTAGTTCCAGAAGTTTCATATGAATTGACTGGCGCTTTCAATAGGGGCGACACCATAATAAACAAACTTTACTATGATTAACAAATACCAATACATGAACATCTAACGCACATAAAATGATAATTTGAGTATGCACATGCACTCTATATTACATAAGTATTGTCTTAAGACCTTGTGCAGTATTTAGCATGAGGTTCTAAAGACCTAAACATCTTGGTTATTATTGCAATGCCAGTACCATACAAAATTAAAGTACTGAAGACACTGACATTTTCAATTTGAGCAAATTCATCCAATTAAAGCGAGGTACCCGAGACAGCATGCACTCAAATAGGCTCAATGGGTAGAAAGGAATTTAATTTGTGCTATTATCACCAAAGAACGGAAAGGTAAATGGCAAAAAGGATTTTGAAGCAATTAATATACAGATATGTACAATGTAAGCACTTTCTATGGTTAATCAAATGCAGTGCCTTTCATAGATTATTACTTCTTACATACTTCAATGGCTTAGAATAAGAAGGTCGTAACTACAAAATCAATATATTGAGAAAACAAGTGAAAACTGTCTGTAATTTACTCTTTACCTCTGGGAAAACAAGTTTTTAAAACTTCATTTTGGTCAACATGACAATTTCCGATTTTCATGAAAATAGGCTCCTTGTGAAGCATATTTCAGATATGTTTGAGTCTTATAAGGTCGTTTTACAAGTAGTAGTTACAACCTCATTCTAAGCCATCGATTTGTGTTATTAATCTTATTCAATTGAAGAATAAGGAGGTCCAATCTTGGATATATCCTTATCACCTGTGTACATACCAATGGTTTAATATGGTGAGATATGATTCAAATTCATTAGAAAATCAGCTAATAATTAGTAATACTGGCCAGTACACTGTATTGCCTTGGAAAAAATATTTGTTTTGTATGAACATAATCAACCATTTTAAAGTGTACCTTTATTTTTTTTCCAATTGATCATATATTTATAGCAAAAAGGGTACCAATGTATATAAGCATGCTTGTCTGGTTACCTAACATCCCAAAAGCTTCAACATACACTTAAACCACAGTGGTGTACATTCTGAAATGCACACATGCTGGCCTGGTGTTGGGCATGGACAAGCAATTTCAGAAACTCATGTGAAGCACTTAAACCACAGTGGTGTACATTCTGAAATGCACACATGCTGGCCTGGTGTTCGACATGGACAAGCAATTTCAGAAACTCACGTGAAGCACTTAAACCACAGTGGTGTACATTCTGAAATGCACACATGCTGGCCTGGTGCTTGGTTGGACCAATAGTTTCAGAGTTTTAGAAACCATAATGTGAATAACTTAAATCACAGCGTTGGGTTTGATGTAATTACAGGACAAACTATCACCTAACTGAACATCATTGTTCTTAATATTGAACTTAGGAATGAAACATAGAGTATCATAATTTAATTTCAACTTCCAAGTTTATTACAAAAGTATAAACTGTCTTGCCATGGAAAATATTTGTTTTGAATGAACATAATCAAACGTTTTAAAGTGTACCTTTATTTTTTTTTTAATCACATATTTATAGTAAAAAAGGGTAACAATGTATATAAACACGCTGGTCTGGTTACCTAACATTAAAAAAGCTTCAACCTACACTTAAACCACAGTGGTGTAATTTTTGAAATGCACACATGCTGGGCTGGTGTTGGGCATGGACAAGCAATTTCAGAAACTCATGTTAAGCACTTAAACCACAGTGGTGTACATTCTGAAATGCACACATACTGGCCTAATGCTTGGTTGGACCAATAGTTTCAGAGTTTTAGAAACCATAATGTGAATTACTTAAATCACAGTGTTGTGTATGATGTAATAACAGGACATACTGCCACCTAACTGAACATCATTGTTCTTAATATTGAACTTAGGAGTGATACATAGAGTATAATAATTTAATTTCAACTTCCAAGTTGGTTACAACAGTCAAAAGTAATTATGCTTTACCAACAAGACAAATAGTTTTCAAAGACAATGCAGTTAACCAACTAGCATTGCTAATTGCCAAATCATTTTTGTCAAAGCTAATATCATGCATTTCAAGCAGACCACACCAAATTAAACTATTGGTCCACAACATGCAATATGATTGGATATCCCTATCCTCCAATTTAATAAGAAAAAAAATACCAATATGGAAGAAGAAATAATACCCAAAAGATGATGCATTCTAGCAAATAATAAATTCCCAACCAACGCTTATGTATACAATTACCATGAAAATCCTTTTTATCAGTCCTTTCCAGTCTTGCACTCATTCTTTATTAAAACTATTGATTACATTTGCACATGTTTCTCAGCTGAGTGTCCACCCAAGGTGTCCCAACCAGATACAACCTAGATTGTATGGAGACGATCATTGTGACCTGACACAGGGTGACCTAGACTGTACTGAGACAATCATAGTGACCAGACCCAAGATGACCTTCATTGTATTACACTGAATGCAACAGTGGAGAGGACTAGCTGTAATTACTGCACAACGTCTAAGTACACTACTTAAGATGTGCATTTTCACACTTTATTCACTCGATGACATTGAAACTATCATGAAGCAATTGTATTTCTCAATAGATGTAAAATGACGTACTATGCAATATCACAGATATGTATTTAGAATGGATAGGTAACTCTACCACGTGACCCAGTTGAAATCAGTTGAAATCGACTTTAAGTCTCGCGGGTTCACGTTTGTCGCGATATTTGGCGAGATCACAGAGTTTTAGCGGCGAGATTCATCGATCCGCCATCTTTGTTTTATGTATTGTTTTGCAAGAAATTTGCAGAAATAAATCTGCCAATCCAATCAACATTTCAAAATCAATCGAGAAAATTTTACTATGTAGATAAAGAATAAACATACCTTGATAAGCGTGTATGTATATTTCATCGATTATATTGGCTATATGTCCAGAAATGGAGTTTGAATACACAACGGTTTCGCGGGAACATCGAAGCGAGAAAACAATTCAGTTCAAAATATGACAAATTCCTATCATCAGATTTAAAAATATTAAAATCTTATTTGGTGTTTTACTTGAAACATCTTTCGTAAAATATTATAAAATTAGTCCTGATGATTCTTTTAAAAGATATTTCGTAGACTAAATTGTAACTACGAAGCCTCCGCCATTTTCCACCCGTTTCTCTCTTTTCTTGCTCCAAATCACACGAAATTGTAACTCTGATTTAAATTGCATTGTATATTGCATGAAACACGCATTGTGTATCCTCATACTATTGTTTTAATTTTGAAAATCGATAAATTATTAATGACAAGGCAAGTTTTTTCGAGGCAGTCATAAAAATTTAGGTTACCGATCATCGCCATATTATCGACTTACAGTGTACCGAATACCAAAAAACGATGATTAACGGAAAAGGCCGAGTGCGCGCATTGCATTATGGGCGTTTGGCCGTTCGGCAGATAAAAATCTATTTATAGAGTTGCCTATCCGTTCTAATATATATCTGTGGCAATATAGGTGAATTAACTCAGACAATGACATTCAAAGGAAACTGCAAAGTACACAAAAGCTCCACAAACAATTATAGAGGATCTATCACGAGTTGTCAATTGATATAAATTTATATTAAACGAGTTTTGGAAAATTTATTAAGCGAGCCTCTGGAAAGTCATGTGATATATAAATATATGCAATAGAAAGTGTTGTCATATCAAACTGTGATTATGCTATGTATATTTTTGTTTTCTCTTTCATGATAAAAACAAAGGGTGGACATGAATAAATGGGTGAATATTTGATTAGGGGCAATTCTGTGTCCAATGTCATTAAATAGAAAATTATATGCATTAACAGTTTGTTCTATGTATCTGCATGATTTGTAATCTTAGATAGGTGTAGTGCCGTGGTTATTTCATACCAACTGGCCATATCAATGGATTTCTATAGAATTTTATAGTGCTGACGCCCCTATTTTTCGTAACGGTGTTGTGTCCGGAAACCACAACATGTCTTTATGATATAATTTTAAGTAGCCAATTCCTTCCTTTAATATACTTTTTTATTGTTATATCTAACAATACAAATAACTGTAACAGAAACCAATATTTTTCATTTGTAACAATTCATTTGCTAATGAGCTATGTGCATTTTAAAATGTGTCCGAAATTTTCTGTGTCCACACCGTTACGTGTTTCAGTTATGATACTTCGGTACGGTTAGGTACGGCATTTTTCAATTTTTCCGTATATGAAACGTCCTTTTATCCTCTATTAGCAAGCGCCTACGTCAATCGTGAAACTTCGACAAATTTCGTGTATCTTCGGTAAATGTGAAAGTTAGGTTTATTGTATGTCGACACCGTTCATCTTTTTCCTTGACAGTTTGCGGAGATACAATTTATTTTACTGCACAATAAAAATAGTATCATGATTTGCAGTAATATAAGAAATCAGGCACATGTTTAGCTATAGAAACACGCCTGATACACGCGTTTAAAGAGTTATTGTCGACACCGTTACTGGTCGACACTGTTACATTTCGTGTCAACACTGTTACGTTTTGTAACGGTGTTGACGTTTTGTAACGGTGTCGAGCATGCATATACGGTCTTTGGTATGCATGTCAACACTGTTACGACATATTAAATTGCCAGTAATTATGGTCAAATGTGAACTATACTGTTGCAAGCATGCTATTCTACCAGGGGTTATATCAATTTTATATACATGCAGAATATTGAGTTTCATTGCAATTCAAAGCCAATTTAATTGATGGATAAAACGAATGTACAGATTGATTTTAATGCAAAAATGTGTTGACACATTGATGTACACTACTACTAATGATAGAAACCTAAAAATGAGCGGTTCTTTGGTAATCCATTTGATGGTGATGCTGTGTGTTGACTACAAACCATGTTTTGTGTAATTTATTTGATATTTGTAATAATAATCCAGTTTGAAGTGTGTTTGTCCGTAACGGTGTTGACATTTGCCTTGCTGGTCGCACTGACCAATTGGCATACCACAGTGATATTTTTCAATATTCTTCGCTGCAAAACATGGGAGAATACCCTTCAAACATATATTAAAAGAAATACCAACTCAACGAAGAGTTTTGAACATGTTTATTTTAGAGCTTTTCCAGAACCAAAATACCCCTAATCAAATATTCACCCAAATACTGATGTGCAAAATTAACCCAAACCTACACAGTTACAGCGACATTGCTAATTTTGAATTTCATACATAATTAACCATAAAGGGGGGGGGGGGGGGGGGGGGTAATAATGAATGATTATTTTTACAGGTTGACAATAACTTTAAATCTGCATATCAAGCCTAATTGACCAGCAGTTTAAAAAGACAACACTAATAAAATAAAACAGCTTTACATTAAATCAAAGTTGACCAAGCAGCTTGCATGTAACTATATTATGACAATTACTTTTCTTTACAGCACAATTTGAGGAGGGAGAAAATTAGCAGGTGCGACTCAAAGACATGAAGATAATTTCAGAGGACCTATTACTATTAGGTTATTGATGAAGAGAGATTCACTGGAGAGGTCATTGCTGAAGAGAGGGTCACTGGAGAGGTTATTGCTGAAGAGAGGGTCACTCTGCGAGGTTATTGCTAAAGAGAGGGTCACTCTGGAGAGGTTATTGCTGAAGAGAGGGTCACTCTGGAGAGGTTATTGTTGAAGAGAGGGTCACTCTGGAGAGGTTATTGCTGAAGAGAGGGTCACTCTGGAGAGGTTATTGCTGAAGAGAGGGTCACTCTGGAGAGGAAATTGCTGAAGAGAGGGTCACTCTGGAGAGGTTATTGCTGAAGAGAGGGTCACTCTGGAGAGGTTATTGCTGAAGAGAGGGTCACTCTGGAGAGGTTGTTGCTGAAGAGAGGGTCACTCTGGTAAGGTTGTTGCTGAAGAGAGGGACACTCTGGAGAGGTTATTGCTGAAGAGAGGGTCACTCTGCATAGGTTATTGCTGAAAAGAGGGTCACTCTGCATAGGTTATTGCTGAAGAGAGGGTCACATTGATAGAGGTTACTGCTGTTGAGGGAGTCACTCTGCAGAGGTAATTGCTGTACAGGGGGTCACTCTGCAGAGATAACTGTCATGTGGGCAAGAACTGGATAGCAGTAAATACGCTTTGTCTAGCAGAAAAATTCAATGAACTTCATATCAAATCACTCAGAAGTGTAGTTTAAAAGGATTCTGGTAGAAAAAAATAATCAAAATCAACAAGGCATTACTTATTGATAAAAAATTCTGCTGCTCAGATGTTGATATCAGCAGTGATTGGGGAAAGAAACTGTGTGTGTATATATCAATTATTTTTACTTAAAAACATGCCATCCTTATATTATGTTATATTATTATAAAGGATCATAGTGTGTTGGTATATTTATTGTTAGTGATACAAGTAATCATAATATGTTCAAAGGACAACTTTGTTTCAGTGAAAGTAATGTTCATGCCATGTGAAATTCACTGATCGCTGGTATACATGTTTACAAAAGTCAGAGAAACAAACACAAAACAATAATCTTTTTATCATTTAATGGTAGTAAATCAACACAAAAAGACTGAAACCACAACGTTTGTTTCAGTGAAAGTAATGTTCATGCCATGTGTAATTCACCGACCGCCGATATAAACCTTAAAAAATCAGAAAAACAAACACAAAACAATATTTTTATATCATTTAATGGTAGTAAATCAACACAAAAAGACTGAAACCACAACGTTTGTTTCAGTGAAAGTAATGTTCATGCCATGTGTAATTCACCGACCGCCGATATAAACCTTAAAAAATCAGAAAAACAAACACAAAACAATATTTTTTTCATCATTTAATGGTTATAAATCACACAAATAGACTGAAACCATAATGTTTGTTTCAGTGAAAGTAATGTTCATGCCATGTGTAATTCACCGATCGCTGATATAAACGTTCACAAAGTCAGAGAAACAAACACAAAACAATATTTATTTATCATTTAATGGTAGTAAATCAACACAAATAGACTGCAACCACAACATTTGTTTCATTGAAAGTAATGTTCACGCCATGATCATTGATATAAACATTAACAAAGTCAGAGAAACAAACACAAAACAATATTTTTTTCATCATTTAATGGTTATAAATCACACAAATAGACTGAAACCATAATGTTTGTTTCAGTGAAAGTAATGTTCATGCCATGTGTAATTCACTGATCGCTCATATAAACGTTCACAAAGTCAGAGAAACAAACACAAAACAATATTTATTTATCATTTAATGGTAGTAAATCAACACAAATAGACTGAAACCGCAACATTTGTTTCAGTGAAAGTAATGTTCATGCCATGTGTAATTAACCGATCGCCGATATAAATGTTTACTAAGTCAGCGAAACAAAAACGGATCTATGATTTTTCTTTGCACAATTTCTCTGCAATTTGCTGTCACTGATTTCAAAAAATTCTCATTAGTGTTTAGATATAATTCGCACTCAGTAGGCAGATCAGAAGTTTGGGAATTAGTGTCCCTTAATATTTTCACTTATGATTTTGACAGAAGAAATGTTCACTCTGCAGAAGTAATTACTGAAGAGAGGGTCACTCTGGAGAGGTAATTGCTGAAGAGAGGGTCACACTACAGAGGTAATTGTTGCAGAAGAGAAGGTCACACTACAGAGGTAATTGTTGAAGAGAAGGTCACTGTGCAGAGGTTGTTGCAGAAGAGAGGGTCACTCTTGAGAGGTTATGACAACGTTTGTTTCAGAAAAATTAAAGTTCATGCTGTGAGTAACTCACTGATCACAGGTACAAACGTTTACAAAAACAAATAATTTTCTTTGCACAATTTCTCTGCAATTTGTCGTAATTGATTTCAAAGAATTCTCATTAGCATTTAAATATCTTTTGCACTCAATAGGCAGATCAGATGTTATGGAGTTAGTGTCCTTTGATATTTTTACTTAAGATTGTGACTGTACTATTGATTAATAATTAAATATTGCTACTAGACTAGGCAGATATGAATATAATAATAATTTAGACATCTAAAGCAACCATTCTGTGTCAAGCAATGCCTGGTGGTATTCATCTCAACAGTGACATTTCTGTACCAAAAAAATATTGAAAAATTAGCTGTCTCCACTAGGAATCGAACCCAGGTCCCTGGATTGGCTGATCCAGTATGGTACCACTACACTATAGAGACAACATTATTCTACACAACTCATTGGACTTATGACATCAAAGAACATCAAACAACAAGAAATATCACATGAACACCCCCCCCAAACACTGCTTGTCACAGAGTGGTAGTATCAGAAGTCTAAATTATTGATATTCATATATTCCAAGTCAAGTGGCAATATTAAATTATGAACTAATACTACTGTTACAATCATAGTGATAATATCAAAGAACAATAACTTGCTAAAAACTTTTCTGACTATAGAGTGCAAAATGATATTCAAATACTAATGAGATTTATTTGAAATCTGATCAAACATATCTGAGAAATAGCACAGAAAATATCTGTTAATGTAGAAAAAGAGCTATAATAACTCCTATAATATACTGTAAACCACTTTATATACTCGTGAGCTTTATTTTGCGATTTTCAGTTTTCAACTTAATTTGCATAATATCAATGCACAACAACATCTTGTTCGTCTGAATGATATTCACTTTTGAGTTTTTTTTTCAGATATGCCTTATGTTGTGGAAAGTTAATTTTCGCAAAATGATGAATTCGCGATGAGTGCCAATCGCGAAAATTAAACCACCGCGAATAATACCAGATTTGCAATAAATTCAAATGGATATCTGCTAATGTGGGGAGCGGTGGCCCTGGTTCCCGGTTTAAATTCCCTGAGCAATACCAACATGCTCCACTCCACGATGGTGTAAAATGGTACACATGAGGGCAGGGTCTATTCCTGGGCAAGCAGACTGATGTTGGCTTCCACACCCACAGGATAGAAATAGTCTCCCCAGGGAGACACGAGCGCAGGCTTCCTTAGTTAGCCCAAAGACCAGGGGAAGTTAACCTGTCAAAAGGTGCTTGAGCAGCCTAACAGCTGAAAAGAGCCCTAGAAAATTGGTAACTTAACTTATATGCGATGAAATACAGTATATAGTTGCTAAGAAATAGAGCAGACAAATAAGTGTGAAAAATCGAAGGGCCATAATTCTCTTAAAATTTCTGACAATATACACAACTGAACTGATACTTATACAAAAATGGAACAGTCACATTTTTTTGTGTAGTGAAAAAACAAAGGGCTTTTGCTCCAACTGGGCAGTTTTTTCCAGTTATAATAGGTGGCCACTAGACCCCACAACATTTCTTACTTTATCCCAACCAGGACAAGCTTACATATGCAGTTTTATAAAGAACAAGAAGCAATGCCATCATTATGCAAATATTCATGAAAGATTCTCAAACCCTGATTGATGTGTAAAAAATCTAGAAAACTAACCAATGGACTATAGATAACTTTTGATTGGATTTTTTAACTTAAATTATCTCAATAATTGCTTATTGCTAAAAATGAAAGCTTACATGGGAGTAAAAAATAAAATAACATTTGGTAAATTCATTTGAAACCAGAAAAGCCGCTGTAAATGATGTTTCTCTAAGTACATTCCCTACTAAGGTCAGAAAAGACTGATAAAATGATATTTTTAAAGTACTATTATAGTTATTATTATTAAAGTGATAATACTGTTCTAAATGACCATCATTGTTTTGTAAAACACAATAATTAATGATTTCTAATCAATGAAAAAGGATCAATCTTCGGAACCAGTTATAACTAAATAAAACTATTTTATAACAGTTCTATTCCTATGGAACATAGTTGCAAAACAATAAAATCCTTTTTTCCCGCTGGGTCATAAATTAATTTTGTCTTGTATACCCTAAGTAAAACATTTGTACAAGAGTAATTGTTAACTTTCTAAACATTTTTCTTGTTTAAACAATTTTCTTGACTGTAATTTATTTATCAAGTATAACAGTATTTATAACTTTAAAATTTCAAAATAAATTTGCCATAAATGCAGATGTTTGACAGTTTTTTGACAGACATGTGGAGATCAAGAAATGTCAATGGCGTGTATTATTTATTATTATCATTAGAATTGTTCAATTCAGTTGAATTCAACTATTATTATTACTGTTATCTATATTATTATTTGCAGTAGTAGTACTTTTATCATTATTATCATTATTATCATTATTATTATTATTATTATTATTATTATTATTATTATCATCATTGTTATTATTATCATTATTATCATTATTATTATTATTATCATCGTCATTATTATTATCATTATTATCATTGTTGTTATTATCATTATCATTATTATCATTATTATCATTATTATTATTATTATTATTATTATTATTATTATTATCATTATTATTATTAAATGTATTTTTGATATTCAGTAACATTTGTATTTATATTTATTATGTCTTTGCCATATGTTTTTGAGTTTGTAATTGGTCAATAAAAATAAATTGTATTGTATCATTATTATTTGCTGACCAACCTCTATGTAAAGTTTGACTATCATAGGACAAAGCGTTCTCGAGTTATTTAACGGGAATCATTTAGTCTAAAAAAAATTGAAAAGGTCGTAGTGACCTTGACCTTTGACCTACTGACCTAAAAATGTTGCTGACCAACTTCCATAAGAAGTTTGAAGATCCTAATATGGTCAACTTTTTTTCTTTGAAAAATCGAGCTAATAATATTACATAATTATACAGTAACTGACAGAGAAAAATTATTTTGCTATAATGTTATTCATTTATAATGAGGCAAAAAGTGAATTAATCTGAGAGTGAAAAGTTTAAAGCTCATGTATAGTGTATATTGTTACTTTACAATGTTTAGGGTTAGGTGTTTCTGATTTCTGTGCTCAGCTGGTTAGGTTGAGTGCTACCTTCCCTGTGTGATTTCCTCATATCTTTTTTGCTATATATACGACTGCTTATTAGCAACAGGTAGTACATTGGCATAAAAAATGACTCATATCAGGGATTTTTTTCTGTAACAGAAATTTCATTATAACAAAGTCTGTTATAAGTAAGTTCCAAAGTAAATTTGTTATAGTCCAGAAAACAATTATGACCTTTGAACTCAAATTGGGATTTTCACCATGGTGATATAGACAAAATGTTCACTGAGTCGAAACGAGACAATTTCCTGCAATTGCAAAAAGGCTTACATGTTGAATTATAAAGAATGGCAATAAGTCATACAGTGATCAGATTTACATGTACTTTTAATTGAAAAAAGTCATGAATACAAGTTAATTTTTAAGGTATCCCAATTAGCCACACAGTGATATTGTTCTTATGTTGTGCTTATAACCACATATTCAAAAATCCTGCAAAAAATTAAATAAATCAACACTACCAACTCCCGATTAATTATATAATTTTCAACCTTATTAATTTTTTCAACACATTACTCTTGCATTTTAACTCAAAAGCTTTCAAGTGAATCAAAACACAAACTCCATGTAACCACCAGTCCGTTAACATGGTTTGGGTGCACACCGCAAAACGGCTCGAATGAATCAAATCTGATTTTTTAAAATGTTTGAACAAATCTAGTGAGTTGAAATACTGTAATTGACATTACGCCAGTACTTTGTTAAGGAATGACCAGGGGCCTTATTCACCAACGTTGTAAGTCTAAAAACTCAGACTTAGACTTAAAAATATCATTATTCATAGTCACTAGCATTTCTTTGAAATTAGATATAACCATGTGAAAATTCATCTGACTATTTGTTGTTACCCACTGAACATGTATACCAATTTATATCAAAATCGGTACATTTATAACAACATGAGAGTGAATAGAACATTTGGCAATGTAAAGTCTAAGTCTATATTTTAGACTTACAGCGTTGGTGAATAAGGCCCCAGCAGTTTTGCCAGATTTAAGACTTAAGAGAATTAGAGTCAAAGCTTTGATCCACAAGCGGAACAACATTCAGATGGTAGTGATCCACACTTTGATTAATTCTATGCATTTCTGATGTGTTACAGTGATTCACACAAGGGTTGGTCAGACCAGACATTGAAGGTGTGAATTTAACTTTTAAGACACTGAATGAACACTAATAATTTCTTATTCATATTGTGCATGCAATTGTGTTTATGATGTAGGCCAATATAAATAAATGATCATAATATTAATCAAATCACTCAATTTTGAAATAAAAAGTATTATTTTTGAAATACAATAAATGGAATCAAACTTATTGTTCAATGTTGCCTTATTTTTCACTCACCCCTCATTCAATTCTGATTTGTATAAAACGTATTGCATTATTCGATTAATATCATAATTGAATTACATGTATATTCAAAATGTACCTATGACGTCATATCGCCACACACGACAGTAATGATTTTTTCATAGACTTAATATACCAGTCAATGTGTAATATAAGCTAATAATTCGATACTTTAGCTAACAATTTTACTAAGCATCTTTACTTCAAACAATAACTTTGGTGTTATCTGGCATTTTATCTGAGTCTGTCTTAGACATACATGCCAGATCTCCTGCATCATGCAGGAGTCCCTGCATTTGAGACTTAACTCCTGCATGATTTTCGGTAAATTGATCAAATCTCCTGCATTTCTTGGAAAACTGAAAACTTGACATTTTTGGTATGCATGATTAAAATGATATCAAATATTAATTTAAATAGCTTTATGAAGCATGCATGGTAATGTCCTACAAGTAAATTGAGTGAAAACTGCATATTAACTTCATTTATTTAAGTTTTAAGCTTGAGCAAGAAAAATCTCCTGCATTTTGTTGAAATCTCCAGCATTTCCATCACCAATCTCCTGCATTGGCTTCAGGAAAATGTGGCATGTATGCTTAGGATAAATGAATATGTAACAACTCTTTAATTATGAAAGTATTTGCTTAGCCTCACATAGGTACATGTTGTATATAATTGATCACACTGTTCTATTAGGTTTAATTTATTTCTGCATATTTTGTTAGTTCCTTCGATCATGACCATACACAAAGCATGGTTATTTGATGTGATAAATTGAGACAACCTATTATAAATATTGTCCTTCAAAAACTTAATTTATATTATCTTCAACTAATAATGAAATTTCATACTCATAATATTACTAAATTCACGAACAATTCATTGGTACAATCACAATGCACATGTACACAAGTTAAGAGCCAGCAGCTTCCGGTCAACTCACAGTAATTTCTGTCCACTGTTGATCCAGATAAATCATATCAAACAGACGTATAGCTTAAAATTAATTTTGTCTGTATAGTTTAGCATTGTAATTTTTTTTTTCAGTTTGTTTTGCATATGAGTAGTTTCAATTGTAAGTTAATTCTCTTGTAAGTTAATTCTCTTGTAATAATTAATTTGTTTGTATATATTATTAAATTTCTTATATAAATGTTATTTGCATATATTTAAATATCGGAAATTTCTTTGTTATAATCTAATATAAGCTTGTAGCTATGTTTATTATGTTAATTATAATCGACATTATATAAAGCTTATCTTATCTTATCTTAGAGGACACTTAAAATAATTTGAACATGCAGAGAGTAAGCATCGGTTTGGATGCACATTTTTAAAGGTCATGGAAATGACTGCATGACTTATGAGTCATTAGAAATCTCCAAGAATGAATTTTTACAGGATGAGAGGGTGTCATTATCATGTAGTTGACGTCAGACTTGCGGCGATTTTTGTTAGTATGTCTCATATAATTGTTTATATCACAAGAACTGCGCTGTGCAAGTTTGTAAAATTTGGTTATCATGTTTAAATAAGACAGAAGGTACAGTGTGAAAATTTCCATGGTTTTACTGACATTATCCACGACTTTTTAGCATCAGTGACATTACTTTTGGATATACCCAGGTATATGAGGTGCTGAACCAAATTCACAGTAGCATTAGGCATTCAAATTCTAATCAATCACAACAAACACACAGTTTATTGTATCATTGATAAAGAGTAAATAAAAAAAGGTACAGTACACGCAAGGTGGGTTTTCCCAAACCCACCAAGCCACCCCGTCAAAAATAAAATTGAGGTGACATGTCACCGTGGCGGACCCACCGTGGACAGACTTTTGTCACCCTAAATGTCACCGCGTCAATATCCCGTTATCTCGCAGGTCTGCGATGATTCTTGTCACGGTGGATACACCGTGACCAAGTTAGCGGGCACGGTGGATTCGCAGCGACAAATTGACATTACAGTGCAATTGTGATTGATTTCGGAAATATATTTTATATTTGCCGATCTATATGTTTAATACTTTGAAATATGGTCAAATTTAAATTAAAATACATGATCAGATGAATAGATTAGATATATTTAGTTGGCCGATATTTCATGCACACGTTTATTATCGACTGAGGTTTGCAGGATTTGTCTCAATAAATGTATCCAGAATGAAAGTGTGCTGTGTCGTGAATGTGTTACACTGCATGTGCATGTAACTCATACCTGCCTTAATTTCCATTCCATAAAGTTCACTTTACAGATTTTTCAAAAGCGCTGCAACTGTTGTCGTGCTTTTTTATGTACATGTATTAACGTACATAATGTACAAGTAGTGACAGGTTAACATAATTGTAGAACAGTCATGTATAGCATACAGTTACTTGTTCTGATGACATTAAGCTTTTATAGATTTTTTTGTATCGAGAATTTTGTCCAACACACAGATATAATTGTCTTGAATACAGTTTACGTGAATAACGCAAAATTAGGCAATTATGCCTCTAAAGTAAGAGAAACTTAACTTGCTCTACTGTAAATAATAACTTGCCGCCGATTGTTCAAAATCATTTCATTTGATTGTACACTTGGAAAGATACATGTTTATTTCAGCGGCATTATTTCATTGCGGATATAAACACTTTTTTCTGTTAAACATTATAACCTTCCTAAACCGAATTGTATGTACATATCGTCTGATACAAAAAAGCGTCATTTAAAGTTTCTTAAATGAACAGCTTTTGGATATGTACCTATTTAAATTGTTTAATACATGACTAGATTTAGTTAATACTCTGTCTCATTGGAATTTTGATCAATACTAGTAATTGAAAATGATAAAATCGGATTAACTCGGCATCCAAGAATTATGGAAAATGTCTGTAACGTATCGTTACCAGATCTACAACTTTTTTTTCAAATTTGCCTTATAAAATTTCCTGCCTAGAATTAGAATATTTCTTTCTCAGTTTAGGAATTCAGTAACTTATGGTTACTTTATCAATCCTTTACTATTAACGGCATAAACTACCAACTATGAGTCGTTCCGTAAGAACTGCCAATATGCAGCTAAAGCCCTTTCTTGCGCATTTTTTTATTTTCGTTAAACGGAATACTTTGCTTATGGTCTGTTACAAAAACTAACAGAATAATAACTATATATGTACGAAATACTGACTGTTGCGCGTAAAATTTCTTAAGAATAGACATTCCTATATTAACATCAGTAGCGAAAGACGCTCAGCAGAAAACTTAACAAATTAATTAAAATAGAGGTTCTTGTAAACATTCAATATAATTCCATAATTATATAGATTTTCAAAATCAATCACATGTGTACACACACGTGTCAAGCGTAAAAGTCGCGTGAAATGATCTATTATAATATTATACTCCCTGAAACTGCGGCGTTTGTAACAAATAACACGCCCGGTGGTTAAGTCAGTAATGTCCATATACTAGTAAGTATGTGGTCGTTTTGTTTCTTACATATTGAAGGGAAGGCAACACATGTAATGCTTAGAACATGCCACATTAAAGTCATTGCTGGCACTGATCACGAATTTAATCCGATACAATCAAATTTACTTACACTGAGGACGAACTGTTCCACACAAGTACGCCATGTATTTTATAAGACATATTTTTATAAGACATATATGGAAATATGGTACTACAGTTAAATTAAGACATTCCGTCGTATTTGAACTTTAATTAACAAGTATTCAAGACAACCATGATCATATCCTACTTTATTTGGTGATGTACATGTATCAGTTTTAATCTGACCGATCTTATCTTCATTGCGTTATCAAACTGTGCTAACTCCACGGGAATTCGGAGAGTAAATTAATGTACTATATTTTATTAAATATAGATCTTACTAGGATTATGTAATGTTACATAATAGGGAGGGGCTAATTAAAAACGGCAAAGATAATAGTGCATAATGTCACTTGTGGAAGGAGCTAATTAGATATGCACTAATGGGCTTTATGACTGTATATTATGTGGGAGGAGCTTATTGATTCTTTATGTTTGAAGTATGTTTGCATTTAATGCCACACTTGTACATAATTATATATAATAATTAACGACCCATTGATGTATTAATTTGTAACATTTTTCGTGGAGTCGATAGTATAAACGTATATGATAATTATTTAAGCCGCGGGTGTTCGCTCACTTTATATTGGATTTCAATATCATTGAAAAATTAAATGTCAACGTGCTTTGAAATTCTAAATGCCATTAACTTTATTAGATTGAATACAACAAACAAAACAAATAACGACTGCTTTACTTGACTTTGACAATATATTATAGTTATGTCACGTCAGATCGTTCGATATCGCAAAAACAAAAATAGCGGTCATTTAAGTCGCCGGCATTTGCTTTTTCCTAATACCCTACTCACAATTGCCCTACGAGCTCCGTACAAGTAGGTTTTATTGAACTCGCACAAAGTCCGTACGGAGCCCGAAAGGATATCCAGGCTCGTACGAGCATCGTACGGATTTTCACAACTGAACTCGTAGAGGACTCGTCGATCTGGTGGACACTATATATTCCTTACAACATGTGCAAGATCCGTACAAGCTGTGAACAGATGCTAAGAACGTACGTCGTACAAATAACGTTTGGGTTTAAATATTTTAGACTAGCACGAGTTGGTAAATCCGTACGAGCATTGTGACCGCAGCATTAATTATAGTACAATGTATGAATATTTGTAACTCTACATTGCGCGGAGCAGGAAATAATGTCGCGTTAACCATATACTAGTAATACTAGTAAACAGAGACAAATGAATCCACACAACTTAATGTACATGTGTGCACTGATGTGTTTTGAACTAACACGAATGCGTTTTGTAGCGTACATGTATATCAAAAGCCGATACAACGGTATAACTTAATAGAACTATTAGTGATGTATTTAGGATTGATTTTATAACAAGTTCTGCTTTAATAATTAAAAACAACATGTTTCTATTAATTCTGAAAACAAAAACGAAAATTGCGTACAAATAGTATGAAAATAATCGTAGAATGCATACAAACAAATTATAAAGATTAACACCACCACAATACACCGTGTTGTCACGGGCCACCGTGTATTCACCGCGTTTACACTGTGATGTCACAGTGGAAATTGTCACCGTGACCGTCCACCTTAATTAACAGTCTGGGTGTTTTTGGGTGGGTTCACGGTGACAAATTTTGCGTTGTCACCTCGAGTCGCCGCCACCGTGACAGGTGGAATTTAGAAAACCCACCTTGCGTGTACTGTATATAGAAAAAATTCTCAAGTGCATCGAATTTCAACATATTAAAAACCAAAAAGCTCAAAGAAAGGATACGAATATTAACTACAAATTTTAGAGAATTTGGGTCGATTACTACCGAAGCATGTGCAATGCATCATTGAACATCACAGAGATTTGGCAAAATCAATAACGGACAAATCCATTCTTTGGACTTTTTTTGACTGACACAAACTAAGAAAACCACAACTAAAGAATCTTATTCAATATTATTGACCTAACTGAGTAAATAGTTCACTCAACAAGAAAGTCCAATATGACTGATGAGCTAACAAAAGTTATAAGTACACACCTTATTTTTTGGTCAATTTTTGTTGAACAAAACCATTTAAAGATTAAAAGCTCAAATTCTCTAGTATACTGGTTTCTTAAAAGTGAGAACATGCATTGGAAAGGTCTCCGGGTGGAAATATACAGAGCTTCTGTGAGTACCAACAACACAGCTAGAAGTTATGCAGTCAATGGCACAACCGCATTTGAAAAATTGACTTAGATCCTAGAAGCCCAAGCAAGTCTTTTGATGGTTACACATGTGAGATTTGAAAAACTTGTCGAATACAAGCTTGTAGCTTATGTTTATTATGTTAACTATAATCGACGTTAAATAAAGTTTATCTTATCTTATCTTATTTTGATTTTTATTAAAGTTAAAACACCGTTTCACTTAATTATGTAAAAGAGCAACTATATTTTATCAAGTTCAAACTGAAAGTTATAAACAATTATAAAAAGGTATGTACTTATAACTTTTGTTGAGTGTACAGTCAGCCCTCGTTACAACTTTGTTTGGTCCCACTGTTGTCAGAATACTGAATTTTGCTAGGTTAGTCCCTGACAACAAGACTAGAATTTTGGTAGGGAGATTGTTTCATAGAACTAAATCATAAGTGTGCATACATCATTTTTGTATGCTACAAATTTGCCAATTCTCCCAATCAGCAATATAAAATCATCAGAATTGAATGAAAATGATATTTAATTGATATAATTGTATTGGGAGAGCATTAAGTGAAGACTGTTCGAATTTAAAGGTGGCCAGATACGTTTTCAATAACCTATAATTTTTTTTATAATATTTTAAAATTAACACTTTATCCATAAAATGGTAATTAAATGCATTTTGTTATCAGGTTATCCTATCGTCATTAAACAAAGATGAATCAATGAATCAAGACCAAAATATGTTTGACATAGAATATTTGCAAACCTTCTATCTTGATATAGGAATATAAATTATAAGTGATGCTTAGACAATTTCTTTGAGAAAAGACGATTAATATGACAGGCTTGGTGTGAAAAACAGTCCCTGGTCAGTATCAATATATTGAATATGAATTAATTAGAAAACTGTCAATCCGTTCTTCTTGTCTGTATACAAATATGACTTGATAATGTTGAATAGAATAAATCCCAAACAATTAGTTCATAAAAAGAAATTGTCGGTATATTGAGTATCGTTGTAACGAGGGCTGACTGTATGTACAAGAGATGGTGAATAGCAAAGCAAAATACCAATTAAAGTTCACCTGAGCTCTGCCATCACTTCAATGACACAACAAGAAAATCTTATTCAATTGTTGACCTACCGAGTGATGATATAACCATGTGCACACTAAACACAATTCACATGATGACGATTATATGGGTCGTAACACATCCAACTTAAAGGCCTTGCCCACAGGCTGCTTCCTTGTGCAGCGATTTTTTTTGACAGATGAACAAAATATTTGGCATGTTATTCATGACACTCGGGCCTCCACCATGTTAGTAATTGAAGTAATTGAAAACATTATTAGTCAACATTATTAAAACATATTCATTTTTATCAATATTACAAAACAAAAATAAATAATAAATTATCAAATGTATTGTTTTAAGTAAGTACTTATCTTTTTTATGCTGTTGAATTCCGTCCATATAAGATGTTATGCATTTGTCCATACTTACATACCAGTACTGGTTTAGAGGCTCCATATCTCAACATTCGTGATCCATTAACGTCCATCATCTCATCTGTAAAGCATGACAACAATTAATTTCTTGAAACCAAAACAGTAAAGGATTGATAACTGGAGATTTATATGTTAAAAAAATTCTTAAGCCACTCCCGCCTAGTTCCATCCTCGGCCATGACACTTTGTCATTTATTAAATGCTTTTCAGTATTTCCCGCCTAACTAGAGATGACCTGGTTGCATGGTAACCCAGAGGCCGTCTCGCGTGTATCGGTGCTGTACACCAGGCATGTTAAAGAACCTAGGAGTCTCGCGTGTATGGGTGCTGTACACCGGGCCTGTTAAAGAACGAAGGAGTCTATTTCGGAAGAGCTATAACAACGCGCCCGGATTCCTTTTATCACACAACAGTTACTGTCTCTTCTACTGGCTGCCTCTTCAGCAAAACACAGGACCCCACTCGAAATCAGTGAAATCGCATCGTTTTGGCTAGACAAATCTTAAACATTTATAATATAACAATCTGGACTTATTCATCTAGAAGAACAATAATTGCACAATGTCGGTTTATTACCTTTTCAACCCCTATAATCTATTGGATGACTAACGCTATAAGATATGTAATTTCACTTTGGAGTATATAAATAACCAACGATAAAACATGTTGGACAGTTTTATCAATAGCGCCCGTTCATCGTTATGCAAGTTGAAAGAATACTTCATGTATTCGTAAAACAAAGTTTTGTGATTAAAATCTCCCCAAACATGTTTTTATCAATGAAAAGGAGTTTAGTCCCTATAATAATTAGAATCCACACATAAAATCACTAATTTTGTGGGGGATTAAATTTTGTGGATTTCGTGGTTCGCCACGCAATCTAATCCGATCAACCAATAATTATGGCCCTTTTATTTATTACCTGAAATGCAAAATCCACAAATTAAGGTCACATCAAAATGGCCATTTTTACCAAAACCACAAAAGTTTGTCCCATTGAAATTAATTTTATGTGAGACAGTGTTTACAGTAAGTCATACTTTACCCAAAAATATATTTAATAAAAAAGGGAAATTATGAAAACATACAATCAGTGTTGAATCATAGGTATAGCTTGGCCAATTTGACACCAGCCTGACCTTTGCATTAGCACAATTTAACAGTTGATATATTTCCTACGTTGTTAACACCGGTTGTATGTTTTCATAATGGGGGAGTATCACGAAGACGCTCGAGATGTGATACAAACACAAAATTGAAATACAGATATCGATCGATTTGCTTGCGGAAATTGATATATTCAAAGCAAGAACCTTGTAATATATTCTTGCATTTATAAAGGTCAGGCTCCAGTCAATATAGTCGAGCTATGATATATCTATAGATCTACAACAATCAGTCGGGCGTAACTGTACTTTTAACATTGGAGTAACCCCAGTTATAGGGGTGCATTTACGCATAAAGCATGCATTAAGAATTGTCTTATCAAGTAGTGCACATAGTGTAGTCGGCTAAGCTATTATGAATACGAGTTCTTCAAAACTGAACGAATGAGTTCGAATAGCATTCTGCTATATATTTTTTTAGATTTTGCTCAGCAAACATGTTTTGTGCTTGTCTAATTATACAGAGATGCGTACTTTCAGTGTGTAAAAAGCACGTAAGAAATATGTCATAGCTGGTACACAGATTTAGCAATCACACGAAAAATCTCATCGAGAAAGTACATAGGTTTTGTATGGAGGAGAAGGAAAAATACTGAAGTTTTCGCTTGTCAGTGAGTGCAAGGGTTGTCCAACCGACAAGAGCAAGCATATAAGCACATGAGGTTGTCTCAACGTCGTAACGTGTAACTCAATTGGTACTTACACTGATTCTGACACATTGTTTAAGTGATACAATTAATACACGGTGGGGGATCCAACATATTGATACCAAAATGGGTTATGCATAATTTCATATGTCGAACTTCATGGTGTACATATGTTGTACACATTTTGACGAAAAAAATACGAAAGTCTTATTTGTTATCGATTTATGTTACAATCAAATTAATTTGCCCAAATATCTCAATGCAGTGCCACCCTTTATACATTTCCAAGCATGTACATGTAGTTATTTTATCTGTACGTGTAGCAATGACTAAGAAAAACTGATTCTCCGTCAGGAAGTGTGACTGAAAATTCGCGACAGTTTGACCAACACGAGAAAATCTTTTATATTTTCACTTCAGTTGTTTGATTTTCGTTATAGAAATATAACATACCTTTCATTACACACATGTTTCAAATTTAACGGCGATTTGTTGGCTAGAAAAATATTTATTGTAAAAAAACAGCAGGCTCTTCATATTTTGTACGTGTTTTCCATATGTTGGATTGAAAATGTTTAATTTGTCGCTTTTATATTGAGTTTAAATATATTTCCTGGAAAAACACAAACTCAAATCTGTTTAAGTTATCTTCATATCATTTTGTATTCGTTACACTAACTTATTTACGCACTTACATGTATTTTCATTTCAGCAAATGTCTGCATATCTAACTAATCAAAATGTTTGCTAATTGCAGACTAGACCTGTTATGTATATTTATGCAGTTCCTTTTTCGTTAAAACTACACACTTACGAATACACTAATTAGGCAAAACATGTTCAGTAATCGGTGGCCCGAAATATAGGAATGAAGAGTTTGAGCAGTCCTATCATCAAACTTAAAGTGTATAGAGCTATATTCTAACAGTCATTCAATGTCAAAATAATTACTTGCATTTTTTTAAGAATGATACTAGACTACCTTAATTGCAAATTAAAACTTTGGATGGGTTCAGTGTACTTTGATTCAGTCGTCGAAAAATATACGATTCTTATAGTTTCATAGGGTGTTCTAGAACACTTTCGTATGAAAATGGACAGTTTGCATGTCCAATAAATCACAGAAAGAAATTATGTTAAAACTGAAGCGAAAAATGATCTAATGGATATGAAAGCATAATTGTTTTTCAGTTTATGAAACTTTAAAAAAAATATCTTCCGACATAGCACTATACACTTTAAATGGATCTACTGACGGCAGATTGATCGCTGAATTGTACGTAACTTCTTTATTATAAAACTGAAGCATATCATGTTGATACTAATTTTCTTAATTAGACAATCGGCTACATATTGGTGTTATTTTCTATGTAAAATTCTGATTTTTTTCACGTTTCTTCCAAGAATAAAAATGTTGATTGCCGTTAGGTAACTCATTGTTTTAACTCAAATTCAAGGTCAATGCATTAGTGCGATACATTGACTGATACATTTGAATGACTTTATTCTGAACTTTGAGCCAATTAAGGTAACACTACATATCAGGAGGTGTTTGCAGTAAAAATGACAAATTAGTTCTTACAAAGACAGGTAATTGTGATAGTCCGATTTGGTATGAATCTACTGGATTGCATTGAAATTGAAGTTTTTGTATATCAATCTGATTATGCATGACGCTGAGTAAGATAACCTGGCGTTGGTCGATACAGCGTCAGTCAGGAAGTTTTTACAAGAGATAATCAGTGATAAAAACGAGGTATGCGATTTAAATTTTGACCTTATTAACACCACGCGGATGTGTAGATACCAAGTGTTCTTCATCTTTTTTTTAAAAAAACCCAACAGTTATATGTAATCGTGATTCTTCGACTAATTTCAACAAGAATTCATCGACGCTCAAACAGACAAGTACTACAGTAGTATTAATAAACTGATTTCTGCAAACCCTGACCTCATTTACTGTTACTGACTAACCTCCGCGTACAGTTTGACGAAACAAGGGCAAAGCGTTCTTCGGTTTTGAACGGAAGCATTTGGTCTAAAAATGGTTAAGGTCACAGTGACCATGACCTTTGACCTGCTGACCTTAAAATATCTAGGAGTCATCGACTGTTTCCGATCAACCTTCATGCAAAGTTTAAAGATCATAGGGCAAAGTGTTCTGGAGTTATTGAACGGAAAGCATTTGGTCTAACGACAGACAGACAGACAGACAAACGGACAGTCACCACAAAAGCAATATACCACTCATCGATGGTGGCATGATAACTTAAACATATTTCAGTTTCGATTTTTTCCAGGAAATCCATTTAAACTCAAAATAAAATCGGCAAATTAAACATTTTCAATCCAACATATGGAAAACACGTACAACATATGTAGAGCATGCTGTTTTTTTACAATAAATATTTTTCTAGCCATCAAATCGCTGTTAAATTTTAAACATGTGTGTAATGAAAGGTATGTTATATTTCTGTAACAATAATCAAACAAATGAGGTGAAAATACAAAAGAGTTTCTCGTCGTGATCAAACTGCGGCGAATTTTCAGCCACACCGCCTGACCGAGAATCAGTTTTTCTCCGTTATTGCTACACGTACAGATAAGATAAACACACGTACATGTTTGGAAATGTATAAAGGGTGGCACTGCATTGAGATATTTGGGCAAAACAATTTGATTTTAACATAAACCAATAACAAATAAGAATCTTACATTTTTTTCGTCGAAATGTGTACAACATATGTAGACCAGGAAGTTCGACATATGAAATTATGCGTAACCCATTTTGGTATCGATATGTTGGATCCCCCACCGTGTAATATATGAAAAAAGAATAAGGCAAAATATGAATAGAAACGAAATATAATGATATGTGATAATAATCAGGTAGTACAATGAATTCATAAAGCATTACATTTAAGCATAAGTTTATTAAATACAAAAATGTATAAAAAAAACTGTTCGTTATATAGTGGGTTCGAACTCTGGAAAGAAAAAAAGCAATTAAAAGCGATGCACTATGACCACTACACCACACAAACCACTGACAAGATAACCATTAGCTAATTCTGACGTTTCTACAGAACATTCTTAAAATGGTGATTGTAGCGAAGCCAATGACTCGAGTTATTTGTAATTGAATCCAATCATATATCACCAGAGCATGAAGATGAAAATGAGCAATAAATACAATATCCAGACTAAATCAATGTAAAGGAAACAAATCATTTTATTAGGTATAAAATATGAATTTATCAAAAATTAAGAATTGAAATATACACTATAGAAATTTAATTATTGAAAAAGAGTATAGCAGCGGACTCGAACTCACCGCCTTTATAAAAATAGTTTGTTTCTGACAAGAGAACAGTTTATCCACTAAGCAACGTTGGCAACTGGATGTAAAGTGAGGTTTTTTTCAACCGTATCCATATTTTTTCATAAAATAACGGTAAATATCGTTTCAACCTTGGCATATCGACTCGTCCAGGGGTCATATTTCGAAGGTCGTTGTAGATCTATACTGTAAACTTATGCTAATCAAATAAGGTCAGGCCCATGTCAAATTAGCCAAGCTGTATGTACAGAAGAGATTATAAAAGCCAATACCGAGTCTGTAAAATCATTCAATTTTGATGGAACAAAATTTTGTTGTTTTCGTAATAAATACCATTTCAATGGGAAGTTAATTCATGGATTTCGCATTTCAGGTAATAAATACTAGGGCTGTAACTGTATACTGCCAGGCCCGGATCCAGAAATTTCTGAGTGGGGGGGCACGAGGTATGTACGGGATTCCGGGGGGAGGGTAATTGCTTAATATGTGTGTGAAAATGCACAGGAAGGGGATACATTTGTATATGTGGGGGAATCCATAGTTTCCTTTTTATGTTATCAGCGTCAACATGTACATTGTGTATGTTCGTGCATATTAGTAAGTGTTCAGATACAGTATTTGTATAGCAGCTTTCATCCTTTGACCATTGGAATAATATAACATAAGGAGGGGGTCCGGGGGCATACTCCCCCGGGGAAATTTTCAAAAGAATGGATGAATCTAGTGCATTCTAAGCCTATCTGGGAGCCCTGAAATATCTTTTTTTCTTAATTCCGCAAGTTAACCTTAATGGTTTAGTATTGATTATTTAAAAGTCAAAAGGTAATATATTGAGCAAGGACTAAATTTCTGTTGTAATTGAATTCTGTCATGCAACATCTACGTATTAATACATACATGCACATTGCATATCAAAAATATCCTGCGAGCGAAGCGAGTACGAAAAATGCCCATCTTACAAATACTTTTTCATCTAGAACATAAGAAAAAGTACCCATATTATTTAGAGATATGTAAGAGTAGTTTAGGCCGAACATTATGCATTTGATATGAATTATTGAGGAAACATGTATGACTCCTTGTTCTGACATCGGGGACCTGACCCCTGCAGGTCCCATGACTCCTAAACCCATGAATTGTGACATTCAGAAGCATTTTTCGTATATTGTAAGTGCTCATTCGCTTAGTCAAAATAGTCAATTTCTTTCTGGTGAAATATATTTACAGTTTATAAGTATAAGTTTTGTAGACATACTGTCAGCTAATTAACCCACATAATACGTTAGAACAATGATACATATGCTGTTCTTATGTACATGTACATAAAAATTATGTCTTTCAGACAGAATTATATCAGTTCCGTTTTTAGAAACGTTGTTTTTATCGCCAGAGTCATAACATTCTTCAAAGGGCACAGAATAAAAACACATTTCAAACAGTTACTATAGTAGTTAATGTACACCTATAAAGTCTGTGGCAGTCGCTTTCAACACATTATTCTTTAGGTTTTTTGGGCCCCCGTGAATCAGTGTAACGGCCACCAGTGGTTATGATGTAGACGTCACAAGTAACCACAAATGTGGCATAAATATTTTGCAATAATGAACAATCTGGGCTCGTCGTAAGAAGTACCATTCGCAAACTTTGATTAAGGTGGGGATAGGGCATATTAATAACTTCATTTTCTGTAGACTAGTCGTAATATGTATTTAAAGTTATTTTCTTTCATTTCATTCAGGAACAAAATCAAGTGTGTCTGTTCAATATCTGTTTTATTATTTATTCAAAGTTTTTAAAAAAAATATCAGCCAACTGGGGGGGCACGGGCCCTCGTGCCCACCGCCTGGATCCGTGCCTGACCTTTGCTTATTTAAGACTGAATAATTAATCAACCAACTCTTGGATGACTTTAACAACGGCTCAATAACTACAGAACTGAAGGAAGTTTCTTTATACTGTATTTAGCCATATTTCCTGTTTTGGAGAGCTATTTCAGCGCCGTAACTACACTGAGGCCAGGCGAGGCAGCCTCGCCTAAAATTTGCGGAACAAACATTTTTTTGTTATTAATATATACATGTAATGAAATATCCCTGAATATATTTCAAATAAAATGTCTCAAATTGTCGCATGTAATAAACAATGAGGCAATTTATTCTGAGGCACTAGGTTAACAGCTGTCTCGCCTAAAATTTGCACACCTAACCTTTTGGTGCAAACTTTGTCTTCAACTTATATGTAAAATAAAATGCCTGAATAATAAAAAATATTACGAGCTGTCGCAAGTTATAAACAAAGAGTGCAACTTGAGGCACTAGATTTGCACCTTAATGGTAGTATACATTGTGCAACTTGAGGCACTAGATTTGCACCTTAATGGTAGTATACATTGTGCAACTTGAGGCACTAGATTTGCACCTTAATGGTAGTATACATTGTGCAACTTGAGGCACTAGATTTACACCTTAATGGTAGTATACATTGTGCAACTTGAGGCACTAGATTTACACCTTAATGGTAGTATACATTGTGCAACTTGAGGCACTAGAGTTGCACCTTAAAGGTAGTATACCGGACACTTTCCCTTTATTATATATAGAAAGCAAGTGGCACCGGCACACCATCCCCTTAATATCTCCGCAATCCAGGTCAATGTTCTGTGAGTAAAATAGTTAATATGCCAATTTTCGCTCGGTACGCTCGTATGGTACTGTTTACAATCAATTTAATATTGAGGTGGGCTACACATTTAAGAGTATAAGCATGTGCATATAAGTATTTTCTCCTTTGAGCTCTTGTTTAAAAATTGCTATGAATTTTCTTTTAATTTGTTTTAAAATTCCCATGGAGCATGACATTGATCCCTTAATTTACTTGCAATCAAATCGCTCAAGCTTCCCCTTAACACAAATGTGCAGCGTTCGAGTTCGTAGGATATGCTGATGAAAGGTGTCTCGAATAGAAAAACGATCCTGTCGCCAATGACGCTCTTCAGAAAATAATGCTTTTTCTAGCTGGCTTCGCCTTCACAACAGCTGTATCAGTGACTATAATCAATTAGAAGGCTTCATAGATAAATCTAAGTGAATACTATCAAATACAGAATATGTTTTGGCATGGTGTTCAAATAATATAAATAATGTTTATCTAGCTCGCTTTGCTATTCTACTTTTCTGATTTTGTTAATGTTGAAAGTGTATTCGGTGGTTTAATTGCGTGCTTTCAGAAACCTTCTAGGTTAACAAATACACCGGACCACTACATGGTCATAACTAAGGATTGCATCGGGCGCAAACGTACCCCTTTTACACCAATTTAAGTGTTCCTGGTTAGAACAGAACAGAATACTTTATTGTCGTAAACAAAAGAGTTTCTTGACAAAGAACATGAACATATTTACAAAGCATAATTACATAATATTACATCATACAAAACACAATAACAAAAAAGTACATACATATTTTTTAACTTCCGGTAATCGAAATATTCAATTCGTCGTAATAATTGTTATACATTATGATTTGATGGGAGGCTATTTTAATGATGAGTTATTATTTAGTATTTAAAGTATTTATTTCAATAAACATAAATGAAGTAAATCATAAAATATTAACACTAATATGTAAACACTTTACAACTTTTGATATACATAATTATACAAGAACATGTAAATATACAATGTACAGGAAACATAAATTCATTGGATTGGATAACCTAATCAGTTAAACAATATTATTTAAAACAGAATTTCTTATGTCAAAAGCTTGTGAAATAAATTTACCAAGGTTTATTAGTAGTCGTTTGTTTTCGGATGTTAACATTTGTATGAATTTAAAAAAACACTTGGGTGTCTAAAGAAGTATGGTTTTATAAGGTTGTTTCTAATTTCATTATATACAGGACATATTATTACAAAATGGTATTCATCTTCAATATCATTTGAATTACACAAGGTACAGTATCGCTCAAATCTTTTAATCTATGTTGTCCATATCGGCCTGCTTCAATACGTAGTTTATGGGAAGACAATCTTAAACGTGATAGAGCTATTCTAAATTTCTTCGGCAAATTCTCTAAATAATATTCAATTGACAAGGTTTCTTTAAAATATCTATATGTACAGAGTGAATTACTATTTCTAACATTTTCATACCAGTATTGTTTAAAAACGTCTAAAACTCTATTTTTAAAAGTATTGTGGAAATTTTTCCCCTTAACACAATTTGGGTTCATCCATACTTCTGAGAAACCATATGTATCTAAAAGTGATTTTACGTTGTTTGCCCAATTATTTCGGGTTTCGAGGTTTTCAAGCATTTTATTATACAAAGTTTGAATAATAATGTTTTCAGAATTTTGTACTTTATACCAATATTTAATAATTCTTGTATATCTGTTGATATATAATGGATATCTACCCAAAGAAGTGCAATGTTGTACATTTGAAAATAAATTTGGCTCCCTTCGCTCGCCAAATGAATTGAACACATATTTAAGAATGTCATGTAGAGAGTAGTTTGTGCTACCTGAACCTCAGAGAAACTACTCGTTTAAAATATCATGTAGATAACTGGTTTGCATGACATGCAACTTGGAGAAACAGTGCATTTTCTTTGGCTCGCATTGCTTGTCACATAACATCAATGCTTCATAAGTTCGTGTAGAGAACGAATTCATGTGGCATGCAGCTCGGGTAAATAATGTGAGGATTAATCATACCATTTAGAGAACGAGTTTGTCACCCTTGTTACCCAGATAATCCTGAACGGTACGGATAAGCCTGAACGACCCAAACATGGCGGAAGCATGTTCACTAATTTTCGCACATTTTCACCGTTTGTATCGATTTAGACAGATTTATCAACGTTCTGGTGCTACATGAAGATAAATTAGTTGGTTGTTTTCATGAAAGTGCAACTATTTTACTGTATTATTGTAAATATGAAGCACAATATGTCAAACAGTTACAAGAATCAATGCTTTATTTTTTGGAAAGCGAATTACACATATTTCCAGTTACTTGTTTTGGCTGAAATTAAATGTTTATAAGGCTTTACCTTCTCACTATCTGACTTAATTCATAGAAAGTTGTTTACACTTGTTGTTTTTACTTGAGAACTATTTGTAGTGACACAGGTAGGAAAAATGGATAATTTACATAATGGTCATGGATAAATCATTGAATTGGTTATATTTTAAAGTGGATAAATCACTGAATTGGTTCTATGTTAAACTGTGCACCAAGCACTATTGCTGTGTGGCAAGGTTAATAACTTGTATACTGGTTTCACAAACACAGCTTATCATTTACATACTCATATAAAATGCACACACTCGCATAATTGTAAATAATAAATAAGTTCACGAATAAATTGGCATTTTATGTTGCAACTCTGAATAATAGACAGACAGATTTTGAAACCTCATACACTGTTTTTATCGAGGAACAGACACACTATTTTAAGTTAAATGATAAATATGTGATCGAAAACTCCAGACATATTCAACAAAGAACGGATGCCTGGATGAGACTCAGAGAAGAAACATTAGTGACAGGAAGAACCTGCAACAAGGCACTTAATTTAGGCAAACTGAAAGAGCAACAATCTCATTATGACCAGGTAATCCTAAAGAAAGACAGACCTCCAATATCTGAAGAGATTGAAGAGAGAATGAAATATGGCACAAAAAATAAAGAAGATGCCATCGCAACTGTTTGTGCTAAAGTTATTCCTTCCTTGTTTCCAAACATGAACATGTACGGAGAAGCTTGTGTTACCATCAGGTATAAAGATTTGGAGAGAAGTATGGTTGTGAGTCCAGATGGATCATTGAAACATAACGCTGAATCGAGGGCGACTATTTCATACGAAAACAAATTCCCAACTCCATATTCTCCCCACGCATATAACGTTATACTTAACTATAATATTCCCCAACTGTTAAGTGAGATGAACGCTTGTAATTGTGACAAATTACTACTCCCTTGCTGGTCAGAGGAATCAATGACAATACTTGAAGTACAGAACGACACAACCCTATGGAAGAAATGTTGAGATGAACTCACTACTGTATATGCTAGTGAAAACAGGAGTAGACCAAAACATTTTTCACATTTAGTAAGAAAGCGTTGCAAGAAGATATTAAAACTTTTCAAAACACGCATACGAAGCTGATTGGTGAGTTTCCGTCAGCAAAGATAGCCATCACAAGTGGGACACACTCATCGACTGAAGATAGGGCGATTCCATATGTTGTAACTGGAAAGCGTTTAAGACAAGGAAAACAAATAGAACTTAAAAAAGAGAAAATATTCAAACATATTAACTTAAACATTTTCTGACTGATCACCATTTCATTTTATTCTGTATTTTGATTATTTCTTACTTTAATACATAATTTTCAGTTTTAATGAGTTATATTCAGGAACATGTGGCATTGAAGTGGTGTTTTTGTCTTACATTGGGTATGCTTATAAATTTGTTGCCAAAATTCATGAGCTGATTTCGTCTGTTTTTACTCATTTGGTGCATGGAATAACAAATCAGCAAGATTTCAGTTGACAATTCGGGTAATTATCCGATACCATTCCGGAGATTATCCATATATTTTCAAGTCCTATTCAGATTATTATCCATAAAATACTGAGCATGTTTACATTATTGTTTTTTAACGTTAATTGGTCCAAAATATAAACTTGTATTTATGTCAAAAGCGAAGTTTATACAATAGCCGATGCTTCTGAAATTTTTTCCAATGCATAAAGCCCATAAAGTGAGTTTGGCAATGCTTTAAAACACAAAAACCATTCCCAAACGCAAAATGTACATATTCTTTAAGGCATTTCATAGTGAAAATGATTACCTCGATACGAATTGTTTAGTGCAATGGGTATAGTTATGTTATACATTAAATCTGTTATATGACAATAAACAATCGGGATTGTTTATATAGAAAATATTGCAAAAACATTATGTACTAACCACTTTTTTCTTGTCCGCCATGTTTGGTTCGTTCAGGCTTATCCGTACCGTTCAGGATTATCTGGGTAACAAGGGTGTTTGTGTGAGCTAGAGCAACCACGCGAGTTTGTGCTGACAAATATTGCATTTTTTCTGCCTCGCTTCGCTCGCCAAATAACTAATGCCCATTAATAATATCATGTAGACAAAGAATTTCGTGGTGGCTCGTACAAATAGTTTTTTCTATTCCTAGTTACGGTCATGTCCAGCCCAAAGGCTGCCTCGGCTAAAATTCGTGTCTGGGTACGGCACTGTATTTTATTTTACAATTTCGATAAATAGTTTGCAATATGTAATATCGTGTTCTAGTGATGTTTGTTAAACTTGTATTCCCCCATGGCACAATATATTTAAATATAGAATGCTTATTCGTTATAGAATGTTAGCATACTTACGACACGCAAATTTGTTTGTGCTTTTGCTTTCGAAACGTGAAACCCATGAAACGTGGACTACAATTAGGAGATTGCAAAACGAACACTTTCAACATAAATTTTGCCACATGAGTTTATATCACACAAACTCACCAAGATATTGCTCAAAATACTGCACATGCTTTTCAGACATCTTGATTGGATATATGGCATGTCTGTCAAACCCTCTGTCGACACGAGCCAAACCACATACATTAGTTCTACTACGTGCTCAGGCTAACTTCAGTAAACCAAAGACCTAATGTCTTTGAGTAAACTAAGGTCCACTGAACAAATAGTGTATGTTATCGATGCCATCGAACATTAAAATGAAGACATGTAAGTAATTAGCAATTGAAAAGTTTTTTCTTATTGAATTCTATTGAATTGATGTACTACATGACAAACATTGGTACTGAGTTTTCAGTTTCCAGTACACGATTCAATGAGAATTGGTAGTGGAACATCGCACATGGAAGGTAAAACTCAACATATATAGGCAAGACCATGCAAAGGGAACAAAAATAACACATCCCATTCCCACGACACTGTGTCCAACACAAAACTAACTAGAAGTTGAGCCATGGTCCTTGGAACTAAACCGGTGAAACTGAAAATACTAGTTTCAACTGTCCAAAAGTATAACTAATAATCATACACCATGTATAACTAATAATCATACACCATGTATGGTGAAACCAGTACATACGTTTATGTTATTTATCTTAGGTCTTTGTGTCCGAACGTTCTACAACTTATAGATTAATCACTCTAGACACCTCATTGCTGGTGACATCATTCGCCTCGATGGCATGGGAAGTAGATATTTGAATCATATTTGAAGTTGTTTTGAACACATTTGAGCGTTCTTACATCGTTCTGTCCGTTCCTATTGAGAACACAATATACATAATATGAACCCGCTGTTCCATGTGTTCTATCGTGGCGCAAACGTAACCTTTCATTTCCGAAACCATGGAAATCAACTTACAATCAACTTTTTTAACAATAAATTTTTATATAAAAAGTGTATAAACTGTGATGTTCCCGACTAGCCATGTACCGTTTGACGAGGGTAATCAACTAGAACTACTTTCACTCGGCTTATGTTTTGTAGTACTTCTTATTATACGTAGCTCACATGTGCAGTGCACCCAATTCAACATGAACTGATATTGAAATTCATTCGACCGAATTTATTAACGCAACATGATCATGTTTTTTTCACTCATGTGTCATGAATATTACGTCAAATGCAATTATTTTTTACATAAACACGGGATGGTAACATCAATATGTCCTCATGTTGTTCGACTCTCCTCATATTTTTTCTACAGATTCAGGCGATCACTGCCAGATGTTTTCGCTTTTATTATTTAAATCCTTCATAAATTCACACACATGTTCGTTAAGTGTAGGTAAATCTTCATAAATATCACATAAATAATTCAATGTACATTTAATTTAATCTTTTTAGTCTAACCCTTGGTTTGGATTATGATGACATCCATTGCATATTTTGACAATCTTTCTATTAGACTATATGTCAGATATCTGCAAACCTGAACTTTCCACGTACGTTATTGTTGTTTAATAGTACCACAGGCCTAATAAATTATACAAATATATCACAAACTACAGTTTTGACTTCCCCAAATATTCAAGCTTTCATTATAAAAGCCGTGAACTTTTGTACATTGAAAAGTCTTTTACATACTGTTTCAATATTTTCTCAAGGTGTGCATATACATAAGATAAGATAAGGTATTGTTTATTTTCCAATTTTGGGCCCACATATGGGCATACAATTTTGTAATATACATGGCCTAAAATTTGAAATATACATTAAAAAATAACAAATAACATATGAGCCGTTCTCCAGGAAACCGGTCTTAATGACATTGTACTGCAATTATGCAGAAAGATTTAGAAAAAATGTCTAAGATGAGAAAAAAACCTTGTCCTTTGATTTAATATTTAAGTAACTGGATAGTAAACTATCTACATGTGTAAGCTTTAAGTTTTCTTTAAAAATATGATAAACTGTCTTCTGACGTTACTATGGTGACCAGTTTCTAAAAGGTGCTCATATCTATGAAAACAAGGACTAAGATGCTAAAAACACTTGCTTTTTTCCATGTAAGCAAACCCTCACAAATTGGACACGTTTTAATAAAATAAGAATATGATTCTCAAATGTGCCACAATTTTTTAAGTTTACCAAAAAAGAGATCAGATACTGGAACTTTGAAATGCCAGTTGACGTTACGTCAAAAACGTACAGAATGACGTTCTCGACGTCACACAAAATGTAGGCAGTAGCGGTTGGTTTAAAAAGTCTATAAATGGTAAAGCGTATGGAATAATTTGTAATAATTTTTAGACACATTTCACAAGAGTCTCCTCTTTCTAACCATATATTATCAACATTTTCACGATTTTGTCACTAAGCCCGGTTTTCCTGGAGAACGGCTCATATATGTCGGACCCCTTTCTACAGGTATAAATAAAGAAAAACGGACCCTTTCTGTGCTGAAGAAGTATTTTCAGGCGATTACATATGTAGTCCTATAATATAATCAAACAGAGTTTTGACACCCCGAATATTTGAACTGAGCAGGGATGTAGAACTAAGTTGCCATACACATAAAATGCTAATTCTTCATGGTGATGTTGGTTCTAGACAAATTACAGGCCCGGCTCCAGAAATGTCTGAGTGGGGGGGGGGGGGGCACGAGGTATGTACGAAATTCGGGGGGGGGGGGGGCAATTGCTTAATATGTGTGTGAAAATGCACAGGAAGGGGTACATTTGTAGATGTGGGGGCATCCATAGTACTTTTTGTGTTATAAGCGTCAACATGTACATTGTGTATGTTCGTGCATATTCAGTAGTAAGTGTTC